>JAJJMC010019063.1:13040448-13134492 GCA_023531435.1 Papaver californicum
GGATGAAACCTCATAGGGTTCCATCAACACATTCAGTTTCTAAAAATCATCATCATTTGTTGTTTACAACTCATACATAGAACATGCTGAAACCTATGAAAATACAAATCGTTACAAAAAACATGCACAGAATAAGCTGAAACCTATGGGGTTTCAGCCCCAAATTCATGTTCTAAAAACACAAATATTGTTTGCTGTAAATCTGTAAAGAATAGTATGAAACATGTTGGTGTTCCATCGAAATACACAGTGAACAATTCATCTAAATAAACATTTTCTAAACATGTTTGAAACAGATCTACGCAGAATTGGCTGAAACCTACGAAACCTAGATGAAAATCCATGAAACCTTATGATTAAACAAGTTTTCTCAATAAAACAGTAGAATATGATTATAATCACATATTTCAATTTACCTTTCTTTGTTTCTTGTTTTTTAACTAGTGTATTATTTGTTTTCTTCATCTGCTTCTCCTGTTTCTACACCATTTTTAACGAGTTTTCTCTGTTTTGTTTTTGTTTTTAAACTCTCACAGAATCAATTGCTACTTCACACTTGAATGCTAATTCACAGAATGTTGATTATGAACAATCGTATTAGAATCAGTTGCTACTTCACAGAATGTTGATGATGATTTTATGAAGGGATGATGGAGTTTTTATGAACTTTTCAGCCTTCTTTCTTACCGTTTTCTTTAGCTAAACGGTCTGATTTTGATTAAAGAGAGATTTAATGAGGTAATAATTGCAACTTCATTAACTACAACAGATTTAATGGTGGAGACAGTGGAGAAATGGTGAAGAAGAAGATGGGTTTCAATCGTGAGTTCGTGGGTTCGTGAGAACAGATTTTGTAAAATGGGTTTCGTGAGTTAATGGGCGGGTGGTTGTGTGTGGTTTGTTTTTGGGTTGATTTAAAGAAGGGTAACTTGGACAGATTTTGTAAAATGGTTTTTTTGTGTGAATTTTGTTTTGTTGGGCTTAATCCACTTGGATAGTGACACCCTTGGGGTTCTAACTCGTGGGCTGCTAATTTAATCTGAAGAATTAGTCGATAACTAACATTAATAATCGTGTAAACTACTATGTGCAAAGTTGTAGTGTCTCATAATTTACTTTATTAAAGCGTGTTTTCGGAAATGGGACAATCACCTGAAAAGTATCCATGGATGTGGCCTTCTGTCAATCTCTTAGTGTGCTTTCTGACTGTGTAGGTCATGAAAATAAGAATAGAAGAAGGGAAACTCAATTTCCCTAACAGGAGTTTTCATAATTCTGCAAGATTTTGTGGACTTGAATTCGCTTCCGCGCCTGCGATTGACTGACATTAGCTCATGTGACCATTGTGGAGCCAAATTGTTACCTCATGAAACTAAAATGTTCTGTTGTTTGAATGGAAAAATTAAGTTACCAGGTTTACCCATACCTGCAGAGCTCATTGAACTGTATACATCACAATCAGAATTAGGAGTTCATTTTAGACAGAATATAAGGTCGTCCAACCATGTATTTGCTTTCACTTCTATTGGGGTACACATTGATCTAAAGTTGGCTAATTGCGACAAGGGAGTGTATGCATATCGTGCTCAGGGTACTACGTACCATAAAATTGGGAGCCTCATTCCAGAGCCTAGCAACAGACCAAGGTTTCTTCAAATGTACATATACGACACTGAGCATGAATTGGAAAATAGATTGAAGGAGCAACAGTTTGCTGGCCAGAAGGACAAGGGTAAAGAACGTGAACAAGTGACACACGAAACTGAAGATCTGCTTAACAGAGAAGTTCTAGCTATCTTGAAAAGGGTGTTGGACAGGTGCAACCCTTACGTACGTGTTATTCGTCAGATATCACAAGGTCCCAGCTTACACAATGTCCATCTACATATAAAGGAGAAGCCAACATATTGTTGGAGAATATTCCTGTAACAGTAAGCAAACCAAACAAAAACTTAAAAAGAGTTAAGGGTTAGAACAGATAACACACTTCAGACAATCACACAAGCACAGAGAGATGGAGTCGCCTGTTCAACAGACTGCCCTTAACTCGATATTTGTCAGGTACACCTTTGAAAAAATGTTGCTATACCTTTTGAGATGACAAATCGAATCCAGGATAAAACCACCTGATACCAACCTAGTTAGCAAGACTCGTTGGCCCATTGTGAACTTAACAGTAGAAGAAAATGAAGAAATAAACTAGTGCACATACAAAGCAAGAAGAGGGGAAAAGTCGTCAGGTCAGTGGCTGCGACTGGGATAAGTAAAAATCTGACTTTTGTTTTTCTTTTAAAGAAGAAGAAGACTGTTGAGTTTTCAAACGGTCAAAATTCATTTAATTAAACATATTTAATTCGAGATATTTAATTAAAAGATTTTGTTTATTAAACCTGATTTAATTTTATAAATACAAAACGGTAAAATATTTAATGTATAGAATTAAAATATAAAACCGTTGGATCTTTGATGGGTACACGTATGCACTCGCAGGCACACGCAAGGGTCACGCCAAGGGTCACACCAAGGCTCGCGCCAAGGCTCACGCCAAGGCTCACGCAAAAGCACACGCAAGCTCCGCAAGCCCGCGGCTCGCGGTGCTTCGGTGCGAAGCACCGCACATGTGTGCATTTTCCCACTAGTCCATTTCCTAAGTCCATATCCAAACCACTAGTTCTTTTTCCTTATATAGAACGTTTGTGGTAATGAGGATAAACTTCCTCCTTGGTTTGCCCATAAGGAATTGAACCTCTGCTTAGTGAGAAGTACCGGAACTATTTGATGGACAGTGAACGCGATGTCTTGAACTGCCATGGTTTGGTGTAATTCATCAATAGCTCCTTACGCGAGATATCTCTCAAGAGTGCTGTTAAGTTCACGCCGTTGTGTCCGTTTTGGCCCTGGACATATCCCGTTTCTTAGAATACTCTAGAGAATCATCTCAATTCTCATACGAAGCGACCCACTTCCTCATTCATATAGGTGAGTTCTATCAAGAGTGTTAACTGCTACACCCCATTTCAATCTTAAATTGAAACTATAGAACTCATTAAGACTTTATTATAAGTCATCCTCACATGCAGTCACACTATCACGTCTACACCATAGGGAAGGGACAGAGAAAATAATTCCCTGATAGTGTTTCATTTTTACCCGCCACAAATTAGTTGTCTCATTCAAAACCTTGATCTTGGGATCTCCAGTCAGCAAGGTTGAGTATCCTTCATGACAAGTTTTAATTTATGAGCTTAAGTCCCATCCCCCTCGATGCATTACTAACTATCTCCTTGGACAAGCCTTTCGTCAAAGGATCCGCGATATTCTCCTTAGACCTCACAAAGTCAACAGAAATAACGCCAGTTGAGATTACTTGTTTTAGAGAATTGTGTCTTCTCCTAATATGAATAGATTTTCCGTTATAGTTGTTGTTTTTAGCATTAGCTATTGCAGCTTGACTATCACAATGTATAGATATAGCTGGCACAGGCCTATTCGAGAGAGGAATGTCTTCTAAAAAACATCTTAGCCAAGCGGCTTCCTCTCCTGCTTTATCTAACGCAATAAACTCGGATTCCATAGTGGATCGAGCGATACAGGTCTGTTTGGAACTCTTCCAAGACACTGATTCACAGCCTAGAGTGAATACGTATCCACTCGTAGACTTAAACTCCTCTGAGTCTGCTATCCAGTTTGCATCACAGTATCCTTCAAGAACAGCAGGGTGTCTTTCAAAACTCAAACGGTAGTTTAAAGTGTATTTAAGATACCTCAACACTCTGAAAAGTGCATCCCAATGTTCATGTCCTGGATTACAGGTATACCTACTTAGTCTACTCACAGCATAGGCAATGTCTGGTCTTGTGCAATTCATTAAATACATCAGACTTCCTATGACTCGTGAATATTCAAGTTGCGAGACTCCATTGCCTTTGTTTTTCTTGAGTTTGCAAGAAGGGTCAAATGGAGTACTTACAGGTTTAGTGTCAAACTGGTTAAATTTCTTAAGAACTGATTCAACATAATGAGATTGACTAAGACTCAATTCATTAGACTCCTTTCTAATTTTCATCCCTAGGATTACATCATCAGGACCTAAGTCTTTCATGTCAAAGTTCTCACTCAACATGTTCTTAGTGGAATTAATGATTTCTAAGGTTGTGCCTAGTATAAGCATATCATCAACATACAAGCATACAATCATACAGGCATCATTTATAGATTTATTGTACACACATTTGTCAGCTTCATTTATTTTAAATCCACTAGAGAACATTACATGATCAAATTTTTCATGCCATTGTTTCGGTGCTTGTTTCAAGCCATATAAAGACTTTTTAAGTCTACACACTTTGTTTTCATAACCCTTCACTACAAAGCCTTCGGGTTGGTCCATATAAATTTCTTCATCTAATTCACCATTTAGGAACGCAGTTTTTACATCCATTTGATGTATTTCTAGGTTATGAATTGCAGCGATTGCAATTAGCATCCTAATGGAAGTAATTATAGTGACAGGTGAATAAGTGTCAAAGAAATCTACACCTTCTATTTTTTTATAGCCCTCAGATACTAGTCTAGCTTTATACTTTTCCACAGTTCCATCTACCTTACGTTTTCTCTTGAAGATCCATTTACAGCCTATGGGTTTGCACCCTGGAGGTAAATCTACTATCTCCCAGGTTTCATTCTGAACAGTAGAATCCATCTCACTAATAGTGGATTCTTTCCACCATGGAGCTTCAGACGAAGTCATGGCCTCTTTATAGGTTTGTGGATCAGTTTCAACTAAACAGGTTATGAAGTCTGGCCCAAAAGATTTTTCTATTCTAAGTCTTTTGCCACTTCTAGGTTCATAAACAGATTCATCTTCTTCTATCGGTAAAATATGGCTAGAAGAAGGGACATCTAGGGGATCATCACATATCATGCGAGATTCAGATTTCAACGGAAACACATTTTCAAAAAATGTAGCATCCCTAGATTCCATAATGGTGTTCACACCAATTTCTGAGTTTTCAGAACTTACAACCATAAACCTATAAGCAGTGGTGTGTTCGGGATATCCTATGAAAACACAATCAACTGTTTTAAGTCCTATTTTAGTCCTCTTAGGTGGAGGAATAGAAACATTGGCTAAACACCCCCACACTTTCAGGTATCCATAAGAGGGTTGTTTGCCTTTTCATAATTCATACGGTGATTTGACTGATCCTTTAAGGGGCACTCTGTTCAGGATATAGCAAGCTGAGAGGACGGCCTCCCCCCACAAGTTCGCCGGTAGTCCTGAACTGATTAACATGGCATTCATCATCTCCTTAAGGGTTCGGTTTTTTCGTTCAGCCACTCCATTTGATTGTGGTGAATAAGGAGGAGTTACCTCATGAATAATGCCATGTTGTGCACAAAAGTCTCCTATAGGGATTACATATTCACCCCCACGGTCAGATCTAATGGTTTTAATTGTGGTGTTCAATTGGTTTTCTACTTCTAATTTATATAATTTAAATGCTTCTAAAGCATCATCTTTTCCTTTAAGCAAGTAAATATGACAGTATCTAGTACAGTCATCTATAAAAGTGACAAACCATTTTTTACCACCTCTAGTTTGGATTGATTTCATATCAACTAAGTCTGAGTGAATTAACTCTAAGGGATTAGAATTTCTGTGGACATTTTTCTTAAAGGGCTTCTTTGCATATTTTGATTCTACACAAACTTCACATTTATGTTCATATTCCAAAATTTAATTTTGGAATGCAGCCAGAGTTTGCCAATTTGTTCATTGATTTATAATTTACATGACCAAGTCTACCATGCTAGATATTCAATGAGACAACAACATAAGAAGAATCAATTTTATTAACTTCAACAGAGGTTACAGATAATTTGTATAGGCCTTCAGCCTTATAGCCCTTTCCCACAAAATCCTTTCCCTTAGTGATAATCACTTTCCCATACTCAAATACAATCTTAAAGCCCTTATCATCTAGCACACCACTTGAAACGAGATTCTTGCAGATGTCTGGTACATGTAAAACTTCATTCAATGTGAGGATTTTCCCAGAGGAGAGCTTCAGCTAAACTTTTCCTTTTCCTGCAACCTGTGCTGCAGATGAATTACCCATATAGAGTTTTTTTCCTTCTCCTACCGTCTGATAGGAGGTGAACATGTCTTTACTTCCGCAGACATGTTTGGTAGTTCCAGAGTCTACCCACCAGTCTCTCACATTGGTAACTAAGTTAACCTCAGACACCGTGCCAGAAAACTCATTTTTACTACTTTCAACTAAATTTACATTTGTTTTCTTAAAATTTGCATCTTTGCGTTTTCTACAATGAATTGCCATATGGCCAGACACACCAAAAACATAACATGATCCCTTAATTTTACCAATAGCAGATTTTGGTTTTTGAAAGGTACCTTTTCTTTGCGGGCCAGACTTGCGCTTGTTGTAATCCAGACTTAGATTATCAAATTTGTGTTCGATAACGTGAGCTTTGTTTGACATGTCTCTTGCAGAAGAAACATTCTTGTCCTTTGAACACAACAATTCTTCAACTTGGATTTTGCCCAATTCTACCATGGAAATTTCACCAGTTTCATGCCTTAGTCTTCTCTTGTATTCAGCCCAGGAATTTGGCAATTTTTCAATAACAGCAGAAACTTGAAATGTTTCGTCAATAACCATTCCTTCAGCAATTATTTCATTAATAATTTTTTGCAGCTCCAGAAACTGATCAACCACTAAGTTATCATTCATCATTTTATATTCCAGAAAACGTGCAACCAGGAATTTTTTACTTCCTGCTGTTTCTGCTTCATATTTATCTTGTAGTGCAGTCCATAAATTATAAGCATTGAAATCATCCTTAGCTTTGTAAAAATCATATAAAGCATCTTCTAGGAAGTTTAAGATATGATTTTTGACCATATAATTACTTCTCTTCCAACTTTCTAAGTCCTGTAATTTTTCAGGTTCATTCAGAGACTCATCAAACGGCTTCAGAACCATCTCATCTAGCATGTGGAAAATAACATTTTTGACTGCCATCTCTTGAAGTCCTTTCCAGAAAACTTCTGAGGTCTGTCCACATCAGTCTTCACCATTGTTACAGAAGTAAAATTTTGAAATTAAGAAAAATATCAAGTTAAGAATGTTGGAGAATATTCCTGTAACAGTAAGCAAACTAAACAGAAACTTGAAAAGAGTTAAGGGTTAGAACAAATAACACACTTCAGACAATCACACAAGCACAGAGAGATGGAGTCGCCTGTTCAACAGACTTCCCTTAACTCGATATTTGTCAAGTACACCTTTGAAAAAGTGTTGCTATACCTTTTGAGATGACAAATCGAATCCAGGATAAAACCACCTGATACCAACCCAGTTAGCAAGACTTGTTGGCCCGTTGTGAACTTAACAGTAGAAGAAAATGAAGAAATAAACTAGTGCGCTGCATGACCGAGTAGTTGGTCATGTCAAGCAATGGCTAAGAAGCAAAGGGATCAGTCTTCCTTCTTACTGGAACCAGAATTCTTTTCATAAGAAATGTTCCGAAGTCACTGAGCTAGTAGTCAGAGATGACTTTGAGATTGATTCTACGACTTCGAAAAGAGAACTTAGGAAACAAAGCAAGAAGAGGGGAAAAGTCGTCAGGTCAGTGAATGCGACTGGGGTAAGTAAAAATCTGACTTTTGTTTTTCTTTTAAAGAAGAAGAAGATTGTTGAATTTTCAAACGGTCAAAATTCATTTAATTAAACATATTTAATTCGAGATATTTAATTAACATATTTTGTTTATTAAACCTGATTTAATTTTATATATACAAAACGGTGAAATATTTAATGTATAGAATTAAAAAATAAAACCGTTGGATCTTTGATGGGCACTCGCAGGCACACGCAAGGCTCACGCCAAGGCTCGCGCAAAAGCACAAGCAAGCTCCGCAATCCCGCGGTGCTTCGGTGCGAAGCACCGCACATGTGTGCATTTGCCCACTAGTCCATTTCCTAAGTCCATATCCAATCCACTAGTTCTTTTTCCTTATATAGAACGTTTGTGGTAATGAGGATAAACTTCCTCCTTGGTTTGCCCAATATGGGACAAACCAAAGGTTTCTCATTCACTAAGAAGTGAAAATGGATGGCTCTATTTTTCCACCCCAAGTTTGGACTAGTGACCCTAGGTCCCTTTAAGATATACTCCCTCCGTTTCTGGAAAAGTGTTACTATCAGTTTTTCATTTTAAGTGCTTCCGAGGGACATCATCGTTGAAACGAAATCCGGGAAACTTCTAAATGTTCCGGACACATCCTGTTTCTATGATCCGCTGCAGTATCCGTTGCTACTTCCTTATGGAAGTTTTGGTTGGGGTTTGACAATTTTCTCGAATAAGTTGTCGAGCATATTCTGCATACATGCTACAGGTAAATCTTTGCTTAAACTCTGGATCTGAATTTCATTATAGCTTTTTCCCTTACTAACGGTTACTAGCAAACTGACGTAATGTTGTTAGATTCGAGAAAACCAACACTCAATTTTGTTGCGTGCTGGGAAACTGTTGCAGCAGTACGTGGTCGATAACTATGTGAAGATCTCAACAATGCAGTTGAGATGGGTTCGAGATAATCAAAATACATTCCGAGATGAAATGTACTCTGGTGCTCTTGACTCCGCAAATGCAATCACAGGTAACAATGCTTAACTTATATAAAGTTTATTTACTATGCACACATAAGTTCAGTACTCAGGTTTGTAGGCTATCCAGACATTTAGAGTAGGTTCCACATTTAGCAATCTTCATTTTCTGCTAAAGTCAGAAGATTCATTAGATATAAAGAAATAGGAGATTTTCATGACTACTCCAATCTATCATGCATATAGTTAAGGATCCAGAACAACAGCAGAAAATGAAGATCGGTAGCTGTTCAGTTCAAGCCTAATTACCTGTTGGCGTCCTGTTTTATCTGAGATTGTAGGGCTTATTTGTTTCTGTTGTGAATGTTACCACGCATTGTACATGTTAGAGTGATGAAAATGAAACTAACAAGGTATGATTCGCAGAATGTTCATGAGCAAGAATGACGCATAACAATCATCGATCTACTATGAAATCAGTACCTTCAAGTCAAAGATGGGTATATCATACTAATTACCACTGAGTATAGCGTTTCTCAGGAGAGTTTACGCATATATATAGCTCATTTCAATTCAATATATATATCTGTGCAAACTGGAACTGATCTGTCGGTGATATTGTGATACATGACGTAAGTGTAATGCATATATCAATTTGACCTTTTCTGAATTCTCTTAATGTGTGGTGGTTGTTTGTGAGAATCGAGTGATTCTCCCTCCTACTTACACAGGAAGCCCATGTGATATGCATCAAAGATATTACGACGCCATGGCATTGGTTCAGAAGTACGGCAAGTCTGATTTTTTTATTACCATGACGTGTAATCCTAATTGGGAGGAGATCCGGAATGAATTAAAGCCAGGGCAATATGCACATGACAGGCCAGATCTGATGACAAGAATGTTCCATTCTAAGTTTGAAGAAATGAAGACAGATATGTTCACCAAGGGGGTTCTAGGAAAAGTTTTCACACATGTTCATGTTATTGAGTTTCAGAAAAGAGGTCTTCCACATGCACATATTCTTCTAATTCTCGATGAAAAAGATAAACTACATAGCTCAGATGAGTACGATGGAGTTGTTCGAGCATAAATACCAGACCCCGATGTTGAACCAGAAATGTATGAGTCTGTCCTCAAACATATGATACATATGCCATGTGTGTTGTCGACTAATAATGTATGTCAGAAGAATGGAAAGTGCAAGAAACGGTTTCCGAAGAAATTCACTCCTGCAACTCTAGAAGGAAAAGATTTGTATCCAGTTTATAGAAGGCGATATGATGGTAGAGAAGTTACACTTCACAATGGAAAAGTGGTAAACAACAGTTGGGTTGTTCCGTATAATCCGTGGCTTTAGAAGAAGTACGATTGTCATATAAATGTGGAGATTTGTTTAAGTGTGAAGTCTGTGAAGTATTTGTACAAGTATGTGTACAAAGGGGTCTATTGTGTCTCCACGGAGGTTTCAAGCGAGAAAGACGCCAAAGATGAAATCAAGCAATTTGTAGATGCTCGTTGTGTTTTCCCGCAAGAAGCTCTCTGGGGAATTTTCAAGTATCAACTGAACAAGATACATCCACCTGTTTTATCATTGCAGATACATCTAAAGGATCAACAGAAGATAATACTTCCTAAAGGGCGAACTGTGCGAGATGTGCTGCGGCGAGAAAAGGCATCTCGTACAAAGTTAACTGAATTTTTCAACAAAAACCAAGAAGATGAATTTGCAAGAACTCTATTGTACAAGGAATTTCCAGAACACTATATATGGAATCAGTCATTGACGCAGTAGGAAAGACGGTGACGCAACAACAGAGTCATTGGAAGAGTTAATGTTGTTTCCACTCGCACTGGTAGCTACCATTTGAGACTTCTGTTGAATAATGTTAGGGGCCTAACTTCTTTCGAGGACCTTCTAAAGGTTGGTTTTGCTACCTTTTCGACATACAAAGAAGTAGCGCAGCATCTGGGTCTGTTAGAGAGTGATACCGCCATCCGTGATACACTCCTCGAAGCAATACAAGTGCAGATGCCTTGGTCTAGAAGACTTTTCTGCACGCTGTTAAATCTATGCAACCCTACAGGAGTTCGTGAACTGTGGGATGAATTTCTTCCGCACATGATTGAAGATCACCTTCGTTCCAATACAGAACGAGGTTCTATCAATCTTTTGTTACGAGAACTTAATTCTACACTTGGTTCAGATTTAGTGGAAGTATACAAACTCCCACGATCTCAGAAGACGTGGGAACTTCAAGAACAAATGATTCGGTAATTAAAGAAAAATCAATTCTAGTTCCCCCGGAAGATTTGTCATCTATTGGAAAGCTAAACAATGACTAGAGGCGAGCATTTGACAGGTAAATTGTCACTTATATATTGTAATTGTTATTCTGTTTGTAGTGTACTTTGAGTTTATTCTTTTTGTAGTGTACTTTGAGTTTAGAAGAATAATGACAAATACAGCTCCTTTTTTAGTTCTTTTAGTATATACATGCAGCTTCAGTTATAGATAGTTTAGATTAGATGTTATTATGACTTGCTAAAAGTTGATCTGAGTATGAGAAGGATAAAATTGTAGATGTCAAACACACACACAATAGATGCCTTGGACAAAGTTTGGACTGTAAAATTTATAACCTAAACATTCGCCAATAATTTTGATTTTTTAATTTTTGGGTGAACACAGATAAGCTATTCACATTCATAAACAGAACAATGACTACAATGTGTAGAAATTCAGTTTCCCTGTACATACACTATGAGCAGTTAACATCCAATTGTTCTCTATTGTTAAATTATCTCCTAGGTTGTAACACAAACGGGAAGAACAATACCCAACTAATTTTATCAACCTGGAGGTAACTCATATTGCATAAAATACTTTCCCCCTGTAGCTTCAATTATTGTGCATGTTTCTCATTTTTGCAGCAATGTGATATATTTTTGCAGGACAATAAACTTTGTTTCTTGTCGCGATAATTGTATATTCTTTATTGATGGTCCCGATGGTTCAGAGAAGACATTTTTGTATAGATCAATATTGGCTTATCTTAGAACTGAAGGACATATTGCAACTGCAACGACGACATAGGGGATTGCTGCAACCATGATGCCAGGTAGGCGGACTTCTCATTCTAGATTCAAGATCCATGTACCAGCAGTCTCAACATCTACGTGCAACATAGGTGTGAAAGACGATTTGGCAGATCTCATTCGGAAGGCCAGCTTGATTATTTGGGAAAAGCAACAATGGCAAACCGATATGCATTTGAAGCTTTGGACCGGACTTTAAGATACCTAACTAAACTCGAGTTACCATTTGGAGGTAAGATTTTGGTTTTAGGTGGTGATTTTCGTCAAGTGTTACTTGTGGTTGAACGTGGCACATGAGCACAGGCAGTTAATACATGTTTAACCAATGTAAAATTCTAGAAGGATGTGAAGATAATTCATCTCAAAGAGAACATATGTTCAAGGTTGGATCCTGACTTCTCAGAATTCTTACTACGTGTTAGAGATGGGATTGCACCTTATGTTAAGGAAGACATGGTGAAACTTCCAGAAGACATTGTCTCAGAATAGGAGGGCGAGCAGTGTGTTAAGGGATTGATTGACGAGGTTAATCCAAGAATTGAAGAGAATGCATATGACAAAGTTTATATGAGTCAGAGGGCATTGATAACTCCAAAGAATGACGTCGTCGAAAAGCTCAATCAGAAAGTTATTGAAATCTTCTCGGGATCTGAGGTGGTCTATCACTCTTTTGACACAGTTCTAGACGATCCTAAGAATTTATGGACGGAAGATTTTCTCAACAGTATTGTTCCAGGTGGATTACCTCCTCATAGGCTTATATTAAAGATAGGTGCTCCGATTATTCTTTTGAGGAACCTTGATCCAAAGTATGGCCTTTGCAATGGAACAAGGTTATTGTATCGAAGACTATTCACAAACTTCATTAATGCAGAAATCGTCATAGGTAGTTGCTCAGAGATAAGAGTGTTGATTCCGAGGACACCCCTAGAACCCCCAAAGGAGTTGAAACTGCCATTTAAGTTTATAAGAAAGCAGTTTCCAGTTCGTGCAATTTTTGCTCTCACGATAAACAGGTCACAAGGGTAGACCATACCACATGTTGGTGTCTATCTAGAAGAGCATGTGTTTAGTCATGGAAAGTTGTATGTTGCTTTTTCCAGGGGAGTCTCAAAAACTACAACAAAAATATTAGTCAAGAATGGGTCTTTTCCGGATATTGCTGGAACGTGTACCAAAAATATTGTTTTCCAAGATGTCCTGAAGTTATGTGACAGTGTTGATCGATGTACTTTTTGATTGATTCAATTTTAAAAATGTAAAAAAAATATTATTTATGGTTGATATACTATATCGGAAAATATTATTATAGCATATTTTGTCGAACATGGAAAATGCGAATGAAAAAGTTTAATGTTTGCCTACGTGCAACGCACGTGCACTCCACTTGTTTTTATAGTTGATCCTTGTGCACTAAGGTGCAACTTTACATTGCACTCGGTCCAAAGGGATCTATTCTAAGCCAATGAGAAAAAAAGTTTAATGACTTTATCAATTATTTTTATAGTTAGTCCTTGTGTATTAAGGTGTGGTTTTACCTTGCACCCAGTCCAAAAAGCTCTAAGCCAATGGAAAAAAAAGTTTAATAACCTAATCAATTAGAATCAGATAAGGTAATATTAACCCGCCAATTAGAAAAAGGATTTCGATCACGAACAAGAATGTCAAATTTCCTAGTTTCCCCAACATAGTTATATTTTTTTAATACATACCATATTTTTCTCCAAACTTTAATTTTAGTAATTTTTTCCCAACATCAACTTTTGCTGAATTATTTAAATTTGCACAGGCAAAAAAATGCCGGCCCAAACTTTTAACGTTGAAGTTAGCACTTTAGTCACATAAATAACTTGGAATCCTATTACTATATCCATTTTTAGAAAAGAGATACTATTATTTTTTCATTTTAATCTAAAAATAGGTAAAATTAAAACGGAGAAAGTAATTGTTTTTAGGTCGGTGGAATTTAGTAGGAATATGTTTGAGATAAAAATAATTTTTATACCTTGTGGGTGCAAATATATAAGGTATAATTGAAATTTTATATCGCTAACGGGTCAAATATTTTTGTAAATGTTGAAAGTTTTTATTTGACCCTAGAACTGAATTGCCCCTGGCTCCGTCCGTGTGCAGTGCGCTAGTGTTTGTCCCGTGAACAACATGTGTATTAGACTTGGCCAAGTTGGTTATGAATTATGATAGGCATGTAACAGTTCTGGGCTATTCTGGAAATTGGCCGCGGTGCTGAAACTGAAAGTGGCAATTTTGGAAAAAGTAGTATAGTACAAGGTGTTCCCAAGCTTGTAGTTTCCTGACATTAGTAATTTCCTATATTGCTTAGGAGACACAAGTATTGGAGCCTATATAAGGACGCTGATACCGTGAAAAAAGATATCAACTGAAACGTATATCCATTCGAATTCGAGAGAGGAAACAAAAAGAGCGAGAAGATGGAGGTTGTAGATGAAGGGATCGATAGACTCGTAGAAGACTCGAAGGATTCTCAACAACAGAGTAAAGCCTTTGACAAACTCACTGATCTTGTCGAAGAACGTATACTCAATGTATCTAGAGCCCAAGAGGCTATGGCGGCGATCGCTGCATCTTCAGAAGCGAATTTGAATGCAATGAAACTGAAAGAGAAAGAATTGGCTTCTGTGAAGATAAATGCTGGTGATGTAGACATCATTGCGAACGAACTAGAGATTGACAAGAAGGTTGCGGAAAGAACATTACGGGAACACAAAGGCGATGCTGTTGCTGCCATACGTCACTTGCTTCGCTAGAAATTCTGAAGTAGCATGCTGCATGCATAGGGTAGATTTCTTAGAATTTCATAGATAGAAACGTTGTATTTTACTCGAGGGGTAAATTTTAGCTCCGACTTTAACTTTATTATCAACTGTTGTGCTTTTATTTAATTCGTTCCTGTCTTCGTCCTTGTGACCTTGTGATGTTATGTAACCTTACGTAGAATTATTCAAATATTCACCTTTTCTCTTTGAACCAACTGAAGTAAGTAACTAAGAAAGATTTGATTGAAAAAGAGAAAAGAACTTCGACTGAATGGATTATTTACAACATCACATATGGCTATACTGTAGTGCTATTATAATAGGGCACAACCACTGTTCTAGCTACAATGTGGTGTGATGGAAAATCCTATATGAGAAAAAGGCTTGTAGAGAGAATATGTGATGTGAAAAACTAGGATTAGGAGTATTCGTAGTATTCTCGTTTGATAATACACATACAATTTCGATTGGTTTGCCGTTGCCAAGCACTGTGGGCGTCTAGAGGGAGTCAAAGTGTTTTGGTGGATGCAAGTTTTGACTTGCCAACGTAATCGGAGGTAATCTTGAGGCACAGCCATCAAATATTAGAGCAAGCGCATGACCAAGAGGTATACCAAGCGGTTAGTACACAAGAAGTATCACCTACATTTGAAGAAATTCACATGTTTGCTAAGTAAACGGGATTTCTCTAACAAATCAAGTCGTTGTAGTATAGTAGTAAGTATTCCCGCCTGTCACACGGGTGACCCGGGTTCGAAACCCCAGCAGCGGCGTTGTGATCCAAACAATTGTGTTTGAGCTTGGAAACAATAAAATGGCAGAGATTATGTCAGGATTGTAACATTTGAAATTGAACTAAACTGTGCTTTAATCTCTCGCAAACTAGAAAAAAATAGTTCTCCCATTAATTGGTGATTTAGGTTGGCCATAGCTCCCAATAGCAGTTGCCAATTTAGAACAACTGAACACGACAAAGGCTATAAAAGAGTATGTGACAAGTTGATTTTCTTTTGATGCACACATCTAGATACAGTTCTTCAATTTATTTGATACCAAGACCCCAAGAGAATTCGCATACTACTGTTACCCTAATAAATGGACTTTCTTAACCAACTTCCATGGTAAGAAAGCTTAATAGACTTTGTTTCCTATGAATACTACTGCAAAGATTAAACTCAAAACACTCCACAAAAACAAAAGTATACTTTTCATTCGCATGTGCGGAGTGAAGGGCTTGCAAGGATCTTGATTAAATATCTTCATACAAGCTAGTACAGCAACTCTTCAAAAATAGGATCCACGCTTTTTCCCCACTTGCCATGGTATAGCTCCAGGAGTTTCTCAGCTGGTGTAACACCTGATGACGAAAAAACATTCTGTTATAAATCAATAATGGACTAAACATGACAATAGGTCCCACGTGTTATCCCCATTTTGAGTGTGAATTAATCCTTGGAACTATACAGCTTATATATAAGTTACGGTCTTAAAATATGGGATATTCATGTGAAATCCTGCTGATTTAAGGCGGTACATACAATTTACTACAGAGTCCACAACTGCGATGAAACATGATTATACTGAGTTCAAGACAGTTTACCAGTATTAACCACTTCAGTTAATGCATTCAAGAACCCAGTTTCCTTGTACCCTCTTCTTTCCAAGCCGTCCTGCAACAGAGTAGATGTTGGCATTCGTTTAAATAAAAGAGAAGCACCAGAAAGAAAAATCTTCAAAATTCCGAAAAAGATTATATAAATATGGTCGGTACCTTGGCGAACTGGGCAACGTCTTCTACAACATGTCTAAGCAACCCATCCCGGAATGGTGTCTTCAGACCCATCACAGGCACCTGTTGACAAAGCAACATTTTGTGGTTAGAGATTGTTACATGAAAATAAAGATGGAAGCAGTTCTGGTTTAGAGATTGGTCCACAGACATAAAGATGCAAGTTGGTTGTTTATTTAAGTGAGTATTATGTTCTGTTCAAAATCCAGAAGAAACAGCATGAGGTGTTAAAGACAGCAACCACATACTTCGTTTCATCCCAATGCTAGTTCATTATATCGTATATTGTAGATATATAGTTCCCAGGAAAATACTCTCATGTAAAATGTTATCAATACCTTATTCCTCAGCATTTGTCTTTCTTCTGGGGTCCAATCAGCCGTCAGATCAAGTACGTTTTGTAGAGAAGTCTCATCATATAATATGCCCACCTGTTATGAAGAAAATTATTTTGAATATAATTGGAATGTCGAATAAGAAAGCAATTAAAATCTACAGATGCACGAGTTAAAAATGTGGAAATGTATAACATGACCCTCCAAGCAAATCCAGCCATATAGCTGTCAACAAAATAATGTATAACACGATCAACATTCACAAGGTGTGCCTACGTTTGTGGTGTGGGTTAGG
This sequence comes from Papaver californicum, assembly GCA_023531435.1. NCBI lineage: Eukaryota > Viridiplantae > Streptophyta > Magnoliopsida > Ranunculales > Papaveraceae > Papaver > Papaver californicum. The sequence continues at coordinate 13,057,398 of JAJJMC010019063.1, forward strand.
TCTTGCATTATCATATAGGAGAATGGAGCAATGTTGTTCAGAATCTCAATTTCACCAGTAGATGCTTGATGAAGAGACAAGAGTGTATTTAAAAGCTAAATACTGAAAAAATACATGTGTTTAACTTATCAAGAATGGTGAACGAAAATTTTCCATAGAAGATAGAAGTGGAAACTATTGGATTACCCAAGCCCTGGGCTAGAACTACATCACGAGTGAGATCTGGCTGAAAATAACTAAATAGTGCATGGAGATGTTGACGACTCAATGAGAATCTATAACACATTATAAACATACATTCTACATGGTGAACTTCTCAATTTGCATTCAGATTCTAAAATACCCAATACCATGACTGTGACTAAGCGCAATGTTAACACAACTGCATGCAAACAAAATAATGAAAGAAAATGACAAGTACCCAAAATGCTGGCAGTGCACATAATTTCCTCCATGGACCTCCATCTGCACCCCTCATCTCCAAGTATCTTTTTAACCTGACCTGCAATGAAAAACAGCAATATAATATATACTTAATTTAAGCACCTCTGCTGGAAACAACTGGAGAATTTAATAAGCAAACAAACCTCTGGAAAAATTGTTGTCAGGTGATTCTCCCAATCATTGAGATTAGGCAATTCGCCTGGAATTGAAGGAAGTTTTCCTTTCAAAAAATCCTGTGGATACCCAAAGGATATATCAGCAAACATTAAGCCAGAGTGATATGACCCTAACACAGGACGAGGAAAAAATAAATAAATTGTAAATTACCCGGAAAGACATCCCAGTACAGTCAATATACTTCTTTTTGCGATAGACAAAATACATGGGAACATCAAGAGCATAATCTACATACTGCTCAAACCTGCCAAGGAGAAAACAAAGCTGAGGACTACAACAACAAATGTTTTCCAGTTTTTCACTGGAAAAAGCATAATTACCAGCATAAAAACTGAAAACCCATACCAACAAGGTTCAATTAGAAAGAAAAAAACAGCAATGCGGACTTAGGTCAGTTAAGTCAGTAAGTGTTATCTGAAAGGACTTAGTTGGTCAATTGGCACAGAAACTAAGATGAAAATAAAAGAAGCTAATCCACCCCTTCGTACAAGCATCTTTCATTAATGATGTTTCAACTATAACAACCATTCTGGAACTGAGTTATTTGCTGAAACAAGGCGATGTGAATCTTTGGGTTCTACACCATGATCGTGAGTTATTATTGAGCAAAACCGAGAAATTCCTATTGATGATCCTTTTATCGTGAGTTATTATTATGTAGGTCAGAGCAAAACCGAGAAATTCCTATTGAGAAGAAAAATTGTCAAGTAGACACAACACCCTCCATGATTATGTTCTGTTGCATGAAAAGCAGAACCAACTATTCATAAGAGAGCATTGTGATGAAAGGGTATCTGACTAGGGGCTTTATAATCGATAAATTAAACAATCCGCACCAATCACCCCACACCCTAATATCTAGAATCATAACAGAATGGCCAACTGAGGATGTGAACACCAAAAAAAATATTGTCAGGTGAGATTAAAAAAAAATGCAAAAACTTACACACTCAAGCACGCTTACGAAAACAGTATCAAAAGTCATGATGGTTGTAAATGGGTTAGGGATTAGCCAGGTTAATGGGTTTCATGGAAGCTAGGATTCTTCATCCCTCACTCCCCCAGCTCACTAACACCACCCTGGCAACTTGGTGGTAGCGGCAGCGGTGGTCAAAGGAAGACAGATGACAAACTCAATCTTCTCCATCTTTGGGTCTTTCAAATTCTTTTAATGGATTCAACAACCTAACCAGACCGTGCAACCGGCTCTCCTAAAAGCCACTACCGCCACCGCAGTAATGTTGGTGATTAGGCAGAAGCAGCAGCGGTGGTCAAAGGAAGACAGATCCTTGTCTTGAAAATTAATAGGTCTTTTAGACAAGCCTCATAACGGGAGCAACCCCTAACAAAACCAGGTCCGCTAAGAACATCCACCAACATCATTGGTAATGCGTCATTTGCTTCACTTTGGTTTTGAACAAGTATATAAAACCTATAAAGGTTAACTCACTTGAGACCACAGTAATATAAGAAAAAAATAGCTTACCCAAACGAGTCATCAAATACAAATGGAAGCATCCCTGTCCGATTATTGTCAGTATCACTCCAAATGTGACTGCAATAAATCATTAATCAGGTTAAAGAACGTACCACAGACAGATAAATAATAATAGGTAGTAATACAACACACTGTAACCGGTATAGACCTTCTCATGCTGAGGTAGCCATTAGGCTTGCCCTCCGTAAAAGGCGAATTTGCAAACAGTGCCGTGGCGATCTGTGTCAGATATAAAGTGCGTAAGATAACATGGGAGTAGATGGATATCTAAGTAATATTGCTGATGAGGCAAACAGTCTCACAGGTTGCAAAGCAAGACCAGCACGAAATTTCCTTATCATATCAGATTCAGAGCTGAAGTCCAGATTGACCTGCCAAAGTACAATTGAGTGTCCATCAGTAAAATCTAATATAATTCCTCAGACTCATTCACCAAAAGAAAGTTCTCCAACACATATATACAAGGTCAGCAAGGGGCAGATAAGGTATGGGCAAAAAATTGACAAAACTTTTCAGATACGTTGCTGGAAAAACACTAGGCATGTGTAATAATTTTTCTCACCTGAACAGTACATGTCCTGAACATCATATCAAGCCCTAATGACCCAACCTTTGGCATGTAATTCCTCATAATTTCATACCTTCCCTGTGTCAAAATATATTTCTTAGTGAGGCAAAAACCAATCACAAGATTATATATATATATATATATGAAATTCTAAACAAACACAACAATCCATTTAAACGAACAATAGCTGCTCTAAGTCTTCAATCTGTCATAAACTTAACTAATCTATTACTATCAACCAATCATTATAGTTACATCATCAATACATTACACTCAATCAAAAACCAATCGATATATGCAGTTATAACAGCAACTACCTTTGCGTGGTCCGTGGATCACAAAGAAACACTACACAAGAGCACAGAGATATTTCCGATCATGGCTCCACTCAAGGTCATATTGGACCTTGAGTTTAGCAAAGTAATAGCTCTATTCTTATCGCTCTGCGGCTCTGGCAAGCAAATATCTAAACGTGTTTGATTGTGAAGTTAATAGTTAAGCATATCACATGCAATTATGCAGCCATGTATTGGAATGTGTAGTGAATTACTTGGAAGCAAGATAATCAATACCTTGGGCATTATAGGAATGTCCTCTCTGCGCCATTTTGGTTGGAAACCAGTTCCTAGAAATCCAACTCCAAGTTCCTCCGCAACAGCCTTGACCTGTTAAAATGTAGCATGCACTAATATAAGCTATATATATTAGCGTCTTTCCATGAAAGAGCAAAGGTAAATAGCGGTTTTACTGTTAGAAGTATTTTGCAAGAGCATCCCAATGAAGATAAGTCATAAACACTAAATTCAAGTAAATAAAAGAAAAACAACCACGAAAACCTATCATCACGATACCCATAGTTCCGATTAAATTCAGTTTAAAGTTTGGTAGTCGTGTTTGATATCACCCTAACGATCTTATAACATGCGCTTTTCGAAAATACCAACTTTATCGAAATACAATTTATATTACAGGTCATAGCATTTATTTTGAAGACCATTGGGAAAAAAAAGAGAGTAAATAGACTAATTGCGGTAACAAAGAACACGAAAAACAGGAAAGTAACACTTTCACAGAGCAAAAGACTTATCATCTCACGTATAAATGCAACATACAAAGTGTTCAAAACACAAATTTTATTTTATTTGTAAATATATTTTACAAAATATTGCTTACGGAGTAGGCATCCCAGCATTTATTTCATTAGATACAAGCATCCTCATCACAATATATATACAAAATATCAAAAGGAATGTTTAATTAATAACTATATAAAACTACTTGTCCTCGCCATATATGCTCTACATCTCAGCATTTTATCCATCTCAAATATTTCTCAACAAAAAAAACTGCACATACACATACAGTTTTACTACAAAGGCACAATCATTCTCGATAGAAAAGGACAGTCCTCGTAAAATGAAAAATTATTTCGTAAGGGAACAATCGTTAGTGTTTTACTCCTTAGCCTTAATGGGACAGGAGTCATGGCAATTATACATACAAAGTTGAAGAATCCAGTAATATTCAATCTCCATATAAACTGACTGCTTCATTATCATGTTTAGCATAAAATGCTAAATTTATCATATTAATACCTATTAAGCACCCATTTCTGTTGGATAATGATCTGTTTCTAGGTATAGCTCCCATGAAAAGACCCAATACATTGGCTAACATACAAGGGAATTACTCTCCAAGAGTTCTGGGAAAAACTAGAGTTGCTATTCCTGAAAATTACTAACTTTAACTTGGAAAGCGTTTTGATATTTTTTAAATTTACTAGTTTGGAAAGAGTTCTAGTCTATAAAAAGTGTGCTAGTTGGTACATATATAGAGTTAGATTTCTACAAGAAAATAATTCAGAGAAGGAGTAAGATGAAGGGAGATGCAACACCTCAGGTAAAGCTGTAAACGTCTTCTCATAGATGAATAGAGAGACGCAACACCTAGAGTTAAGTATCCTCAAAGGTAAATTGTAAAGGTCTTTCATTATAGAAATAAAATCTAAGTTCATATCCAGCAATCGCCAGTTTCGTCACTTTTCCTGCTTCACTACTCGTGTGTATCTTAGTGGGGTCTAGTCTGATCAGATAAACATATTTCAGTAAGAAAATAAAACTAAATGATATTCAAAGAAGTGACAGATATTAGTCAGTAACAATTAACCAAGACCCGCAAGTTTCTATTTAACTCCAGAATTACATGTCAAGAAGAAGAAGAGGACGGACCTGGTACAGATGTGAATTAACCTCCGCACAAGTTTGATGTAGTGTTTCAAGGGGTGCACCACTAAGCTCAAACTGACCACCCGGCTCCAAAGATATACTTTGGTTGTCCTGCCATATATAGCTAAGAAAATTGATCAAATCTTGCCAACAGAGAAAGATTATAACATCTACATGGTATAAACATTCACATTACCTGACCTAGTCTAACAAAGCTACAAAAGTTAAATATCACAGACTTAAATCATTAAGAGGTATGGAAGTGATTACTGAGAAAGCTAGGTATGTTGCCATGCTTGTTTTCGTGAAAACGATGCGGGATGGATAGATTTGAGATGAAAAGTAAAACCAGGGTGTTTGACATACATGGAGAACTAAGTAAATGCAACTCGACCTGCCTTATTACCATAAAGCTGGTGAAAACCAACCACAAATGTTAAGATGCAGCTAGTTTTCATTGTTTCTGGAAGCAGTGCAAAAAATTAACAATGAATCCATGCATATGCAATCTTCGCATTTAACATCGAAAAGAGATCCTCCACGAACCAAAGGATGGCTCTGTATAACTTTTATGCTGAAATTAAATATATATTTTCACCTGTTTGAGCCCAATAATGTATTCCCCTTCCATTACTTTCTCCCAATTGAATCTCTCGGATAGACCATTAAGCAAGTCCGCAATTTGCTCATATTTCACTGGGCATAGGCTTCCTAGCTCAAAGCCAAACTTTTCATGTTCTGTTCCTATCCTGCCAAAATAAAGTAAGATTGCATAAAAATAAAACACTTTTAGAGGCCTTGTCAACATATTCAATGGCGCACTTAAGGTCCAACTATTTTCTACCTGCCACATTATAGCAAAAGCTTTATTATCTTAAAAGATATTGATAACTTATACTTTCAAGAACAGAAATGCTGCACTTGAGGATGAGCAGCTTGATTCATCCAATGCAATGATAACCGACAGAGGAGTCTAGCAAGTTTACTAGTTATGAATTTCTACATATTTCTTTAAAACTAACAACACGTGAAGTTTCAGGGTCCTATTCGCAAATAAAAAACATTACATTTGGTATCACACCTATGCCATCTTTTTACATGAGCAAACAAGAGAAAACTGAAGGAGTGCTCTTGAAATCCGAGATCGAGATTTATAGAAGCATGGATATATACCATTAAATAATATAAACCAAGTTACTGTATCAATTAACAAAATAACCAAGTTTTACACAGATCGCGCACAGACCCAAAAAGGTTTTCTGAATATAGTAAGAATTAGAAGATACATGATGCTAGGATTGGTTCTATATTAACACCTAATAGGAAGGTAACTAGGCTCGGTCCACTAGCATAGTTAACACAGACAATTCTTATAATAGAAATTACGGATCCTTCGAAATAACCTACTTAATTGGCACTGGAATGAAGATTTTTCTCAACATTGTGTTGCAGACATGATCTATAAGTGCTGAAAGATTGTCCACTTGATGAGACAAATTATCTGAAATTCTCAAGCATAGCTTATGAAAAAGAAGATGAGTTACCTCCATCTCTCCTTCGGCTTGCACCCAGATGCAAGGTAATTAACAAGATCCTCTTGTGTTAATGGCTCAGTAGCAATCACAGAATCCTCTGTCGGGGGACTTGCAGCAACAACTAGTTTATTTACCCGTTTGCTTTTACCACCACTCAGATGTGATACTCTTGGTGTTTCCCCAGCATTCGATGTTAAAGAAGAAAAAACAACAAAATATTTCCTTAATTTACATGCTTTACTCTTCAACAGAGCATTATCTGACAGTGTACTTTCCATATTAAAGCACGCATTTTGTTCTGGTTTACACCGGAGTATCCCTGCCTGGGAAACGACTGCCATCATCTATCCCTGCAAAGATTCACAAAAAAAAATTAATATAAACCCAACAAGAACATTTTGAAATAAACTCGATTCTTATTCATACAGCTGTGAGTTAACACTCAGTTCAGGCTTAGATTACTGGAATATGTGAGAATCGTGAAAAGATGTAATCATCATTCAAGACAGTTGATAGTAGGCAATTGGTACAGTTATGTAAAACCTAGTTTAGCAATGGGAATTCCTTTCCAAAATTGAAATTCACATGGATTTGAAGACAATCACCAATACTTGTGCTGAATTGAGAGGATTCTACGACTACAGTTACAACAACAAAAAGGAAAAACTAATCATGCAACAATAAACCACAACATTAATCAATAAAAGCACAATCAACTTCAAAACAAACACTATAATGCAAAATTTTGGTAATTGAAAGTAAAATTCTACAGCTAAATTTTAGTGATAGGAGCAAAACTTAAACACTAGTAATTTAAGGAAATCGAAAGGAAAAAGAAAAGTACGAAACCTCGTTAGAATTAAGGTTTTGGACTGAGAATTAAAACCCAATTTAGGGCTTTTCTGTGTATTATCTTCTCCGGTCTTCTCTCCTCACAATTTTGTGTGTCTTCTCGAAATAAGAAATGAGGATGCCAACGAAATTAAGTTAGTGGCTGTTTCCAAAAGAATATAAAAATAAAAAAGAGAAATAGTACTAGACTAGGTCACTGCTAGCGCGGCCATAGGGCCCAGTTGGACTGCATAGGTAAAGGTAAAAAAGAATACGGAGTAATTTTTATTTACTGTGTTTTTTTCGTGGAAAGATTTCCAACATCTTTTTAATATTTTTTGCATGAATATGGTCTTCTTCATCTTGGTTCATTAGATCATTGATTGCGTAACTATAATATTCCTAAATATTGTTTTTTAACATTTATATTCGCATGCGTTACTTAGTATCTTCGAGAGTTATCACATTCTAATTCTCGAACAAGCCAGTAGGGGTGAGAGGTATCTACACCAGCACCAGAAGATACTAACAACATAGATAATATGGGTGTTGACAGTTAAATGGTGGATGATTCAAGCGATCCTTCTAATTATGATCCAGACTGGCGTTAACACTATGTTCGATACTTAATAACCCGTGAACTCCCAAACGATTAGTACCTCGTTTCAAAAGTTACCAAAAATGTATGGAGATACTCGATAATCGAATGAGAGTTATACCGTAATCCAGTGGCTTCGGAACCGTTTTTGCGATGTATATCCGCCGAGGACGGATATAAGATATTGACAAAGACTCGTAAAAGAATATGTGGCAACCATGCGGGCGGACGCAGTCTCGCGCATAGAGTGTTTACCCAAAGATATTTATGGTCGTACATGTAAAAAAACGCAAAGGGGTACGCAAAGAAGTGCGTGGCTTTCCAAGAGCATACTCCAATTCAGAAGAGACCCGCTAACGAATTGCATCCAGTCTTGAGTCCATTGTTGTTCGCTAAGTGGGGACTATATGTCCTTGGACCACTCCTCTGAGCTCCTGAAGGGGTAAGGTTTGTACTGGATGCCACTAACTACTTTACCTAATGTGTTGAAGAAGTAGTATTAGTGCATATGGATAGACACGACGTAAGAAGATTTTGTGGGGGAAAATCCAGGTTTGGTATCCCGCACGAGTTGATGTCAGATAACAGAAAGCAGTTTAATTCCAGATTGATCAGAGACTTCTGCGAGAATCTGAGTATTCAACACAATTTCTCGGCTTATTATTATGCTCAAAGCAATGGGTAGACATAAGCAACAAATCGTATTGTCATGGACCACCTCAAGAAAAGTCTAGAAAAGGCGAAGGGAAAATGGACGAAGGAATTTCCAAGAGTCATATGATCTTACCGGACGAACCCAAAAAGATCAACTGGACTTTCCCCTATTACACTGGCATACGAACCTGTTTATAGGTGGATTGGACATGAGTCGTTGCTAGTAGAGAGGTGGAGAGGATTTAGTTAAACGTGTAAGGATATTTATCTAAGGGTGACTTAGGATGTTATAAATCATTCAGTAAATAATTTTTTTATTAGTGCTTTCATCTTAGTTAAATAGAATTTTTAATACAAATCTGATGATCCACCTATTTATCCGTCCATCCGCAAATGTTAAACCCGTAGATGATAAATCAGATGCTAATAAAAATCTAGCACTTGTCATTTAGATAGATCCATCCATGGATATTAAATCAATAAATGATAACACCAAATCCACCGATTTTACTCGTTGCTCACCCTAACACTAACCACGAATGAATCGAGTAATAAATCCGACCGTAAACTTTACAGGAAGCTGCAGCGCCATATGCCACTAAAATACATTTGTATGAAGCCTAAAATAATTCCCTATTTTAATAGAAGCCTTATATAGGGGCTGCAGTATTGATAGAGGGGCTGCCTTAGGATTCAGGGTGACTAAAAAAATCGTTATGGGGTATCCTAGGGGCTATGTTAAATGTCCATATTACCTTCAATCTATTAAAACCTAAATAAAATAAAACCTTTCTAATCTTAATACATTTTCATTTTCAAAACAAAACCCAACCGTATCTCCTTCTCCATTTCAAACTTTTTTCTTCTCCATCGAAATTCCTCGTCGATTAATCGTCGATTCGAAAAATTCTTTGTCGATTAAACTCTAAAGTTCATGATGAAGAATCATACTAAAGATGTAGAAGGTAGTGGTGATGCCAATCAAAATCAAACTTTTCAACCTAATCAAGAGATTGAAGAACAAATCGGTGGTGACAAAATCAAACTTCGAAACCACAACAAATGGTGTATATAAGGTATTTAACAAAACTCATGTTATTTTTAGAACCCTAAAGTGATTGATTTTCTTGTTTGATTGTTGTTATTGTAAAAAAAAAATTGGGTTACAGAACAATCTACGGTGGGGTTCGATTGGAAAACCCAACCGTAAATGTATGTTCTGAAGAACTTACGGTTGGGTTCCATTCGAACCCAACCGTAACTGGTTTCTTCTACATTTTACGGTTGGGTTATTAAAATAAAAAAACCGTAAATAAAAATGAAGGAGATAAAGATGTTATTTTTCGGTTGGATTCGATTCTGAACCCAACGTAAAAAAAATTGCACTCAAATTTTTTTTATAAGTTACGGTTGGGGTTGATTCTAATTGCCAACCGTAAATTATTCTGCATATGTAAAAAAAATTATGTTGAGGATTATTTACTGTTGGGTTCGATATGTGTAACCCAACCGTAAAAAATTCTGAATGTAAGAATATTTTTTTGTTTGAGTTGAATTGCTTGGAAATTATCTAACTTGTATTGCTTATATGTTGTAGGAAGAAGAGGGGTAATAATTTAACACCAATTTATCACACTCCAACCCCTCGCCACGGAGTTCATTTAGGGGTAGATAATAGAGGCTTGAGAAAGAACCATAAGAAGAGGTGATGTGATAACGTTTGACCAATTAAAGAACATGCAAGCCAAAATTGGGAAGCTTCATGAAGCAGACGGAGATGAGATGGTTCGAAGCTTAAATAGGAGTAGATCCGGTACAAGAGATGCGACTACTAGCCGAAGAGAGCCGCAACCTAGTGACGAAGAGACACATGATGAAGCCGAGGATGTGCAACGTGGTGCTCGTACTCGTGGCGGTCGTGTTGGTCCTCGTACTCGTTATCCTTCGACCAAAAAAAGAGTTCGTCAAACTGATCGACATACCCTTCCTCCTTCTCCCTAACTCTATGTTTATTATAACAATTGCGTCAAACTAAGGGTTTTTTTTTGTGAGTGTATTATAACTTTAGTTAGAATGTATGAGAAAGTTTTTATCTTAAATTTGTCTAGCTAAATTTCATTTTTTATTTGACTCAAAACCCAACCGTAAAACTGACATTTTTTTCATGGCTTTCCAACCCAACCGTAAATATTCCTGGATCATTCAAAATTGAATTCTAGTACTTGTGTTGTTTTCGGTTTTTGTTTGTTTGAATGACCTAATTTACCTTCAATCTAGTTAAAATGATTGAATAAGTTTAAAATTTTGATTTTTAAACCCAAATTTGACCTTAAACTCAATGCTCCAAAGGATGTTTTACAGTTGGGTTTTCATCCAAAACCCAACCGTAAATATTCTTGGACAACTAAAATTTGAATTCTAGTACTTGTGTTGTTTTCGGTTTTTGTTTGTTTGAATGACCCAGTTTACCTTCAATCTAGTTAAAATGATTGAATAAGTTTAAAATTTTGATTTTTAAACCCAAATTTGACCTTAAACTCAATGCTCCAAAGGATGTTTACGGTTGGGTTTTCAGCCAAAACCCAACCGTAAATATTCTTGGACGACTAAAATTTGGATTCTAGTATTTGTGTTAGTTTCGGTTTTTGTTTGTTTGAAATGACCCAATTTACCTTCAATCTAGTTAAAATGATTGAATAAGTTTAAAATTTTGATTTTTAAACCCCAATTTGACCTTAAACTCAATGTTCCAAAGGATGTTTTACGGTTGGGTTGGGAAGCCCAAACCCAACCGTAAATATTGACTGAAATTGTATAGAAGTAAAACTAAAATTGGTATTTACGGTTAGGTTGGATTGTCAAATCCCAACCGTAAATCATCCTGGATAGGAAAACTTTTTTTTGAAGATTAGTTACGGTTGGGTCCGATGTTAAAACCCAACCGTAAAACTGTTACGATTTGGTGTGCATCCATGAAATTACGGTTACGGTTGGGTTGGGAAGAACACCTAACCGTAAATGGCGTTTACGGTTGGGTTCGACATGAAAACCCAACCGTAAAATTCTCTGAATCACAAAAAAAATATACCTTTTTACGTAATTTCATCAAATTTGAGCCATAAAAAGACCAAGAGTTTAAGTTAGAGGTATACCTCACTACTCTGGTTGAGTGAATCAAAAGGGTTTCTAAAAAAACCCTAAAAAATTCCATTTTATTTCTTCTACTTTTTCTTCCCACCAAACCAAACAAAAAATTGATTTGATTTGATTAAGTTTAAGATTATTTTAGATTAATTATGATTAGCCTAATCTACTAGCTAATTAATTTATTAATATTAATTAATCAGAGGTAATTTAGCCATTATGAAAATATCATGAATACGGGATTTTTAAAATTCACTTCAAGTATCCCTATTTCGTCTTCACATGGTAGCCCCTCTATCAATACACCAGCCCCTATATAAGACTTCTTTTAATAACCTTCCGATGTTAAATTATTGTACGGTCCTTGTTTTCTTATTTTGTCATTTAGATAAATGAACAGTCCCGATTCATCCACTAGACTCTGGTTGTCGTTAGTCAAAAGGAAAAAACCCTAATCCCCAACTTTTTGTTTTTCGCCCCACTAAATCCTATGACTTCCTCCAAGAAACCCCTCGACTTCCCCCTTCTTCACCCGTTAGATTTCTTTCCCTAAGGAAAGTACACCTCTTTTAAGGTTTTCTAGGGTTTATTAGGTTTTCATCTGCCCTTGTTTGTCTTTCTAGTTTCCTCTGTTTTCTCTCCTCTCTGTTTCTTTCTTCGCCATGGAGATGGAAAGGCTCTGCTCTGCTGCTGTTGCTATGGAAACCATGGTTACTTCAGTCATGCAATCTTTTGTCGTAGAAACTGCTTTGTTTGCTGAGAAAACTCTAGTCTGCTTTCTCTTAGAGATTTACAAAAGAAAAATTCCTGCTCAAGGACCTCAAGATGGTAGTGAAACAGACGATGACGATGACGATGATGAACCTAATGCTCAAGACGACGACGATGATGAAGATGATGAGGAGTTTGCTGCTGGTGAAGAAGGTGATGTTGATGATGATGAAGATGATCCTGAAGTTAATGGTGGTGCTGCTGGAAGTGGTGAAGACGATGATGACGATGATGATGACGAGGATGATGATGGCGAAGAGGGTGATGATGATGAGGAGGACGAAGAAGACGATGAGGAAGATGAGGACGATGATGAAACTCCACAACCACCTTCTAAGAAGAGAAAGTGATGCTGTTTAAGTTAGTTTTTTCTTTTTTTTCTTTTTTTTTGGTGGTGGTAGTGAATTGTAGTGAAGTAATTTTAGTAGTATTGGGTCAATGGGTTTTTGGGGATCTAGGGTTTAATGGTTGTTCTATCCCAGGGAATTTTCCCATCCATGGTTATGAATGTGAATCAACTCTTATGTTATTATGTTTATTTTCTCTATTCTTATGAATTTCCCCATCTATGATTTATGAAATTTCTCTTTTCAAGTTGCTGTGTTGCTGTTGATTAGGGTTTCTGTCTAAATTCAATGTGGGTATATGCCTAACTGTTGGTAGAATTTGATGGATCTATTAATTTCAAAGTTATTGAAACAGTTCATATTGAAGCCATCAACACCTACAAATCAATCAAATATGTGTGTGTTGTTCAGGGCTAATGTTCATCAAAGTGCTCAGCACAGTGAATCTTTTAACTTTCTGAAACTAAAGACTAATATATGGATCTGTGTTATTCTTAGAATGTAATGCAAGTCACTTCAATGTTTAAAGTGTCTACTCTTAGCTCCTGCATTGAATACCTGTTGTGAAATGTAAGATTTGTTTGTAAAATTTGTCTTCAAGGCCTGCTGAGAATCTTTTGATTACGGTGATCGGTCATCCGTCAAGGTTTTTGATGAAATCCCACATATCTCATCTTATATTGGTAATGCAATCCTCATGGTTTCTTTAATTATCCAACATGTCTCATCTTACTTTCAGCAACATGTAGTAAAAGGGAAAAGACACATTCAGTAAATGAAAGTTATTTCATATATATGTGAAGTTTATAACTTACAGAAAATTTACAGTTCAGTTAATACACAAACCACTCCAACTCGTGTTTGCAAATGTTAAGAAAGGAATTGCATATCTCAATTTTTAACAAATAGGAGATGGAAAATATGGAAGAAAAGCTGAAGAAAAAAAACAACGAAGGTCTTCTTTTCATATATAGTTACCATACCGACTATTGGACGGAAACCTGCGGATTGCCCTGGCCAATCATCCTGGATGATGAATCGGACTTTGTGGTCTCTCTAACTTGGTTGGACTCATCTTTTGCTTCGCAGGTCAGACTACTGTTACTCTGATTATTGATCAGATCTCTATTAACAAGCGATGCATCTTTCCTGTTACTGCCATGACTGTGTCGGTTCATCTGAGGAGCACTAGCTCCTCCTTTATCTTCTCTCTGATATGAATTGACGGCATCACCACAGCTCTTCCTCCGGCCAAATTTTGGTGACTTGGCGCGAGTTGGTTGCACCTAATCTCAGAAGAAGATAAATTTCAGGATTATTTATCGTCGTTTAACTTAAGAATATCATTAAACAACTTTGGGGATAAAATTTTAAACCAAAACTAAAACCGTAATATAGTCACCAAAAGAAAACTTAGGGGTACTTCTATACATCACACAAGAATGAAGTAAAAGAAAAATTACTCTCTACAACATGAAAAGACAAGCAGAGATGAATAGTGGTCATTTTTTGCGTCCGTCTCAAAAGGTATTTTTGCTTTTGTTTAGTTATGTAATTATTTGTTAACTTTAGCATTCAAAAGCATGCAACCAAATAAACAGTTCAAACGGCTCATTCTAAGATATCTTGATGCCTCATAATTATCATTCAGAGAATAGTGTGACATGCTTTCCAGAATCAGCTGTTTCTCTAATCAATATTCAAGTGCGAGTCATGTGTGTATATATGTCTACTATACTGAGTGTCTTATATCAGTCGCTTAGTACCATTTAAGAATACAGGATCTAAGTTTTAAGTTTCTTATTCTCAGAAATTTTAAGTGGAGTTCACGTGTTATAAACTAGCAATACATGAAGAATGTATTTTGCTTGCAAGCATGACTAGTCGCAGACTCGCAGGCACATGCAAAACCACTGACTATTAGAAACCAAAATGATTTTTTATTTTTAATGATACAAAACGTGTGAATCTACTTTCCGTAGTAATCCAGCTCCTTGACAAGATGTAAGTGGGGTCATCGACTTTAGGGAACACATAAACAATCTAATGGGTTCAAGGACTGTTTACTTCTTGTTCTTGTATATATTGGCAAAGCACATGTACTTGTTCTTGTATAAAGATAAGTGCAGTTCACGTGTTAAAAACTAGCAATACATGAATGAATTTTGCTTTCAAGAATTAGTAGTCGCAGACTCGCAAGCACACGCAGAACCAGTGTTTATTAAAAACCAAAATGATTTTTTATTTTTGATGAAACAGAATGTGTTCATCTACTTTCCGTAGTAATCCAGCTCCATGCCAAGATGTAAGGTGGCTCATCTACCTTAGGGAAGACTTTAAACAATTTGATGGGTTCAAGGATTGTTCACTTCTTGTTCTTGTATATATTGGCAAAGCACATTTACATGGAGAATGTAGTTGACATAATGAACTGCAGGTGGCTACATTGGTTGCTACGGCTGTGGTTAGCTGACAATTGATGGAATGAAAATGACTGAGAGCTTATCGAACAAATTAACCGCAAGTAGATTTAGAGCAGATCCAACATCAAAATGTATTGGCTCCAAAAAACTGGCAATATCTATGTAAAAGACTAGTAAATGATACTTGCCGAGCTGTCATATTCATCCTATAACACAAAGGCCTACTAGCAACTTGACTAGGAGGAGAACCACCATGGAAATGTATACACTTAATTCCATGCAACGTTTAAGTAACCGACCCATGACTAGTTAACTACTATTCCATAAGCTACATCATGTAAATAACAAGTCTCAGTGGATCTATATAGATGATTAGATTCTATACTAACCATATAAGAACTCTATCCTACTAATAAATATGCCATTTCTATACTTATTTGAGGTCAGAAACTACAGAAGGTGTCATAAATTCAAATGGGTAAATTTAAGTTTTCGTTATTGCCTTTTTGGAATACGAAATTCAAAAGTCTAACCCCTATGTTCTGTGTAGAGTATGTACACTTAATTTCTTGAGTTCATTAAGTTAAATATCTATTTGGAAACATTGTTATTTTATAATTTCAAGTTTCATTTTCGATTCTCAATGCAATAGTCGATTCCAGAATTACGAGCAAATTGCAAATTAAAAATCAAAATAGATCTTTAAATATCAGCTTGCATTATCGTTTTTTTTTTTTAAGACATTCAAATGCAAAAAGAAAAGTTAAGATGGGTAGGCCACTCAAAAAATGCAGCTGGGAACCGTCCGCTGTTTTACGAGTTCGAGGGTTTCCCTACCCGATCAGCAGGGTTGGGCAGGCCTTTAAGAAACTGGTTTCATGACCAGATAACTTATATATCCTATGAGTTTACACGATTGTTGACTACCTAATATAATGCTATGGAGTTCAGTATCTTCACATATGCTTCTATAAATTCAGACAAAAGGAGAAGTGTATGAAATAAGAGCTACCTTTTTAAGTTCAACCTTTGGTGGTGGCCCTTCATGGTAGAAGCTTGGCATTGGTTTCGCTTTATACACCAAGCTCTTTCTAAACTGCTTGAGAGCTGCGTCTTGCTCCTCCTGAATTTTATATGAAAAAATGCTCAAAGTCATACAACAATAAGGAAAGTTCTACGCATTTTTGCTTTCCAAAATCGGTACTGTAGGAAAAATTCTTTCATTTGACTTCAAGGACCATACCTTCGCCCTAGCTTCGGCTTCAATTTTCTCTGCCTCCAAAGCTTGGTGCTTCTCCTCTAATTTTGAATAAAACTAATACAGGACAAAATCAGAAAAAAACAAAAACATAACCACACTTGAACAACATCCTCACTACAGCCGAAAAGCAAGTTTCTGATTGAAAATGGTGCTTCTTTGTATATACCTCCCTTCGTTTCTCAGCACGTTCACTGCATCTAAATGTGGGAGCTGACCCAATAGTCGTCTTACCTTTTGATGTTCTTACGGATGTTGCAATACTATGCATGGTCAAGGATAAATGTTATTTTAAAAATTCAAATATTTCACAGAATATCAAATATATGAACAAAAGAGAATTGGGAAATATACAGCCTAATATACTCAAAAAGGATACGAAGATGTATCAGAGGAAGAATCTTCTCCATCGGTATGCTTTTTCTTATCATGCCTTTTTGGCTGCAATATGATCAACAAGTAATAAATGGTAAATGGAAGAGTACCCGTATTGTAGTTAAAATACTAAACAAAGTAAGAAATTCTATCTCTCTCGAGTTCCTGATTTAAAAGGAAAGCACAAGAATGCTTATCGTATAGAGTAATAAAAAATTTAGAAGATTAATGAAGGACTCGGAATATAAAATCTTTAAAACCTCATACCGTAAACTGAGGCTTCGTTGTTGTGCTGGGAACACTGCCAGTAGCAGCCGTTTCAGCCCCAACAGAACGGCTTACAGTTGAAGCACGCTTTTCAGTAGCCAATTCAAATGGTTGGGGAATAGTATAGTGTGACCGCACCTTTCCAGCTGCACGTGAGTTAAATTTTGTGTTACTGCCAGGTTTCTCAGATCCATTATTCAGCATTTCATCTTCATGCTCCTCATGACCAGACTTATTGGTCTCATTGGAGTAATCTACTGTGCATTCCTTCACTTCGTAGTCCTTTGATTCATTTTTGTCATTCACGTACTTATGATCTCCTTTAATCTGCTGATTTGAATCTATAAGATGACGGTCACGGACATCATTATTCCGGTGAACTCGAACGGAGTTTGGCTCTTCATTGATGGAGATATTTTTAACTTCCCTTCCCATTGAAACTACAGAAGAAAAAAAATAGGGAACATGTATTTCAGGTGCAATACCTCCGATTAACGTCACTATAGTACACATTATTACGCCTATAATTTTGGGGCTGTACATGTTTATGATCAACTGAGCCGTTGTAAGCTGGCTAAGAGGGTTCTATGATATTAAACTTACATAACCTTTTTTAGCAGTCCATAATTGCATGCTTGATTAAAATGTTTATTTCAAATTTAGATTATTCAACATTGAAGCTTTAGTTTGTTTTCAAATTAGATAATCCTCCAAATATTCAATCATTTGATACAGACAGAACCCGAAACCTAAACGAAACAATGCATGACGATATTATAGAAAGATTCAAGCAAACAAAGCCTTAAGAATTCACTTCCATTAAAAGCACACACAAGAAAAAAAGGATACCTAATATCAAAGTTGTCATTTAGGGAAAAGGCAAATAGAAATGCATTAAAGAAAATACCTAAAATTCATAAAATCAAACAAAAATATAAAAAAATTATGATCATAAGATGATATTCTAATGAAACTAAACGCATTACCAATAATGAGAACCAAATAGAACAGAGGAGAAGAATGTTTGAAGTTTTCTTACAATTTTCTCCACTTCTTCTTCTTGTTCGATCTAATTGACGAAGATGTTGGTTGGACTTATCTTTGCAGTTAAAATTTGACGGTAAAAAAAACCAACAAACAAACTGATTCTTAAGATTATTACTGGTTTGCCGTAATTTTCCCCCAAATGCAATGAGTAGTTGGGGTTTAAAAAGGGAGTATCTAAACAGAAAAAAGAAAATGTATTCTAAATACCCACCATTAAGGTTAGTTATCTTAAAGAGCTAGGGTTTTTAAGATGTGGAAAAAATCGGTTTGCAATTGCAAAAACCCAGTCCCAGTCTGTACACTGTTGGTGTAAAAACCCAGTCTCTCTGTATGTTGGTGGTGGCTTGGTGCCAAAACTCAGTTTGTATAGTGTTTTTTCAGTAAAGAGTTCTAAATCCAGTTCTTTAGTTTTGTCAGGGGGAGTGCGATCTGAAGCTAGTAGTGGACTCACCAACCAGGACCGATTCAATATTATTAGTTTGAGTTTTTAAGTAAAAGAGGATTTATTCATAAAACGAGAACAAGACATTTTTAATCTGCCCCTATTACACGTTTGAGACATTCAACCACCAGTGATATGATTCCCATCAACTAAGACATCTCCACAATTGTTTCCCTGCCTGTAAATATGAGGATATATGAATTGAACTGTGTTTATAAACTCTCAATGTCCATGGAACAACATGTCTTATTCTTTATTGCTAAGGTGACGTTCATAGAACAATAATCAAACCATATCTGCCTCTTATTATATCCTTTGGCTATTCTGAAGGCGTGAATTGTACACAAAAATTCAGCATTAGTAAAAATGTTGAAGCATTTCTGATGATGCTACATCCTAAAGGACAATGACTATCCATGAGCATCCATCAGTCATGAAATGAAATGGAGGACGCCATTGCACCCTGAAGGATGTTGGAATCTTGTAACAATGAACAACATCGTTAGATGTATCAGAATAATATATCTAAAGAACTGAATTGAAAACAACTCTACCACGGACAACTACGAGGGTAAAATCACAGGTTCAACAAGTTCTCCTTAACACATTAGTTCGCGGGTATACTCGAGAAGAGCAATGCTAAACCCCAACGTGCGAAGATGTGTCCAGGATAAGACTGCCCGATATAGCTTGTATTAGCACAATACAAACTACCCACTCTTGAACTTAGCAACAGGGAAGGAAGGGAAATAAACACTCAAAAGCGCAAAACAAAGCGAGAAGATGGTGAAAAGAAGACAGAATAGTAGTCGCTTCTGGGATGGATTTTAACTCTGAAAACGTTTTGTATTAATAGGAGAAAAGAAACCTTTAGGGTTTCGAATTTCTTGTAAATCAAGTTTTCCCAAGATAAACATAAAAAGAATCCTTTAGGGTTTCGGATTTCTTGTAAAAATATTTTGGTAAAAATAATAGATCATGGTTGATGCCTTTCATATTCATAGACCCAATACATAAGTTAGCCCATGTATTGCTTGCCCACCTCATTCCACCCTCTAGTTTTATATAATATCCATATGAGAATAGTTATATAGTGGACATCCTTCTCTAGATTACCCAATGTGGGGACTAAACTAAAGAGTTTCATTCACTCAAGGAAATGAGTGAGCATCCAAGACAAAAACCATTTAGTTTAAAACTCATTTTCTCCAACAAAGGATACGCAGAGCCTTCTTGGCCTTCGTGCTAATAAAAGATATTATTCTTACACTGAGTTTACACTTCATTTCTTATAAACACACTGAATCATGTGAGTTACACATGTGAGAAATATGTACGTTAGCAATTAATGCTAGTGTACGTTAGAGGTCAGTCAGGGGTTAAAGCTGTACTGCTATAAAACCCAAGTCCTGTAACAGATTCATTAACTGTGAATCATCTTCTGCTTCAATCAAACGCATCTCTGATGCTGGTTAATTCTTGATCTTCAATCAAGAATCATAACAAACTACTATGGTATCATAGCTATCAAGCTTCTAATTGTTTCTCAAATCAAAAAAAAAATTTCTTGTCAAATGATCTGGAATTTTCCCCAAACTATGGAAAATCCAACATCAAATTCATTCAGCAAGGTACCTCTGAATCAATTAACTAGTCTTGTTCCTCTCAAATTGAAAGAAGACAACTATCTTACCTGGAAAAATTTGATGCTTCCAGTAATCAGAAAGTTTAAGCTCATGAAGTATCTTAATGGAGCTTACCAATGTCCTGAAAAATACACAAATCAAAGAAATCAAAGTAATAATGTAGAAAATCCACACTATCTGGATTGGATAGATGAAGATTCAACAATTGTGTTGTGGATAAATAGCACAATTCAGAATCTGTGATACCCTATTTTACAGCCTCTACTACTTCTCACAATTTGTGGAACAATATTGAAGAAAGGTTTTCAAGATCATCATCTACTCATTGCATTCATCTGCGCACTAAGCTACTCTCTGTTAAACAAGGTAACAAAACCATATCTACTCTTATTGATGAAATAAAAACTCTTTCTGATCAGCTTGCAGCAACATGAGAAATGATCTCAGACAAAGAACTAGTTGTCATTACCTTATCTGCCTTGCACAATGATTACATTCCATTTTCAACCTCAATGAGACATAAGTATCCTCCAATAACTTTCATTGAACTTCACAATAACCTTCTTAGTGAAGAGTCTGTGATAGGCCAAAGAAATTCTGATATACTATCTAATGCTTCCAATCAAGCATTCAGTGCACAATTTAATCATTCAAGAAATCGTTTCAAAGACAATAATTTCAGATCTAGAGACTACACCAACTCAAACATCAGAGGTAATACTATGTATCAACAACATAGTGACAAATTCAGTAATAATTCCTACCATAAAAAATCCCCAAACTTCATTAGCAGAGGCTCAAACTACAGAAACATGTACAATGGATCAAGACTTTCACAAGATTCAAGAAATCAAATGTACACAAATCTTATTTGTCAGATATGTGAGAAATCTGGACACAGTGCTTTAGATTGCAGGAATAGACTAAATTTTACTCATAACAATGTAACAACTCCAGCAAGAATGTCTGCAATGCTTGCTTCTGCAAACATCATGGGGGAAAATCCATGGTATGCTGACAGTGGAGCAACTAGCCACATTACTCCAGACAAGACTGAGCTGCAGGCATCAACAAGCTATCTTGGATCTGACAAGATTAAGGCTGCCAATGGTGAAGGTATGTCAATCACTCATTCTAGCTCATCACTTAAATATGTACCAGGACATATTTTTAAGATGCATAACATACTTTTGGTGCCTCAAACAACACAAAATCTACTTTCTGTCCACAGGTTCACAGAAGATAACAATTGTTCTATAACTTTCAACTCTTCTGGTTATTATGTGAAGGACTTGTTCACTGGGAAGAAAATATTGGCATACCCTCACAGTGATGGACTTTATCCAATTTATCTACAAGGATCCACAAAGCACATAGCTAACTCTGCAATAGCATCATCATTGTCCTCTGAAGTATGGCACAGGAGACTGGCACATCCTTCTTTTGCAACAATGCAACATGTTGCAAAAAGTATTTCATTACCAAGTATTGCAAATAAGCACACATTGTGTAGTGCATGTTCTGTGGGTTGATCACATAAACTACCCTTTCAAGCTTCAATCAGTTTTAGTTCAAATCCACTGGAATTACTACATATGGATTTATGGGGTCCAAGTCCTGTAATCTCTAAACAAGGTTATAAGTACTATGCTGTCATCATAGATGATTTTTCAAAGTTTTGTTGGTTATTTCATATGAATGACAAATCTGAGTTCAGAAAAATCTTTAATCAATTCAAATTATTCATTGAAAATCAAATACCATACACTATCAAAGCTATCAGATCAGATGGTGGAGGTGAGTTTCTACATAATCAACTAGTTACATTACTGGAAATGAATAATAAAGCAGGAGTTCAGCTGTCCACACACTCCAGAACAAAATGGAGTAGCAGAATCTAAACACAAGCACATAGTGGAAGTAGGAAGGACATATCTAATACAATCCAAGTTGATGATTCATTCTGGTCAGATGCTTTTTCAACAACAAACTACACTATAAACAGATTGCCAACTAAAGCAATTGGGAACAAATCACCTTATGAGGTACTCTACCAAAAACTACCTGATTTACATTTCTTAAGAACATTTGGTTCTCTTTGTTATCCATGGCTAAAGCCGTATGCACCACATAAACTAGCTCCAAGGAGTGTGCCATATATATTTATAGGATACAGCTCCAAGCACAAAGGGTACAGATGTTTAGACCCTAGAACTGACAGAATATACATATCTAGACATGTAGTATTCAGAGAAACTATTTTTCCATATCAAAAAAATTATCAATTCAACAAACACAACCTCCAAGGACTATGAAACTACTAAATTGCCAGAAATAGCCACTATGTCACGGTGTCCATCAATCACATATCAACCAAAAGAACTACAAGTTACTCCAACCATCAACTCACACATCATGCAGACAAGAGGTAAATCAGGGATCTCAAAACCAAAGTTGTATTTCACAAAAAATGCTTATTCAACAGACATTCTTGCTCAAGTCCCACCAGTAACACCAACCTGCTACACAGAGGCAAGAAAAAATCCAAAGTGGAGACAGGCCTTAGTTGAGGAATATAATGCCCTGCAAGGTGCAAACACTTGGACAAAAGTTCCTCATCTGCCATCTATGAACATAGTAGGGTGTAAATGGGTGTCCAGGTTGAAATATCATCCAGATGGTTCAATTGCAAGACATAAGGCAAGGCTTGTAGCCAAGGGTTTTCACCAGAAAGAAAGGCTATACTACACAGACACCTTCATTCCAGTTGCAAAGGCTACCACAATAAGGGTACTATTATCTATTGTTGTTAGCTGCAATTGGAACATAACACAATTGGATGTAAGTAATGCATTCCTACATGGGGACTTACAAGAAGATATCTATTTGCAACAATCACAAGGCTTTGTGGATTCAGACAATCCAACATATGTCTGCAAGCTAAATAAATCACTCTATGGGATAAAACAAGCTCCAAGAGCTTGGTATGCAAAGTTAAATCAAATATTACTTCAAAATGGATTCACACTCTCCACTGCAGACTCCTCTATGTTCATTCAGAAGCAAGGCACAAGGCTAACATTCATTTTGGTCTATGTGGATGACATCCTCATTACAGGTACTTCATCTACTTACTGCACAGACTTCATTGCTACTCTGCAGACATACTTTCCAGTTAAAAATCTAGGAACACTACATTATTTCCTAGGTCTTGAAATCAAAAGAAATGATAATGGTTTATTCATCTCACAAGCAAAATATGCTTTAGATCTTTTGGAAAAACATAATATGTCAGGTGTCAAGCCTAGTTCAACTCCACTACAGGCACATTGCAAATTAAAACTCAGAAGAAGGAGAAGTTCTGTCAGACCCAACAGGATACAGGTCTTTGGTTGGTGGCTTGCAATATCTGACCTGGTCTAGACCAGAAATTTGCTATGCAGTAAATCAAGTTTGCCAACATATGCAAAAGCCAAGGACATCCCATATGATAGCAGCAAAGAAGATCTTAAGGTATATTAAAGGGTCTGTCAACTATGGCATTTACTTTACTAAAGGAATGCAATCACTCCAAGGGTACAGTAATGCAGATTAGGCAGGAGATTTTGAAACCAGGAGGAGCACAAGTGGCTACTGCATATTCTTAGGTAATAATCCAATATCATGGTATAGCAAAAGGCAAAATACAGTTGCAAGGTCATCCACAGAAGCTGAGTTCAGAAGTTTGGCAAATGCAACAGCTGAAATGCAATGGGTAGTCAAGCTATTAACTGAGATGTACTTACCAATTCAGGGCAAACCAATCGTTCTATGTGACAGTGTCAGTGCCATAGCATACTCTTCAAACCCAGTTAATCACAGCAAAATGAAACATCTAGCTGTTGACTATAACTTTGTGAGGGAACTCAATCAAGATAACAAGTTGAAGGTGTCCTATGTATCCACAGTGGATCAAGCTGCTGATGTCTTCCCTAAGGGGTTCTCAGTACCAAGATTCAAGTATCTCAGTGACAAACTGAGTGTATTTGCTCTGCCATCCACACAGTTTGAGGGGGGTAATAAAAGATACTATTCTTACACTGAGTTTACACTTCATTTCTTATAAACATACTGAATCATGTGAGTTACACATGTGAAAAATGTGTACGTTAGCAATTAATGCTAGTGTACGTTAGAGGTCAGTCAGGGGTTAAAGCTGTACTGCTATAAAACCCAAGTCCTGTAACAGATTCATTAACTGTGAATCATCTTTTGCTTCAATCAAACGCATCTCTGATGCTGGTTAATTCGTGATCTTCAATCAAGAATCATAACAAACTACTATGTGCTTCCTACCTTGTTTCACTGCTGCCAGAGTTGCGAAGTTACCTTTACATTGTTGGCTTAGACGGCTATCAACCAACATTGGGCTTCAAAAATGAAAGTCAGAAATAGATCTTTAGGTTTCTCAAGAGTTGCTTCTGCAATTGCAAGTATATAGTTTGAAAAGTTAGTACACAACTTGTGCTTTAGGTCAATGATCCTTGTTTAAGTGTCGCAAAAAAATGTATATGGTGAACTATGTTATTTGGGGGACAAGAGCTTGTAGTTATAATTGACATTTGACAACAACATATACATCATATCTAGGTTGCGAAAATTTTAAGAGGAAGGTTTAATTGTGTGTTGTAAAAGGAACCTCGCAATTATGTCAAAGCATGCCGACGAACACAAATGGAACTACCAAATTGTGTTTGATAGGTGGTAGAAATCTAAATGAGATCTTCTTTTTTAAATCCAGTGACCTCAAAAAATTGAACTTAGTCGAAAGGGGATATACGCTCCTTCAAATTAAATGAGGTTAATATGGAAGAAATGTAAAGTGCAAGGCAAAACTCCTGCGGTTTGGATGTTGCCGCGTGTGAAACATCAAAAGTGGTATCTAATACCATGAATACCGAATTCAAAAGGGATGAGCTAGGTAAGTATGCTTGGTACAGATACTAGCTAGTGATTGGAAATACCTTAAGCATGTTAGGTATAACAAACACTACACGGTGGATTGGGAATTGTATTGAATGACAATTGAAGAATTAAATGCAATAATGCTTTCCGAGATTTTTGATTCATAACTGTTTTGATGCTTGGCAATTACTGGACCCTAAAAAAACATGCCATGGTATAATTTTGGAGACAATGAATCCATTAACAACAAAGTAGAGTAGAATGAACCAATTACAGAAAAATAACAACCTGTCCTCCACTACTAATAACAGTAATACCAGACAAAACACCTGCCCTAATTAGTATTCTCACGGGGATAACAAACAACCACTAAAAAGAGTGAAGATCATTATCTTTTCTTGCACCGGAAAATACCTCTACAGACTCTAATCCTTAAACCAAGGACAACCAAAAACATTAAAAAAAGAAATAGAAAAAGGAAATTTGAAGAATTCTTCCACGGTTAATACAAATTCATATTGTTTTCTTCTGGGATTTACTCTCCTAGTAACCAGAAATTACCCCCCAACTATTAAAAACTTTACAGAAACTACTCAGAAAATTACACCGTGTCTCATTCTCATTTCTTGGCTTTTCTAGCTGGGGTGGCTTTCTTAGCTGGTGACTTGACGCTCTTCGACTTGGTCACCTTCTTGGCTGGAGCAGCTTTCTTGGTAACTGGCGCTGGTTTTGGTGCAGCAGCTTTTCTTCCGGGAGAAGTCCTTGTGGAAGTCCTAGAAGCTTTAGCTGGTCTACCCTTTGGCTTCGCGGCTACAGCTTTTGGCTTCGTAGCGGCTGGCTTTGGCTTGGCGGCTGGAACGGCTTTTGGCTTGGCTGCTGGTTTAGCCTTTGCAGGAGCCGCTTTTGCAGCTGGCTTAGCTTTTGCAGCTGGCTTGGCTTTAGCGGCTGGCTTAGCTTTTGCAGCAGGTTTGGCTTTAGCGGCAGGTTTGGCTTTCGCAGCAGGCTTGGCTTTCGCGGCAGGCTTGGCCTTCGCGGCAGGCTTGGCCTTAGCGGCAGGCTTGGCCTTAGCAGCAGGTTTGGCCTTAGCAGCAGGTTTGGCCTTAGATGCAACAGGCTTCTTCTTCTTAGTAGCAACAGCAGCAGTGGTTTTCTTGGGAGCCGGCTTAGTACTGGGAAGCTTATATGAACCTTTAACTTTGACAAGTTTTTCATCAGCGACTAACTTCTTGAGTTGATTGAGAATCAACTTCTTGTAATTTGATGGAAGATGTTGACTGTGTTTTTCTTCAATGAACTTTGTAATAGCATGTTGACTTGATCCACTCCTTTCTTTCAATGAAGTGATTGCTTCTGTCACCATCTAAAATAACCACACAAATAAAAAAACAGATCAGATCAGATCAGAACCCTAATTTAATGGAGGATATATATCCGAAAATGAACAAACATACTAAAAATGGAAGAAGGAAGGACTAATTTTATACCTCAAAATATGTTGGATGAGCAGCAACCTTCTTAGGTTTTCTTGGAGCAGCAGGTTTCTTAGCTTTTGATGCTTTTGGTTTTGGTGCTGGATCAGATTTTTCTTCAGTAGTAGTTTCAGTTGGTGGTGGTGGTGGTGCTTCTGGTTCAGCAACCACTTCAGGAACAGCGACGTTTGTCTCTTCAATTGAAGCCATTGCTAAGAATTTTCTGAAGGAGGAAGAAAAATAATAGTTTTACTGGAGAAATGCAGATGAGATGAAATCTGATGGGATTCGTGGGGGTGGGTTTTGATTTAAGAATCGAAGGAGAAATGGAGAGGGAATTGAGGGTTGTGAAAGGTGAGACCTGATTGGCTAACGAAGGATTCATACGGATTGTAAAGTTTTTGTAATTTTAAAATAAGACCTTAGGATATTTAGTTATCAACGGTTGAAACGGGTTATCTTGGAAGGGTTTGGATGAGGTTTGAAATGAATTTAGAGGATTGCGGATTGGTTTATGTGTGCTTTTAGTCTTGGTTAAACTGAGCTCAACTCAAGTTATGCTTAATGGATTTGTGTGAGGTTTGGATGGTTGCAAAGCTTAGGATTTCAGATTTCTAATGAGTACCAACACACTTCGTAATGCTGAGGGGTTCGGGAGATATTGCTTTTGGGAGTTGGAAGTGTAAAAACTACCATTTTTTGTGTGTTTGCTAGAGCATAATTGATTTTTGTTACAATTTTTCGATCAAAATAGTAATTTTTTTTATCTGGATGATAGTAAGTTAACTAAGGAATCATTTGCTTCGAAAATTATGAAAATCGGACAAGTAATCGATATAGAACTCTTGGTCGGAATGTCACATAAGTTGAACATGTTATTGCATGTTGTATTTTCTTTGATAACTAGCAAAATTTCTTGGTTTTATGAGAAAGGGTACAAGAGGCTTATACTACACAAAGCAGATGCTAATAAGGGATTGCACAAACGTAATCCAGGGGAACAAGAAAGATAATAAAGAAAAAAAGAAGAAAAAAAACAATACGAAATTATAGAGGCATATGAAACTTCGATAAAATCGTTTAAAACTAAAGTGCAAGAAAGTAACTTATCTTTGTTTTTACAATTTTATTCTCGCATTCAAAACCTATATTAATGAAAACACGAAAATTATTTTTAAAGCCCGATTTTTATATTATTATTAAAATTAATGTATTTTTGTAAAATTACTAGGATTTTGATTTATGGGAAACAAATTATTCGGATAATCACCTTGGATGCACAAGTGAAATCTCCAGGACACTTGATTAAGTGCTAAAACTGGTTGTACCCTCATAAATAGGTATACGTGGAGGGCGTATGAACTACTTTATGACTGCAGCAGTGCTTTCTTTTTAAGCCCAACAAGCTTTTCAACCCAATAACTATTCTTTTAACAATAAGCCCGTGGATTAGACTTTATATATCGATGGTCTGGTTCGCTAAGCTTGATATGTCCTCTTAAAAAGAAAACAAATTTGATAAGGATAGTTTGGTAGTATGAGACTTAAAGTTGTCCAGATAAACTCAAATCTTGGTGGTTAATCAATATAACTATGAATCTCAACCTAAGTGAGACAACATGAAGTCAAAACTTGGTGGTCATACAAGATAATTATGAATCTCAACGGAAGTGAGACAAATTAAGGTTAAATCTTGGTGGATTAACGACAATCGGCCGAAATGAAATAAGATAATGTCAGTTTTGGTGGTTATTCAAGATAACTACAAATTTAAATCAAAAGATGAGTAGATAGATACAAATCTAGTTAGTTATATAAGATATATATAAATATGGGTGGTTACTAGGATAACTACAACACCCAGTAAACTAAAAAAAAAACTCCACCTATAAGTAGAGGATGAATTTCAACTCAAGAAGACATATTCTCAATTCTAATTATTTTTCATTTGTACAGATTAAACTTATACTAGCTTGTCCGTCAGAGTTTTCTTTTTGTTTTTTTATAGAATTCCCTTTCTTACTTAAAGCAAACCTCATTCAGATCAAGCTCATTGAACGCATATTTCGAGGAGTGCCAGGACAATAAATAATTTATTCGTTGACAAAATCACCAAGCAAGATTTTTCATTAAAAAAACACGTGGCATTTTAATATGCCACAACCTAAACCATTTTTTTACCATAGGGATTTCAATATGTTTTCGAGCTTATTGGCATAATTTCTAGTGACATGAATTGAAATATGATGTACTCTGTAAGGCAATTTGTATAGTCATATCTTCAAAGTCTTAAGTGGTCTTATATCATAAGAGAAGGACCATAACAAACAAAAATTTTCAAGAAGATAAATATGTGTTAGTTCAATAACAAGTAATAAACAACGAAAACTAAATAACAATCTTAGTTTCCCACCAACAGTACTACTAGAGATTCTTGATCCCAAATAAGGTCTTAAACTAGTTAATCGTGCTTTTGTCCAAATTGAATCAGACTACTTGGTACTGACAATAACCTCAAACTTGTTTGCGGTTTGTTTTGGAATAAGTTTGTAAGAATACAAAGCTTGTATTGAAACAAGATATTACAATTTCAAAAATCAAAAGATATTCAACCAATGCGATTTTCGAATTTAGCATATATCCTGATATTATTTGATTATATTAACTTCTTTAGCTCATTTGTAATAAATACAAAAATATTGTTTCAAAAATATATAATCAGTAGTATTTTCCAACATTAATTCTTTAGATATCTTACTAGTATGACGACCAGTATTATATAGTTGCAAGTCAGTGTACTCGGCTAAATTAGCCTAGTAGTTATGTGCAATCTTATAAAAAGGAAAGCACATCAAATTTCAATAATAATTAAGTAAAAAAAATGTATATCAAAATATTAATCAGGATATGGCCTTGAATGTCAAAGGAATAAATATGAACAATAATATATTGGAATTAAATACTTGTTCAATATTTATTTGCACACAAACTTTTCTATTATAACTTATGTCAACATCGAAATCTAACAATCAAGTAATACACAATTCGAAAAACATAAGTCATAATCAATTCATGATCGGTTTTGGGATCGGTCCTGAAATACTTATTTTGAATTCGAAACTTTATTTTAGTTCAAAATAGCTTTAAAACATGTTTATGAAATTGCTTTCTCTATGTTTTCAAAGCACATATTCAAGTCAAAAGTTCAACATTTAAGTTACAAGTATCAAACTAGTGTTATGCCGAAATCAT
The DNA here is from genome assembly GCA_023531435.1 of Papaver californicum. Lineage (NCBI taxonomy): Eukaryota > Viridiplantae > Streptophyta > Magnoliopsida > Ranunculales > Papaveraceae > Papaver > Papaver californicum. The sequence goes on from JAJJMC010019063.1 coordinate 13,087,313, forward strand.
AAAAGTATAGAAACTTTATATTATGTAACTCAATACAATAAGTTATAGAAACAACTAATTTATATCCTTCCTCTTGATAGCTTTGATCATAAATAGTGATCAAGTCATCTATATAATAAAACTATGTAAACAAACTTCGCATGTTATGTTTTCTGCGAATACGACCGTAAAAACTTTATAGAAATTGAACAAGTCAAGTCAATAATCACTAACCTCGATCTGAAGGATGACGTCTTCGTTTGCTCTTCAACACGTCTTCAGGTCTTCAGTGAGTAACTAGATATTGTCTCAACAATTCAAGCGGTGAGTTTTGGATCTAAACTTGACATACCAACGCTTTGTGGTTTCAACTGAGCAATGTTCTAACAACTATTAACTTGGAAGGTGTGGGTGTTCAATGAGTTTTTATCCCTCGCACGCGCATCGAATCCAAAATCCATTAGATTTCAAAAAATACAATAACGTCCAATCTATTAGTGCGCTGGTCGGACACCCACCCGTAAAAAGTCGGGTTGGGCCAAATCAGGTGACAAATTATTATTTTTTGAGGAAAAAAATATCTATTGATGGATTAAACTGGTACAGTCGAATTGTCTTTCTCCAAACATTCGGTTTGGAATTCTAGATTTATCTGACACTCACACTTTTCATTAACTATAACATGTTTAGCCAATGCATCAACAACTCCAGTAGATTCTTTTTTTTACAAAAGAACAAATCCAATAGACAAGAAAAAATTAATTAAAAATATACTTTTGAACACAATTTTTATTGTCTTGTTTATACTTCATAAAACACCATTAACAACAGTAATAATATTTTTACCATTTCCTTGAGAGGGAAACACACCTACCTCTTTTCCCTAGCCATTTAATTACTTCAAGTGTTGTTATAACCTTTGCTTGCTCCAAATCCAGTACCCTGAGAGATCAACCTTAGCTTCAACCTATAGCTAATTGACCTGCACCATTGCGCAAAATTAATCCAATAATGTGCTTGATAAAAGAAGCATAAAAAACAAATTATAATTTTGGATGTACCAGTGGTATCCAAGTCATAACATGCATATTCGTTTGAGTATTGTTCTGTATACGTAAAGTATTTTCCCAGTCAAATATGTTTTTTAAGAGAATGGATAAACTCAGTTGCTTTGAACTTAGCAATATCAAAGATAATTGAGCACTTTTGTTTCCAAATAAACTGCCAAATCGATTTTTTTTTTCCTGTATAGTTTCTTCATTATATTGATTAAAGAAAAAAATATCTTATAAGAAATGATAAATCAACATTTTTATAGGCATAACAAGTGAAGTATCCATGTCAAACCATAATTCTCTGGGACAGATAGAAATTTATAAAAAAGATGCTAATACTATCATTAGAATTACCACATAGTGGACAACTTTGATCAATATTATGCACAAATATAAAGATCTTATCCCTAGTGGGTAAGCAATTCTGGAGACATTTATAGAGATTGTGAAGAAATTATGGTGGAAGATATACATTTCAAAATCTTTTCCTAGTGAAATTGAAAGAGATAACAACATTACCTTGTCGAGATTCATTTAACAGTAAATTATAAGCATAATTCTTAAGGAACATTCCATTTTTAGTTTTCCATCCAAGTTGATCATTCCTAACCATATGAATTCAAATCCTGCAAATTCGTTCAACCACTTTATAATGAAAGAAGGCATTAAGCATATTCAAATTCCAACTCTTAGTATCACTGTCAATCAATTGATAAACAAATATAACAGTACTTGAGACAAAAGTTGTAGGCAAATGTTTAAATATTATTTCCCTTAGCTAACGGCCAACAATACCTTTTGATAATGGCAATGCATGCCTTGATAAACACCTCTCCAAATCGAAGACTCATTGGTACTCAGGTCATCATAGAGAGGCTCACAATTGGGGAAATATTTATGTTTAAAAAATTTGATTCAAAAAGAAATTGGATATTGCAGCATTCTCCAAGCAAGCTTAGTTAACATAATTTCTTAGAGAGAACCATTGGTTGAACCCACATGAGTTGGTATGTCAAATTTGTTGTCAAATTTGGATGCCAAACTTATTTATTTATTTATGGCCTACTAAAGTCTGATTCGGTATATAATATATTAGGTAGTCGAGTCTAGGAACTTCCAAGTTATTCTCGGATATTGAAGATCACACGAAGATATCATTTTGAAGAACTTCATCAAAGGTTAGTAACGAAGACTGATTTTATTTTCAAACCCTTTTCCCTTTTATTTATTTATTTATTTATCATAGCAAAGTCAATGACTTTAATATTTATCAAATTACAAAGAAGGTTCTCATTACAAATTAACTTAATTGTGGTGAGCTTCGATGATAAGTTCTTGCTTAATCACTTTTTGAAACTAGAATCAAGTAAGTATTCTCTCATGAGTATTGAATATACAAGTTGACAAACCTACTTGGTAAATTTGTAAACATGTTCAATATTTCTTCTTGAAATTTCAATTTTATACTAATTGAGTTCACCTAAGTATTGGTTTCACGAACCCACAAAAAAGAGAAAGCTTCATGAACTTCGGCTTTGGCATGAGTTCGCGAACCTAGAGGGGAAAGAAAGGTTCTTGAACCCTAAAAATTACTTGAGTTCACGAATCTAGTTGAAAGAGAACAGTTCCAGAACCCAAAAGTTTAATTGACTTCACGTACCTAGTATTTGAGTCCTGAACCAATATAGGCCATCCCAAGAAGTCTGGTTTTATTTTTTTGAGAACTAAGGTAAGACTTTACTTGGGGATTCATGAAGCACGGGCTCACCTATCTTCTCTAAGATAGTTTCATAACCCATAGCTTCAACAATAACATGTAAGTAATTTTTTTTGTTACATCTCATTTTGTAATGCTTTGATAATGTGGAAGTACATTCTGTCGATTAGACTACGTACTTTGAATATATTTTTTCAATATAAATAAATTTTAATGTTTTACCTTATACTTAACGGTTAACTTACACTTTGCATCCATAACAAGACTTTTTATTATGGAGGTTTCCTTGTATTTTGTTGTATTTTTGGCGAGCTAAGTAAAAGTATTGTGTAGATTGTTGTATCTCTTTTATCTTTGCTTTGCATGCTAGAGAAAAACCTTGATTATTAAAAAAAACAGATTATGTCAATAGCTTTTATTAATAGTTGAAGTTCAAGAAAAATATCAATTAGTTTATTAAATTATATTACATAATAAAACTTATAATTTCTTTCTCAAGAAGTTGACATGCTTGCTTGATATTCTTTCTGTTGTTTCTTCCTTTAGTAAGTTTTGATATTTTTTTGTTTTTATTTTATGATGGAATATGGCATTCTGAATGACGAGTTTATATAAATTTATATATTTTTTTTAAAGGTTACTCATTTAAAAGAATGTGAAACATACTTTTTCACCCAAAATTTGTCGCGATGTCTAAATTTATATTTATCCAATTCAATAAATCTAGATTTTGAAAAGAAAAGAATATAGATCTTTGTTTGTTTTGAGGATAAATATTTATTCAGTTAAATGAGTATTTTTTCTGATAGGAACTAAATTCCAGTTGTAAATTTGCATTTATCTAACCCAAAAAACATAGATTTTGGTAAGGAAGGAATGTATATTATGATTTATCTATGAATGGTATACTATATTTATGCAAATGAACATTTTTTGTAGATAAAAACTAAATTTTAGAACATTTCCAACAACAGATGTAAAAAATCCTATATGGATGTCTTATTAAGACCTTTATTAAGTAGGTTTTAGGCATGTAGTAAATATATGATCCCATAGCAACTAAGCTATCTCAACCAATATGTGGATTTAAACCTTGGAAAATCTTATATGATCAAATCTTAACCGTTTATTTTTATTTTAAATAATTATTAAAGAAAAAAAATAGGGAAAAAAATGACATGGAAGGTCTAATGGAAAGTCTAGTTAAGACTTTCTCTAAAACCTGTATATTTAGTATCGCACCCCTCCTACTTTGTATGATCTATTATTGGAGATGATTTTATCTTAAATGGGGATCTAAAATCCCACGTGTCATGAAAAAATAAAATTTACACCTTCTATTGGATATGTTCTTAGTTAGTTTATTTAATTTATGCAAATGAATATTATGTTAAATTATAATAATGATTAAGAGCATCTTCAGTGCTTCTTTTTTTTTGACATGTTTACCATGAGTATGTGACCTATTTATTTCAATCCTTATGCATACCTCAATGGTATGCCTATCCCAACGATTTTGTGTTATGAGTCATGTAAAAGAATTATATATAATATAAAAGCATAAACTCTTTTCCTTAATGGTTGACATGGGTTATAAATTTCTTAAAAATGACTAAAGTTTGATAATTCAAATCAGATTGCCTATTTATTCTTATGAAATATTGTATAAACTTACGTGGTCATTATTTGGCTATTGAAAAATGGATAATTTGCCAAAATAATGACATATTACAGTTTTGTCTTTTTTTCTTTTCTTTTTTGGTTTGTACGTGCACATGTTTTTACCTTGCAAACTTGTTAACCATGTATTAATGCAATATGACTCAGTTTATTTATTTTCATCTCATATTAAATATCTAATTAATTTGGTCATCTGGGATTTCCAAAGTTATCTAGAGCCCACCAACATAAATTCAAGTCCATTGTGCCAAAGCAATGTAAGTGAAGAATTTATTTGTAATTTCAGTCGGTAGCAATACTATGTTTATTGAAATTATTCATTGTTATTATTATCGATGAACCCATAATCTAAAAATGAATATATTAAATAAATCTCTAAAACATTAATTAAAAACAATCTAGATAAAAAATATATGTCTATCTAGTCTTTTGAATCAGAAAAATCAATTCATTCTTCATCCATTTCTTTATATAATTGACTTGGATTCTCATTGTACATACCAGTAGTTTCGTTCGTTCGCCTTTTTCTTATGAGGGTAGGTGGAGCCAACTCCTTAATAATAGTTCTCTTTTGTCCCTTTCATGAGTTAGCTTCATTATCTCTCCTATAAACTTTTATAACCCTTGAAATTATCCAAAAAATATTTTATATTATTCTCGGTAATCAATACCTTAAAAACGAAGGTTTTATTTTTGATTTTATAAACACTTTGTTAGTTCTTTCTAGTTTATTAACTACAAGATTGATTGCACATGTATGAGTTTAGCTTCACTAATGTATATTATATAATTACTTATATACATCTTTTTATGTGCATATTTCAGTTATAGAAACTACCTCTAATGCACATTAAACAATTATGTTTGATATTTTTTACCTTTTCACGGCGCTCTTCATATTTAACGTGTTCCTCGACAGTATTCTTAAGCATGTTTTCATCTTTAGTCCTTATAACAGTGAACATTGCAGTCTCTATTCCATCTTTCACCTTTAGTTGGATCCGATACCTATAAAAATATACTAAAGTTTGTCATTCTATTTTTATTTAATTGAAGTATTGGTCAGTAAATTATTTTTTGTTTGCCATGGTACGTTGAATCCCTCGTAATCATTGTGATATTTATGACAAATAGGGTGTCTTATCCATATATTATATCTTTGTGTGATATTGGTTGCAAGCAGTGTAGTATCAATTCTTAGTCTCATCCATTCCAATAACTTTTGCTTCGATGTTCCATGTGGTGTCTTTGTTATATTTAATTCACAACTTCTCGGTTTGATTGTGAAATTGTGTTTTCATATGGGTTTTCTTCTTCATCCAAGGTAACTTTTTCGATCTCATTAGTTTCCAATCCTAGTATTGTATCATGAAAAAGAGGTAGTATATGAATCGGGAAATATTAACTGGATTAATATTAGTAAAAAATATTGTATGCATTAATTTTTTTGGTTGCAATTTTACTTATGATTATTTGAATTTATGGGATATTATGTTTCAGGAATGCTCTGAATGAAACTATAATAGAAAAACCAAGTACACTTAGGTGCTCTTTGACATATGTTCCAGTGATTATAATTACCGCTTGTAGATTTTAAAGTTCTCCAACATGTCATCCTTAATTATGTGTACCAGGTCACTCCATAAAATTACCTTTACCTTAGTCCCCCTGACACACAAATAATATGCATTAGAATAGTTTATGTAACTGAAATATATATATAAATAAAAATGTATTTTACTTTTCATTTTCGATAACAATCTATCGCATGAGAACTATTACTATTCCTGTATATTCTTTAATAGATTTTTTGGCTATATTTGACACATAGTCTAGCTTTCGAATAACATCTGTAAGAAGAAGTAGAATATTGTCAATCAGTAAATAAAATTGTGTACTACGTATAACCTTAAATAAGTAGAAAATAAATATAATTCACTAATTACATACTTTTATAGAATGTATTAATATTCTTTCTATATTTTATGTTTTCTAAAGGGAAAAATTGAATTTATGTATTGGAAAAGTCTATACATCAACTCTAGTTGCTATATCTTAGTAAATATTTGAACCACATAATAAATTTGTATGAGGTTATCATGTATCCACCAGTTGATGGTGAAACAATAAACCTTTGAAGGGAGAACACGTGTCCTTTGAAAAAAATTCTCTCAAACAAAGGAACATGCTCTTTGGATACTTTAGTCTGATTTGAGTTCCCTGGTGTATTTGTCATTATATATAAATGTTAATGAAGTCATATAAATAGTCATGGCAAATAATAGATAACAAAATATTTGATTAACTCACATCTTGATCCATATGATGAATTTCAAGACTCCACGATCAATTTGTTATATTGTTTTCAGACTTCTATACCTTCGCTATCAGTGCTTTTACTATCTTCTGGTTAGTTTCACTCTGTCTGAGATTATTGAATGAGGTATAAACTATATTGGAAGGGTATTTTTTTATATGCACAAATTAAATATATATCAATACATGAAATACCTATAGATAATGCCTCAATTTATTGATAAATAATCACATAATCATAAAAAATATACAAAAATCTCAAGGAAAATAGAATTGAATTAAGGTTACATAAGTTAGTTACTATTTTTTTATATGTCTTTCTTCTAATTTCCTCTCTCATCCATTGAGTAAGAAAATAACTGTAATATTTTCTTAGGAGTGTTTGTAGGTCTATGAAACAGAAGAAAAGTTGAGAGTTTTTAATTAGTTTATATAGAATTTTGAAACTTGATTAGGAAGAAAAGTTCAGAGTAATTATAGAATAACATTATAGCTTTAGGTGATAAATATAGGTTTTCTTTAATATTAGGAATGTTTATGGAATTAATGTTATTAATGAAAGTGTGTAGATTCTAGATACAGAAGTATATAAGTACTTGGTTAGAATGAATATTATAAGATTCATTATCCTGATCCATTGGATCAAACTCTTGAAAAAATTGATCAGGGTTCTCATACATTAGATATACACCTTTCATTATGGGTACCCTATTATTCAGGATATGGTTATGTTAACAGTGTTTCATTTATTATCTTATTATGGAGAATATTTTTCGTCAAATATGTTGAAAAAAAGTGTCGATGTTTCAATTTGGTCATACTTCTTGAAATTCCATATAACCAATTTCGTTATACGATAATGAACTGTAATAATGTCTATAGAATATACGTTGATTTGGGAACCACACTGAAATGTATTGGCGATGTCTTTTACCATGTAGGATTTGAGTTACTAATCATATTTCCATATATTTGATTTTGAATTTCTCATAAAAAAATGATAGCTATGACTTAATACTTTTTAGGTTCACTTGAGTTAGCGACAAACAAAGTCCTTAGGTAATAATTATGAAAGTCAAGAGTTATTTTGAAAAGTTATGGAAACACCACGAATGAAAATATGACATATCGCAAAATAGAGGAAAACATTAGTTCATGTGAACAAAAAAATAAACAATTTTGCTATATCAAAGGTACTTAGATCATGGTCATGATCTAGCCCAACTAAAAACACCAATTTGACCTATTATTGTGTACACACAATTCATATATTGTATGGTTACCTACAATGTATTTATCATATTTTTGGATCTCTCTTATGCTTTGATTTTTTCATTGATACATGTATAATTTTTGTTTGCAGACTTTGTAATACTCAGTAAGTCCCCAGGAATTAGATTGAGCTTGTGTTCCAGTTTTTATAAATCATGTATTCAAATTCCTACCCATCTTGAATATGCAAGATTTCTAATTTGTACAAATATAACTAATAAATATGATTTAAATAACTCAAGTTCATCAGCATGAATTTATAATAAATTAGTGAATCAAAAATATATTTTTAACATAATATATGATTATTAAAAGATCTTTTGTCGTACATACTCATACAAAATCCAAGGGAAAAAAAAAACTAATATTTGTGTCATCTATGGTGTTCAATTTTTGTTTCTTCATCCTCATTTATTCTAATCGTTCTCGTCACTTTCGTATTCATTTTCAGTATCTTTGCCTTCATCTTCGTCTTCACTTATGTCGATCAATGGGAGTATTTCGTCAGTCTCCATCTTTACTATGCTGGATAAATGGTAGTATTTCGTCGCGATTCTCTTTAGTTTCGTCTTCACCTTCACCTGTCTTGACTACTGATAATATTTCATCACCGTTTTATCCATCCTCTCCCAAGTCACAGTTAGTAGGTGTCTTTTGTTGCATGATATTTATTTTTTGTTTATGGATCAAATTTTTTTAGAACATAATAAGAATAGTACTGGAATAGAGAAAGTAGTGGAATTAGTTCAAGACCCCTGTACTTAATAAGAACAATTTAGATGGATAAATGAATAAGATCGCACAAATTGATAAATATTTCCTTGAATACCACATTCTTAGTATATACTTCTGGTACAATTTCCTTTGTTTTTTCAATTAAAATTTTCAAACCACTTCGGCTTGTCGTTCTCGATACCGTAACATAGAGTTGTCCATGATAGAAAATTAGTTTTGAAAGATAGGTACCCACATTGTTGATGCTCTGACCTTGAATCTTGTTTATTGTCATTCAAAAACATACCTTAATAGAAAATTGTAGTCTCCTTAAGATAAAAGGCAGGTGAGTTTTTGTTGGTCGTATTACTATTTTTGTAACTAATAGTTTTTCGTCGCGATTCTCTTTAGTTTCGTCTTCACCTTCACCTGTGTTGACTACTGATAGTATTTCATCATTGTTTTCTCCATCCTCTCCAAAGTTATTGTTAGTAGGTGTCTTTTGTTGCATGATATTTGTATTTTGTTTATGGATCAGAAAAATTTAGAAAATAATAAGAATAATACTGGAATATAGACAATAGTGGAAATAGTTCAAGACCCCTGTACTTGATAAAAACAATTTAGATGGATAAATGAATTAACTCACACAAATTGATGAATATTCCCTTGAACACCATATTCTGAGTATATCCTTCTGGTATAATTTCTTTTGTTTTTTCAATTATAATTTTCAAACCACTCCGGCTTGTCGTTTTCTATACCGCAACATAGAGTTGTCCATGAAAAAAAATTGGTTTTGGAAGATAGATACCCACATTGTTGATGCTCTGACATTGAATCTTATTTATTGTCATTGAAAAACATAACTTAATAGGAAATTGAACTCCCCTTAAGATAAAAGGCAGGTTTGTGAATCATTGGTGCTTCATCCCAGATCATTCTATAAGCTTGCTTTATCAACTCTCTCAACTGAGTTCAATGAATAACATCACATGTGGAATTATCTTCCAAAGCTATTGGAATTTTGAACCGAGAATGTGCAGTCCTTCCTTTAGGAAGAAAAAGGGATGCTATTATGAAAGATGTAACAGCTAGTGCAACCTTATATTTGTACGCAAATCAATTATTATTGTTTTCTATAAATAATTTTTTCCAGTGCCACAGCTTTCATAAACAAAGAATTGTCCACCGTTTTCTCGTTTGATCGATTGGCTAACAATATATAAAATCTCATGTTGAATTGAGTTGAAATCTTTATTTAGCATGTTATTGTAGACATCCCAATTTTATATATAAATATGGGTCATGAATGTTATCAAAGGCTACCGTAAAATCATATCCGAAATGATCTTAGGTGTTAAGTACGTTATCAGCCCAATTAGGAACCATGATTATACGTGTTATGGACCACTTAATAATGCCCAAGTCAAAAGGACATGTGCTAACCCCACCCAAAAGAACCACCGAATTTTAGTCCTAAGCTAGTGGACTTTTAGTTCATAAGAAATCTACTTCATATTTTTATCCACCCATTAAGTCCTAGGTATCACCAATCCCACTGAATTTAGCACTCAAATCCAAAATGTCGACACTAGTTAATTTTGTTTGCAAGTCTTTGTATGTTGATAAAAATCATGGGATTAAATGAAATCTATTGAATTTTAATAATAAAATACAATAATATTTACAATATAAAAATAATATTAATTAAATTTGGTAGTAATATTTATACCAGAATTGCTCATCTTGGCTTGCTATATATAGTTCACGTGCTTGATGAACATTTGCATGATCAAGCAATCGGTATACCTCACTGGTGGTAGTCGCGGTAGTACAAAGTGGGAATCGCTTTCATATTGATATCTTGATTCATGATACATGAGATTTGAGTTTGATAATAATAATAATAATAATAATATTTATTTGTCATTTTTTATTTATTTATTTTTTTGTTTCAATAATAATAATTCGTGATTATTTCGTAATTATAATAATAATTAAATTTTCTTTTGAGAGCAGGTTTTTACTTGGTTGGATAAAACGTGAAATTACGGATTTTGTACTTTTATGCTATATTGTTGTAAACTTATCATTATATATTTTGTCTAACGGTCAAAACCCTTAATATCCCGACTATATAGTAGAGACCAATCTCTGGATTGGATGGGCTAAGTGTCTCACACCTTCCCAACTCGTATATTGATTCCCGGACCATTTATCTGAATTATGGACTAGTGATTCTTTAGGGTCCCAACTCTCCTATTTGGGTGACGGCTTCGTATAATAATATTTCCTCGTGTATTTTTATTTTAGAAACTTGATAAAATCTATTCGGTTGCGTCCCGTATACTTTCGACGGTATCTACAATGATGACTTCACTGGGGACATTGACAATCGAACTTGAAACATAATTGGGATTGTAGGGTTTTAATTTGACACATCTCGGTATTTGTACACATACGTGCACGCACCCATATCATTTTGCATTTCATATTGCATCGCCAGACGTTCGATTTTAGCAAACTAGTGGCTAGTAAGCTGACCCCGTGCCTTGGGCCTTACGGGAGTTACCAGCTTAACCACCACAAGACTTAACTTCGTACCAAAAAAGACTAGTTTAACTACGTCTGAGGTATGTTTTGCTAAGGTAACCCAAGCTTACCTGAGAATTAGTAGAACCTATCCGCATGTACGAAACATAGAAATTTCCTTGTAGGTTGACTGTAAATTGCATTCATTATTGCACAAAATTTGAGGCATAAACACCCTTGTGTTAACCATATATTTTAGTGGATTTAGAATAAAAAAAGTTTGCACAGAAAAAATGGCCTGAGCTACTGAAATGACTGGCGATATTGGGACGGTGGCAGGGCTGCTGGAACAATTCCAGAAGATGTTGGATACCAAGTTCATTGAATTGAAAGCCGAGACCAATAAGTTAACTATGGAGACTGTTGCAGAGGCTCTGGAGAAAACATGGGGGGTCTGGAATGGGGGGAAATAACAAAAATAACCATAATGATGATGATAAAGAGGTTAAATATGACAATTTCAAAGAAATATGAGAGACCACGGTCCGATAAAGGCAATTATCCCAGAGGCCCAAAGAGGTTGAAAGGACCCTGCAGAGAATGGTTAAGGGTACAGTAGATACACACGGACAATATCCTTATCCCGAGATTCATTTTCCTCTAGACTTTAAATTTTCGGACATAGATAGATACAAAAACCCATGTTCGTATGTATATCGGGTACTTGAGACCATTGGGAATTAATATGGCTTGTTAATACATTTTTTCCAGAGGAATTTGACTGAAATAGCCTTAAAATGGTTGATGAGGACAGACCCGAGCCAAGTCTCCACATGGAAGGATATGGTCAATATGCTTGTAAGGCGGTTCACACAGGTCACTGACATTCAATTCACTCGCAAACATTTGGAGGCATTCAAACAAGGTCCAAGTGAAACCTTTACTGAATTCTTTTCACGTTGGAGCATGTAGTCAATCTCGGCCGAGATGGCCGAGATATCGTTGGAATTACCGGTATCGGACCTAGAGCGATACGAGATGGATGGTATCGCTGAAACGAAATTGGGTCGGAAATCTCGGTTGACTCGGCCGAGATGAATCCGGAACGAGACAATCGATACAAGGTTATTTTTGGAATTTCACTAGAAAAACCAGGCCATAACCTTCAGTTCAGTTCTTCTTCCTATCTTGTTCTCTGAATCTCTGATCCGTCCCCAAATAGCCCTAAAGTTACCTATATCTCTCTCTCAGGTTCATTATCATGGGTACTTGAATTGATAAACTTAGAGCTCGTCTAGGAATTGATAAACTTGAATTGAGGTACGTAGTCTTCTTCGTCTGAAAATTGGGTATTTTCAGTTATTCATCTGATTTTTAAAAAATGAATCCTTCTTCTGCAACTCCTTCTTCCGCGATTTACATAGTCTTCTTCGTCTGAATTTTGTTTCCGATTACTTTGATTTGTTGAAATGTTTAAGAAAATCAAGTTCATTTTACTTTCAAAAATTCTAGATATTTTCTCTGTTTTTATCTTTCAGTTTGTTAGTAATGAAGATGGTCATCAGAGACTATCCATCTGTGGTTACAACAAGCTTGAGGAGAAGAAGATTTTGTTGATTGGTTCCTTTCTGTTTTTACTATTTTCATCTAAAAGTTTTCTTTTCGGCTTAATTGTGTTTTGGTGTATAATTTAGCTGGTTAGAGTGAATGGGTATTGCAACCATTGATTTAGATTCGCCTATCTAATACAATTGGCAACATAGCTTTCAATTGAACGTGGAAGCAACTTTTTAACTAGTTTTACTTCAAGAACTGGATATCTGTAGATTACTGGATTATACATAACATAATTGTATAGGTTATAAGAGTGATGTATTAAATGGAAAACCTTACATTGATTAGGCTCTGTCTTTATATATAACTTACTTATAATTTTATTTTCAGTAAGGTGTTGAAATTCTCACATCAAATCCCTTGATTGCCTTATTGCTTTTAACCCCTGCCTCAACTTGTATTAACTTATTTTGTTTCAATTTTGGTACTTTAGGTTGTGATTATGGATTTTTATAATGCATCAAATTTAAGCATTACACCCTTTACATGTGGCTTATTACTATCTCCATCTTCTATACAAACTAAAGATATGGCATGGTAGTGGGGGTGAACACAGAGATCCAGAAAATCCAAGCAGAATTAATTGTTTGTTATGTTTGAAAGATGTGAAAAACGTTTGATATAATGTGTAAAAATATAATTATAGGTATAAATTGTGAATTAGTTTTTTTTATATAAAATTTTAGTTATAAAATATGTGAACCGATATTTCACCGATAATCTCCTCGATACAAAGTTGTACCAGTATCTCGGTCCCGACCGAGATAAACCGAAATCTGATATTGACTACATTGCGTTGGAAGAATAAGGCTTCAGAACTCGATGAGAAATTAACAGAAGAGGAGATGGTGGATATTGTGATGAACTGCTTAAATTATGTATGCTCTAACAAGTTGAGTTTTTCCTACCATGCAACATTACCCTTTTTGTGGAAAACGGGCTCACATATAGAGAATGCACTAGATTTAGGCAGAATGACAAGGTTGTCCAACCAGGAAGACCCGAAGGGAAAGAATAACGGTGGGGACCACAACCACGTCCAAAGATCAGGAGAATATTGTGTCAGAATTTTTATAATTAATAACCACACCATCCCGCTGCAACCGCATCAACAATTGATACACCCCCAAGGCAGTACCGAGGACAAGAGCAGAATTGGATTCAGGGAAGATATTGACGCCCACAAAGAAATTTTACCGAGTTAGGACATCCAATGAGCCAGATACTGCCAGTATTGGTTTCCAAGGGTATGATAAAACTACCAGCCTTAAGACTTCCTCTAACAAATCCACCAAGATGGTTTAATCCATATGCGAGATGTGAATTCCATAAAGAAGTTGGGTATTGGACCAATAAATGTGCCGCTCTAAGGCACACAATTCAATATCTTAGCCAAAACAGTTATTTTTGGCGAGACAAGGCAACCCAATATAATTCAGAATTCGTTGCCTGCTCACCACGAACAACCCATGACTAATTTTGTTTTTGCAGAAAGGGAAACCAATCCGACCGATTCAATCTATAAGAACAATGAAGAAATTTGTTCAACAATCCATATCTCTGAGATTTTACCTGCTCGTCAACCACAACCTATCCACATTAGTGAACTCTTTATGGATCAGGTACAAAGTATGAATTCTTTTGATTCGACTAATCATCCTGGTTTCTTGTCTGATCCAATCAACCGTATGTGGAAGTCAAATTAATGATAGGTACGAGCCGATTTCCAACAGAACCTGTGTATCTCTCAGATATTCTGCCATAACACTGATTCATATTTCAAATACTTTGTCTTACCCAGTCCAACCACGAGCAGATCCGGTTTATCTTTCAGATATTTTATCTAACCCTGTACTTGAAACGAACCGACCTCCTGTTGAGCCAACTTATTTTTTGGACATTCTGCCCCAACCGGTGTGTGAAGCAGATTATCCAGAAATACTGTGCTCGAAACCCTAGGTTCTAGGATGGGTGGATTTGTTTAGGACTGAAGGAGATAATGATGTAGTTCAAAATCTAACAATAAGTGGAAGAATTTACAAGCCATCTCATCTGAGGGACGAACCTGTTATCACGCCTCCAGCACGACCCTTGAAATCAACAATAGAAAAGGACAAGGAGGTCATTGAGCAGTTGCAAAAGATAAAAGAAAATATTTCCATTTGGGGGTTATTAATAGCCTCTACTAGTCATCGAGAGGATGTATTAGCTGAGTTGAATGCTTCACATGTGTCAGCCATGATTTCTCTAGAAGAATTAGCAGGGACATGTGATAAGAGCAAACTTGTTAACATTTTCAGATGAGGACTTGCCACTAGAAGGGAAAGAACATAACCGGGCACTCTATATCACAGCGGTGCGAAGGATATTATGTGTCATATTTGCTAATAGATAATGGATCTGCTGTATAACATTTCCACCCACGTCGCCGCGAAAAAAATCGAAGTTAGGGAGGAGGACATATGTTTCAGAAGTGATACTGCAAGGACTGTTCGAGGTTTTGATAATGAGAAAAGGTATGTTATGGGTGAGTTTACCACTATGGTGGTCATTGGGACAGCTCATACGAAGACAACATTTTTGGTCATAGATATTAATGCAAGCTTTACAATGCTTTTGGGGAGACCGTGGTTACAACAAACCAAGCTGTGAGTCCAACCTTGCACCAAAAATTAAGGTTCATCTTCGGTGATAAGCTAATAACCATCCAAGGAGATTTTGAGGAAGAAGAAGGAAAATGGAAAAACAATCACATTACAATCCCAGCTATCGAAACAAATCTGGTGGAGAAGAATTATAAGGAAGAGAGTGTGAATCAGGTATTATAGGGAAAAAATTCCTAGTTGGTTCGAGCATGGTCACTCCAAGGTGGCTCACTATATGAGAAAATACCGATTCTTCCACGGTATGGGTTTGGGTCTAAGAGGTAATGGTCATACTGAACCTCTTGACAGTCAACAAATTTCTCATGAAGCTCCATATGGTTTAGGATACCATCATACGAAAAAAGACCGAATGACACGAGAGCTGAAAAAAAATAACAGAGACCCGTCGAGCAAAGAAAAAGGTGGAGATAAGTTGGACCAAACAACCACCCTTAAATGGTCATTTCAGACGGAAGGGTGATTCTCAGCCGTATATGGGATTCAAGGAACCAATGATCGTGAAGCATGCTAATGATGTGGAATAACTAGTAGATGGTCTGCAAAAAAAAATTGGAGGGTGAAGAAAAAGTGGTAAGCACAATAGAGGCTGGGTCAGGTAAGTATCTAACTTATTCTGTTGAGTTAATCCGAACGATTAAGGGTCTTGAATCACCTGAATTTGTATACAAGTCGTCTTTTATTTCCAGTTTTCAAAATATTTCGAAAAATCCACAAAAATTAAAAAACCTAAAAAACCTAAAAAACCAAAAAGATTTTGTTTTTGTTTGTAGGGAAAATGTTTTGGAGAACAATATACTTGGCATTAGCAAAGGGCTTGAGAATATTGGCAAGCCAATGTGACTGTGGAACCACCAAAAAGAAAAACCTTAATCGTCTAAAAAAGTAAATTTTTTCGGTCAGAGCAAGGAAAATCAACCTTTAAGGGCACCTCAAAAAGAAAAGATCGATACGACCAGAATATGGATTCAGTGCAAGATCGTGCCAAAACTGAAGACAGACGCAGTGAATTTAATCGAAGATGAACCGTTACAACTAAGACCACAATGGATGTGGAAGCCATATGATAAGAGGGAAGAAAGATTCATATTACCCGAAAATAGGTTTTTTCCACCACGTAAAGGCAAGACGCTGAATCCTCAACCCAAGTAAACAGTTTTTTGCAAGGCCATATCATTAAATTTGAAAAATTATAGAGCAACTAATCAGAAGGCAGCGAAAAATATTCATATCACAAGGTTCAAGAAAACAACTAATCATAAGGAAGTGAATGATTTTCCCAGCATAAGGTTCAAGAAGATAAAGCAAGTAGAATTTCAAAAAGATCCAAGAATCAACCAGAAAGTCATCCCCAGAGGAATTGTTCAACCATTTGATCTGGAAAGTCAGCATGATCCATGCTAATCAATTGTTACTCGACCCAAGAAACATTACAATTAAGGTATGCTGCTCGAATCTTAAACCAGGGGCAAAAAACACTTATGATGACTCAAAGAGAGGTTTTCACATACCTCAAAAAACTAGGGCATAGTCGTTGTCATGCTAGACCCTTAGCTTCAAAAAACAACAACTAGGGGCATAGTCATCACTATGCTAGGCCCTTAGCATAAAGAAATAGGATTATTATTTCTTGTTCAAGTTCAGCCTCAAATTTAAAATAAAAAAGCCAGGGGCAAAGTTGCCTTCGAAGCCAAATAAATATATAAATGTTTTGTTCATTAAAAAAAAGAATATTAAAAAAACAACAAAAAAGATTATTATGAAAGAAAGTTTTTGAAGTAGACAAATTTTTACAGTTTCAAAGTTTGGAGTTTCCATTTTATCCGTCTTGTCTATCCATCACCCTTCACCTTTTTCATCCAACTGTTGTCATTACCGATAAATCCTCTTTTCATTCACCTGTCATCATTACCCATAAAATCCTCTCTGAGTTATTGCAATTAACAAATGCCCCAAGTTTAGGAGATGAGCAGTAAATATCATATGGAAAAAATTAAATAAATAAAATGATGAATTTTTTCTCTCTCTAAGGGCAGAGTCATCACCATGCTAGGCCCTTGTCTTTAAAATAAATAAATTTAAGGGCAGAGTCGTCACCATGCTAGGCCTTTAGTTTTTTTTTAATAAATAAATAATTGAAATGAATAAATTGTAGTTGAAACAACCACTTGGGAAAATTGAGTAGCACTTAAAGGAGTTTGAGGAAAAGAAAAGTCGCGTGGAAAAAATTGAAGATTTGAAGCATCGATCCGTCGTCCTTGGACTTAGAGAAAAAAAAAAGTTATTTTCATAGTTTGAGGCTAATTGGTGAAGTTGATTATAGATATGAGAATTGACAGAGTTAAAATTCGGACGAGGATGGTAATATTTTGGTGACACTTATCAAACACGTGGCATGTTAGAATTCCTAAATTTTTGTATATAGTTGAGTATTTTATTTTTTATCTTTTGTTTTTGAAATTTATTTTCTAGGATTTTAATATTTCATATATTGGGAACATGTGCTACTAATTAGCTCTTTTGCAAGGTCACCAATTACAGAATTTCCAGATCTTTGATGTAAAGCTCAAAGGGAAAGTGAAGGTTACTGGAAATCACAAAGATAGCTAAGACATTTAAGTTATCCAAGTTATAAGAGGATCGTAGAAAGAACCAGAAATAATGTGAATATTTCGAGCAAAGACATAAAGATTGAAGATCTACTACTCAGATGATGCGATTGAGTCATATGACGTAGCATGTTACAAGAGCATAAATGTAAGTAAATAAAATACTACATGTTTTCGCTACATCTGGAATGATATAAGTACCGCTTCGTCGTGATATCTATCATGAGGATGTGTATTTGTGCAAAATCAAAATACTTAGAAATAATTTAGATGAACTTTACAGTATTAACTCTGACAATTATAAGTGAGGAACCCAGCAAACTATTTAAGACTTAATACTAATATATAAAATTGAGGTATGATTTTACTATTCAGTCGCCTGTAACCTTTGATAAAGAGGGGCAACTATAGACACCCTAATTTTACATATAAATATGGGTCACAAATGGTATCAAAGGCTACCTTGAAATCGTATTCGAAATGATCTAGGTGGCAAGCACGTTATCAGCCCAATTAAAAACCGTGAGTATACGTGTTATGGAACACAGTAAGTAATGCCCAAGTCAAAAAGACGTGTGCTAACCTTACTGGTGGTAGTCGCGGTAGTACAAAGTGGGAATCGCTTTCATATTGATATCTTGATTCATGATACATGAGATTTGAGTTTGATAATAATAATAATTTATAATTTTTATAATAATAATAATAATAATAATAATAATAATAATAATAATAATAATAATTTGTCATTTTTATTTTATTTATTTATTTGTTTCAATAATAATAATTCGTGATAAGTTCGTAATTATAATAATAATTGAAATTTCTTTTGAGAGCAGGTTTTTGCTTGGTTGGATAAAACATGAATTTGCACATTTTATACTTTTGTGTTATATTGTTATGAACTTATCATTATATATTTTGTCTAACGGTCAAAATCCTTAATATCCCGATTATATAGTAGAGACCAATCTCTGGATTGGATGGGCTAAGTGTCTCACACCTTCCCAACTCGTATATTGATTCCCAAACGATTTATCTGAATTATGGACTAGTGATTCTTTAGGGTCCCAACTCTCCTATTTGGGTGACGGCTTCGTATAATAATATTTCCTTGTGTATTTCCATTTTAGGAACTTGAGAAAATCTATTGAGTTCCGTCCCGTATATTTTCGACGGTATCTATAGTTATGCTCCATCTGCAATTTTTCGGTATCATAATAAAGTTCTTCTTCTACTATTTTTTTTAATAACCATACATTTAACTTTCTTCGAAAAATGTATTGATGGAAATTCAGCAAGAGTTCTACCATTTTCTTCATTATCTCCTCGATGTCAACCCATACAAGATTTTTCAACTCGATCTCACCAAGTTCTAGGTATATGTTTCACGTCTTTTTATCTCATGGTATCCAATGTCTTCGGATAACAATTTCCAGTTTTTTTCCCTATTGAAATACATCCCCACTCGGTGCACCATCTCTAGATAGTATTTCAACCAAATTCCCACCCCGTGAACCATCCTTGGTTTCATGTTTTGTAAAAATATTTTTCCGACGTTTAGCTTATGTGTACACATCTGTTCCGATGGTGTAAATATGAGAAAATGATGGCTCTTTCCCCTCTAGAGGCACCAGTGAACCCATCTTATAACAACTCTGACCATGTATTTTATATGTGTATGTGCCTCTACTTTCTTACTGATATTGTTATCAATTGCAGCTTCGGTAAAGTTAAAAACAAACATAGAGTTGTATGTCCTGATATTTTTCTTAAATTTTGTTGACTTTTGTCCACCATTAAAATCTAAAAATGTGGCCAGATATTTTGTACAACTGCACAAAAGGGGAAGGTTTACATTACCCTAGGAAAAATATATATTAAATTCACAACTAACCACTTTCTGGGATTTTTAGTCCTTTCTTTATGCCAAACCATTGCACCACAATACTTGCATGTAAGGGAGGGTGCACCAAAATCAGATCTTTGGATACCCAAACCTGTTAAAATGAGCAGGAGAGAATGAACTAAATGAGAAAATATAATTAAGTTTTTAAAACAATAGGTTAAGAACATAAAACCTAATTCAACTTACTTATAGAATGCTCGTCTGCCACACACTTAGTCAGCTAATCTTCACTTGAACCATCGTCAGAATCCAAATTTTCACTTGAACTATCATCAGAATCCAATGGTATTCCATCATTTCGTATCCAACGTTGTTGTTCAGCTCTTTTAGTGTGTAATTGTACGATGCGAAACCTTCTGTTTTCTCTAGTTATAAGTCGTTTATGCATCTCTACCAACAATAGAAAACAGGTTAATTGCAAAGTATGAAATTGAAAACTGGTTAATATAGCAATTAGTACATATTATGTGCTTTCACAAAAATGTAGAATTTTTTTTTTATGATAGCTACAATTTATATTGTTTTGGCAGGTGAATTTCCAGACTTTGCAACTAAGGGAACTCGGCTAAAATGATGTTCTCAATTATCGAAACTGAGTTGGTAAATATGGGTTAGTAGTTACTACCACAAATACAATCTGGATTTTATTTTAGAGAGGAAGCCTGCAAGATACTTATCTAAACCTGGCAGATAAAAAAAAGATTCTGACAATATCAACAATAATATGTTTGTGTTTTTTTTGCTAATATTGCTCAGCTTCAGATGATTATGGTTACTGAATAGTATATAGATACCACTTGCTCTATATTAGCAAGTCACCTGTAATGGAAATATTAAAAAGGTAGTTATGGTCGTTGACTATATTACCTTGATTGTTGAATAGTACATGCCGCCTCTGTCTGAATGGATTTCTCTGAATGATAATGTTTACATGTAAATATCGATTATAATATGCTTGTTGTCTAGTTATAGATGGTGTAGGCTTGACAACTATATTAGATCATCTTCCTATACCATTCTTGCATACCATTTTTTTAGGTAAGGAATAGGGTAAAATATAATCGAATTAGGGGTTAAGGTCGATGGAAACTAAAGAGATTTTCTATATGATATTAAAGGGGCAAAGACACTGATTTCCTGTTGGTTTTAGTTTCCTTCAATAATCTCCTATTGGTCTATATTTAGTGAGAAGGAAGATAAAATATTTTCCCATTATTCTAAATTTTGTCCACCGAATTCCTATTGGTCTAAATAGTCTCTAGACGGGCCCGAAGCTCTAGGAAGTGAGCTTTGTTCATCTTTTAATCACAACTGAGGAAAAAGTATTGAAATTATATACATAATAGTGACTAAATTTGCTACCCAATAAATCAAAATTAAAAGATATAAAATGCACAAAAAAAATCCAAGTAAAGGATGAACCGGAGAAATTTTTCCAGATATCGGGTGAAAATGCACGCCCCTAAGGAATTCGCCGATTTTCTCCACTATGGACTTTCCAAACTATTAAACTCACTTAGAGAAGTGCGGCAGAGTCTCTGGCTATCGAGTGATGGAGACTAAACCGCCCAGTAGAGACTATGCCGCTGAGCGACGCAATTTTGTTTGCCGACAATCATCAAGACACTAACGGGTAGTTGATCCAATGGCTCCTATTCAAACTCTTGTAAATATCTCATCTAAACTCATTTCAAATCACACCTCTCCACCCCTTAATTTTCAAACTAATCTCACAAATTTCAGACTAATATGGCTTATGCTCCCCAACCTTCTCAAACTAACAATAAAGTTCGAGGTTGAAAGTTTCTTATACAAGAAGATGTATCAATTTGCAAAATTACGTACATTTTATATTAGATTCCATTGGCTCACAACAACCAGGACTAGGCTTTTTAGTCAAATTTTTAAAAAAAATAGTGAAGAAAAACTAAACCTTATAAGACATGATTCTACAGGGTTGTCAGGTTGTTTCCATACAATCAATAAATAAATGGGTTTACATGTTGCTTCGATCATGCAAACAATCGAGCCAAAAGAAGCGTGAAACATAAGTTGATGTGATAAGAACAATTAGGAGTTTTGTTAAGTTCTTAAAATTTTGATTTTTAATTTGACGCGATCCATAATAAAATTTGTTTTTGTAAATGGGATGAACAAAAGTATAAAGAGGGTTGGAACAGGAAACACGACAAAATATTCATATACGAAAGTTGTTACAACATCCTAAAGGCGTTGAACAAGTATAATCAAGCTCTATTCGATTCTCTGTAGCAAGTGTCGGCTAGATCCTCATACTCTCTTGATACATTGAATTCTCAAGTATCTGAACCCGGTTCACCATTTTCTTCACCAGATTCAACTGATTAATTACATAATGGCATACCTATTGGTAATCCCTCTATGAATCCGAATTCAAATCTCAATGCTTCTAAATCCGCAAAGTTCAAAGATATAAAAAAAAAAAAAAAATGCAAAACGACTGAAAAAAAAGCACAAGAAGAATCTTTAAATGATTTTAACATGGCCAGATTCATGACCAACCAACTTGCAAACGAAAAAAAAATAAAGATCAATTCATCATGGTTTTGTGGAAAAGCAGCCTAAAAAAAGTCATCTTTCACAAACGAAGAATTGCTTTAAATGGAAAAGCATAAGATTTTTACAACGGATGCTACAAAAATGAACCTGCAATAATTTAGTCTTGGCGAAGGGGTTTTAACAAGTTACATAAAAACATGGGAAAAGCAAATAACTAACAATTTATAAACGGTGGCAGCTCTTATAAAAATGATGAACTTGATGAAGTTTAAGAACTAAGTGATTAGTAATGTAATAGTTTCAACTATTTTATACAAGTAAGTTTAAATTAAATATATATTTGTTTTGAAATTAGATTTAGTAGTTATTTTAAGTTAAATATATTAGTTTCGGTTTAAAATTAGATTTAGTTGTTTCAAATTAATCCAAAGTTTATTCGTTAAATGAAAGTCATATATATATTATGTGAAAGCCGGACCCAGGTCCCTGCCTAACGTCCTACTGTCAGATCCGTCTGTCAAACCCAACTATATAACTTGTATTAATACGAATATAAACCTTTACAGTGGGGATTGAACCTCTGACTTCCTCCTTACCTAAGTTGATGGGAAATCATTAAGCTATAAGCTTGGACCCGATTCATATATTAAACTAGAACAACATAACAACTCAAATGTTAACAATCAAACTAAACTTTACATCTTCCTGTCCCTGATTCCAAAAACAACCCAAAAATGCATAATCAGATCATTTTTTAACCTCGTGTAAACATTTTGGTCTTGAATTCTATGGCTTGCGAGCCTATAATCCTTGTAGGTACATCATATAATGGTTCAATATAATGCCTCAAGTCTTCATCCGGGTAACTAGTTTAAGAAGAACCGTGTCGGATTTCCTCAATGACCATGCTATACAAAATTATGCTCATGAGCATAACCCAATGCATTTCAACGGGATCAAAAATAACGATATGGCCCATTAACAATAATAAATTCTTCTTTAAAATTTCAACTGATTGTTCAATATCCTTACTCAAAACCATTTGGTGGGTGTTAAAATACTTCATAGCATGAGATTTATCACCCTCGGCAGTCTGCATGTATGCTTAACAAAGGTTGACCCTTGTAGGCAGATTCCATTTGCCAGATTATAATCATGAGTGTAGTTATGGTCGTGGATTGTGAAATTTACTTAGGGGAAAATTCTATACTTAAAGGCCTTCAAAAAGAGGTGATTTGTACAAAATATTTACGTTATTTTGTGAACCAGGAAGTCCAAAAAAACAACAACATGAATATCCAACAATCACAGGTAGCAGCAACTTCCAAAACAATTGTAGGTTTTGGGTAATGACCCTTATATTGACCAACCCAAGCGGTAGGGCATCCTTGCCATATCCAGTGCAGGAAATCAAGACTACCTAGCATTCCTGGAAAGCCCCTTTCACTATTTTCCGCTAGTATTTTTCTAACATCTTCGTCATTAGGTTTTCGTAAAAACCTAGAACCAAAATGATTGGTTGTTGTATCGCAAAACATTGAGAAATTTATAATACTTATTGTTTTATTCAGACGAATGTACTCATCAGTGACATCGGCTGGACACCCATAACATAAAATCCTAAGGGTTGTATTCACTTTTTGTTTAGGACTATGTACTCGACTATTCTGTGCATCATACTGATAAACAAATTTAGATTGTACCTGATAAAACTCGGTAATTATCTTTTGAACCAAGTGTTGAAGCATGCAGGATCGACGTTGAAAATCTTGAGTAGAATACATTCATCCCGGAAATCTTGACCAGAGTACACTCATCCAGGAATGAGATAATCTTTCATCAACTCCTGTTGGAAAAATTCTCGGTCTCGAAACATCCATCTTCTTGTGAGTACTTATCTTGGCTCTGGAGGCCGAGGTATGTACCATGTATGTTTTGTAACATGGTGTTTCCCAATTTTATATCCTTATCTGAATTATCATCCAATTTTTGAATATATTCAGTTGGTCTTTATTATTCCGAATGATATTAATTTCCATCTCTTCATCAGAAGAATCAAAATTACAATCAATTTGTCATAAGGTTAATTTAAAGAATTTAAAATTTTTATTTTAGAAAGAAATAGAAACTTATAAAAATTGATTTGTGTGATAACTTGAGACATATAAAATGAAAAATATAGAGTACAAAAAGTAGCCGTTGGTAGTGTGGCAGAGTCTTGGCCGCAGTATGGATCTTCCCATAATAGAGAACCCCATTTGCCAAAGCAACATGGGATTTTTGGCAAGTCCTATGGACTTCCCCTAATGCCACCAATCATTTAGGTTGGCACATTTTTTGTCACAATATAAGATATATAGGCTTGCATTGGACCAAATTTGGTCCATTTGCCGGATAGTTGTTGTAGATAGCTTTAGGTGTCGCATTTGTAAATGCTCCCAGGTCTGTATTCTTCTCCTTTTTTTCTTAATAAATCTCTTTTATCAAGGTTTAATTGAACAATTAAAGAAGAACCTCTTGACCTAGGTTTTCTCTTTGGTTAAAATTTAGCATTTCAATAAAATCTGTGTGCAATGAACCTAGATTTCTATTGTACTCGTCATACAACAGAATCTTAATAAGTTTGGGAAATAATTTGATCGACACCCACTATTTAAGATTAATATTTTTACAACAATTGAAAATCAGAAAACAATCTAAAACTATGGCCATCCGCAATCTAAATTTGTTTCGCTAACGTGGTTTATAACTGGAAAAGGCCGCATCATATCTATTATATATAAAATACAGACATACTGACCGAAGTAATAAACTCTTCAGAAGCTTCACCTGCAACTACAGTACACATATTAGATATATATACACAAGAAACAAACACTTTTCTTTTTGATGATTTTGCCTTCCAAGTCTGGATACCCATGGTACCAGTACAGAAAGTCTGCGGAGCCGAAAGTCGAATTTCAGACCCTTTGGTGGAAGTCTACAGAACCTTGTTGAGGTTGACCACTGGGACCCTGACTATTGGTTGGCGACTGGGAGACATGATGTACCTGTTGGTTCTGGGGAATGCCAAAGTGCCGAATTGGCTGTGAATGAGAATAAAATGGTCGAGGAAGTCCTTGATTGAAGGAGTTTCCGTGGGTAGATGGGATTTCTCCTGTAACAATCTTAAGTCGCTGCAATTCACCTTTTAGGGTGTCATTTAAAGCTGCAATAAACCAGAAGCTTATTGTTCAGACTGGTAACACTTGATACTGACCGAACAATCTATCACATTTTGTGTATTATCTGAGTAAGAGTTACTTGCTTACAAACGGCAAGTGGGATCTCGGGATTCTTCTCTACAGTGTTGCCACATGATACTATGAGTATTAAAATATGTACTTATCCTTTTATTTGATGTTTTAAAGTGGTGGGGAAGAGGTAATTAGCACGCGAAAGCGCTATCCATATTGCCATGTGGACATTTTACAAGTGTGTCCCCGAAACAACCTCCGACAAAACACTTGGTTCATCATCTAAAAATGATTGAAAAAAAGGATACTTGTGGCCATACCCATTCTTTTGTTCAAACTTTCACAACCAAGTCAAAAATAGAGGAACTGATTTATCAACAAATAATTTTTTGGAATGAAACCATACTACACAAAAGTATTCATACATACCGTCCCTAAGATGTGCTTGTTGCTCCATAGACTGCAACCGTATTTTGAGTTCTTTGTTCTCATTAGTCAAACCAGTGGTGTCTCTCTGTATCATATCACAATGGACACAGGAAATTTGATTATAATCTGTATTATCCTTGTCTCTAATTAATAGTCTGTAAGAAATAAGCATGCAGCATTTTCAACGAAGATATAAAGATTCTTTGTGATAATCAAAACTAGACTAGTTCTTATAGCTTTAATTGACAACTAGACTTTAACCCCATGTGATGCACAAGGATGGAGTATATAATTGTAGTATTCCAACTAATGGTGTTTATATCTATACAGCAACCATGTTGGTTTATATTCAGATTCTCATCTGTTAGTCAACTGAGCTTAATTTTTTGAGGGTCGTCTGTTTCTTGATACTTAAAAGTACAACTGACTTCTTAACTGATACCATTGAAATCATAGTTGTTAAAAACACTATCCCTTCACTGTTGTTATTTGGTATCATATGGCTACTATTTATTTTTATAGATTTTGTATTTTGTGATGAAGGAAAAAACTGTGGCATGTTATAGACAAACATCTTATTTAATAATCTCTAGGATTTTACATAGACCTCACAGTAAGGTGTTTTGGTGCACGAGTCAGATGTGAAGAGGGTCTCAAACATGTTCCCCTCGTAATTGGTTTATCAAGTGGCTTCTGAGTTCCCAAAAATTAAGGTGAATCGGGTAATGCAAACTGTAATATATATATGCATTGGGCTCATCATCATCTTAGGCGAATGAGGGTATCTTATATGAGCTTAGGACCATCGGAACCAGTGCAATGCTAGGGAAAAATAGGCTCTAGTAAGTCAACTTATAAGATCAACATCACTGCACCAGAAATGAGGAACTTAGAATTTCTTTTTAATTTTTTTTTTTGTTTTGGCAAAAGCTTAGAACCTTTAGAGTATAGATAATGACTCAAATTTGATGCCAAAAAGAAAATAAATCACTGATAACTGCAGTTGACAGTAAACATAGCACACCAACATAGTTACCACTGAGACAAATCAAACACGCAAGAACAGTTTCCACATAAACAGACAAGTAAACTGGCTCATCTTTAGAATATTACCTGTAGCATTGTGACTTGTGCCGAGAGCGTGGTTGCCTCTGTTTGAAGTGTTTGCACCTTCCTTTCCAATTCGCTGGTGTAACGGATCTTCCTTTCCTTGGACCTTGCGGCGGACTGTCTATTTGCAAGAATTCTATCTCGCGAAATAACATAAGTCAGAAATGAAGGAAATCGCAAGATAAAAAATATAAAACAAGATATCCGCTGACAGTTCAATCAAACAACTCAAGAGCTCAATTTCTTCTATTATATCATAAAGAAAACTAGAGCATTTCAACCTAAGAGCTAATGTTAGCATTTAGACTAAGTTTCATTAAAACATCAAACATTTAGATTTCATCTATGAAGGAGTTATCATCTACTTCTTTTATTCTTCTTTTCTTAGTAAAAACCTTGGAACAGCTCAAAAACCACAAAACCTTCCAGCTTTAGGGAAACTAAACAATTTCAGTTTAATAATCAGAAGATTATTTCCGTTTTTTGGAATTTATCAGATTTCACCATTATAGTAGTAGTACTATCCCTTTTGCAGGTGAACCCCAAAGACCCATTTGTTTCCACTTTACTGGGGAGCCACTAAAAATTGAATTGAAGAAGTGAAGGGAGATAGTAAAATGATACCTTTTAGCTCTCTTAGGGTCCATCAAAGCCAATTCAGCCAATCTATCAGGCCCCATAGCTTTCTTAGCATAATCCATAGAAGAATCAGCTTCATAAGACGAAGAAAACCCATCCATCGAATTACTATGTCTATGATGCATCCTTCTCTCTTGAATTCCACCATTCCCACCAAATTTCTCAACACCACCACCACCACCACCATGAGATGGTTGAAACCCTAACCCCTCAAAAAAATCAGCCCCAACTGATAAACTCCTAAAATGATTAGTAGTTCCCGCCACTTTGCTGCTGCCCATAAATTTGTCACCACCATCAAAACCTCCATTACATTCTTCTTCTTCTTCTTCTTCTTCTTCTTCTGATTTCCTCTGAAATCCTCCTCCTCCACCATCATTTTCTTCGGACATAGAAGGTATATCTAAACCATTTATGTTAAAATCAACATCAGTATCAAATAGTATATCATCAGGAAATCTGAATAGAGTTTCTGATTGTGCTCTACGATGACGTGTCCGTGGTGTTCCCGTCATCTGGTCTACCTCGATTCTACCGGTAAACGATTTCCCGGCGTGGTTTTCATACTGAGGCTCCATTTTTTTTTATTTTTTTTTCTTCCGGTGTTAGGATTGTTGGTTCAATTGATTGATTGAGAGTGGTTGTGGAGATGGACTGTGACTCTGTGAGAGAAGTTGTTGGTTTAACGACGGAGGCGTTGAAAATATGAGTGTGTGCGTGGCTCTCTTCTAAAGGGAGAGGGACAAAAAATAGTAGACCAAATTATTTCTTGTTATGTAAACAAACGTTTAATACGTGTCCCACCGTTATGTAGATAATTACTAGACTAATTTTAGGTTAAGAAAATGCATGAGATAAGCATTACTGATTCCTTAACCCTTATGGACTAAGTAAAACCTGTAGCCTTACGTGGCTATTTACGTTTCCTCCGGCATATTATACCCAGGCTATAAATAGCCTAGAGACAAGCTTGTAAATGAAATGAAATTTACATAATAAACACTCCTTGTTCTCTTTTCTATCTTCTATTCTGTCTCTTTATATATATATATATATATATATATATATATAACGATTGTATAACGTGATTTTATTGAGTATCTAATTCCAACATATTATCAATATTAAAAGCTCACGATGGTTAAGTTGCTATTACAGTCAGTTCGTTTGATCGATTGGTGGAAAACGATATCGATGACCGACGAAAATTATTATCATCTTTCTTCTCTAATTTTTTCTACTTTATTTTCATTAAATATGGTTCTAATCATGTACTTACCAGTATTATTTCGATGTGGTCAGGACATCTCAACAGGGTATGGTTTCAATTTGTACGTTAATTGAACCTTATATCAATTCAGAAACATATATATATATATATATATATATATATATATATATATTAATTCGCACCCTTTGGTAAGTATGGGGAAGGTGAGAATTGCGACTCCGTAAAATTTAGTAAAAAAATTTGTTTAATCTCTTTGATATGGTACTAATGGTTTTAAACCGGTAAAGCGAGAAATTGTCGCATCCCTAAAGGATGGCGTAAATTTGATTTTTCTCGACTATAATAATCTTCAGAGAATTTAAAACTATTCCACCAGAAACTGGAATATTGTGTGACATAATATGAATACAAGGCGCGCGCCCAATTAGCCGGTCGGTCCCAGAAGTGACCCGTAATAAATGCTAGCTGATATTTATCAATGGTCCCAGAAGTGGTCTGTAACTGATATTAAGGCAATCTTGCCATAAATATATGTCCATGTGCCCTCTTATAAATTGATATTTTGTTGACCTTTTATAGGTGACAAAATAGAGATTTATTGATATTATTTTAGTACTACAAGTGCGTATTTTTATGTGCCTCTTTACTTTAAATTTTTCTTTGATTACTTGTGTTTGTAATAATGGATTCCTGAAGCAATCCATGAGATGTTGTCGACCTCTGGAGCGGTCCGACATAGAATTTGTAAACTCATGTAGTAAGCCAAATAATAAAGGTTCCAGCAGTAACCCCTAAATACGGACCCCGAAAGTGGTTTACGAGAATAATTGGATTCTAGAAATAAACCATGAATTTTTGGGTTCCGGAATAGCTTATGGATACGAAATGCTTTTATTAATGGCCTTAATCTTTTTATCTCGTCCATCTGTGTCAAAGGAATAGATTCAAGAAGTAATCTATTCAATGTTAATATAAACGATGGATATATCTGTCTCAAAAGACAACGAAACAATAAACAAAAAAAATTTGAACCATTTTTATAACCTTGAAGAGGTTTAAGGGAAATGTGAAATACTATTTCGGGTTCAAGTAATATGATAGACGGCTCCAGAAGAGCGTGTATCATTCTGGTAATGTAAAAGTCATTACTGACGCCTAATATAATTTCGGGTTCCAGAAGAATCTGCTGAATTTTGATATTCGACGTAACTACCACCTTGAAACAATAAATGAGATTTTTTTATGGAGTATTTATTAGTTTATCTGTTTTGTGCCAGAAGCATGATATAAAGAAGCTTAAGGCTTTCTTTCATGGGGTGTGCTATATGAGAATTCGAACAGTCGAATTTCTCATGTTGTCGTTAACCAGAAATTTAATGATCTTGAACTATTCATGCTTAAGCATGTATGGCTGGGCACTCAGGTTCTACCAAGATGAGTAGAACGACACTAAAATCTCATGAACATCCTTTACAAAACCTGAAGCTTCTGTCGAATAAGGATGTAAATTATGTTGTTTGTTACCTGGGACATTTGTCTCTTTAACTAGCATTAATAGAAGCATTTTGGTAACTCATTGAAACACCAACATTCCTACAGAGGATTTGTGGCGGTATTTGATAGGCACTTAATTTATACATTTTTACCGTCTAATTTATATTTGCTGGTACTTGATTATGTACTAATTATATTATTTTATATTTTTATAGGTGGTTCATATAAAATCCAAAACTATAAGTTAAACTCGGCTAAAAAGGATAATTGGTATGCTTTCTCTGGACATATAGGAGTTGGCGAGAAAAGTCTGACGTAGAGGGAAAGTGGAAATCTTCTAGCTTTTCTTTTTGGTATACAGTAACCTAGATTAGAAGCTGGTTTGGTGGCGTTGAAAGTAAGACAATGAGCTACGTAATTGGTAATAGGTTGATCGGTCAAAGTAAAAGATAGAAGAGGACATGCAGTGAAAGGTGTTGTCTACCGTTGGCTAAGAGTAGTGAGTGAAGTTGGTTAGTCTTGTGAGCAATTGGAGAAGGCTAGTGTGCGGCTGATGAGAAGTTTTTGTGTGAAGTTTGGTGGAGTCTTGTACGTTGAAGGTTTTGGTTGATTGGGGGTCGACAGAGTAGGTGATTGGTAGGTGTAGGCTGTTGACTGTTGGAAGAAAAGAAATAGGTGGAGAGAACGCATGTGGATAGGCATTAAAAGAAACTTTCCTTCTTATGACGCGTCAGAGAAAATAAAAGATGAAGTGAAGAAAGTAAGGTGCACATGGGTTAGTTGATGGAGTGAGTGACATGGAATGGAATAGCTTTTGTGTGTGGTAGACAAGGTCTGACGCAGGCGGATGAAAAGAGAAGTGAAAATTCGGTGTTGGCTTCTGTTTTGGGTCAGTTGTCTGTTGGCTAATGAACGAAAGAGAAACGTGAGAAAGGACTAGCTAGCACGTGAATGAGAGAGAATAGGTTTTCTCTTGGAAACCTAGTATAAAAGAAAGAAAATAAGAAAGAGAAGAAAGGGGCTTTCTTTTGTGAATAGGCGGTACAGGCGTACAATAGTATATAGGGGAGACAAAAAGTGAACATGAAAAAGGATTGAAGGGGAGGCGGAGCTCTGATTGTATACAGGAGAAGAAGACAGAAGGTTTTTTTTTCTTCTGAATACTCTTTTTCTTTGGCTGACGACGGGAGACTGAGAAGCAGACAGGAGCGCCGTGAACTTAGTACCGGGTGACGACGGTTTATTTTTCTTTACCTTTATTAATTATTTTTATGGGTTTTGAGAAACCCAACTCCATGTTCTAATTTTGTGACTAGGGTTTTGGGTAGAAACCAATTTTGATTATGGAAAAATTATAAATAAATGGTTTAAATGCTTAGTAATTTATCTTCATTGTTAGCTTGATTAATTATTGCATAAATAGTAGATTTGATCATATATGCTTTCCGTTTGATATGTCGTGCTTGGATTAGATTCTTAGACGGTGTATGCAATCAATTAGATATTTGATTCTTTGAAACTATATATGGGTTAGATAGTTCTACTGATTGTTTATACTTTTAAATTGATATGCCATGCTTAGTAACATTAGATGGGATATACTTTTCGATTGATAAGCAATTCTTTAGAAATGTCAACTTGGAAGCGAAGGAAATTACAGTGGTGAAACGATAATTTTGGAGATTAGATGTAGTCTATATATCAAATTGGCGGAAACCGGAAACCCTAGTGCCCTCTCTACTTGGGCACATTGTATATTTTATCTAGCTTATTTTATGATTTTCTTGTTCTTTAGAATTTTTGAAAAATCCAAAAATATTATTTCTGATTAGTTTAACTGAGCTATTTATTGCAGTATTATCCCCGCTCCCTGTGGGTTCGACCCGTACTTGTAGTTGTCTGCATTGTAGACACTGTGCGATTGCAATTATTTTTATATAGGGTAATCTAAAATCCTATCAATTTTTGGCGCCGCTGTCGGGAACGGTTGTGGAATATTATAATTAATATTTTTGATTTTCTAATCATAGTTTAGGTTTTTATTTTATTTATTTTAATTTTTGTATATGTTTTTATTTTTCTTTTAGGATTTTTAGTTCTATTTGACTTGTTTTGTGTTTTAGTATCTCTTTTCAGGTACTTTTACGAGGATGATTAATCTTTTTCCGAAGATAACTCTTATGCAGGAGCCGTCATCTAATATGACACTGGGGGAATATATAAATCGGTCACGGCATAATGAAGTTCTTGCTTCACCTGAGGTAAGTGAAGAATCACCTCTAATGATATATGAGAAGTATTATAAACACATACCGCTTAGTTTGGAACAAAGATTGAGAGTTCTGGCAATGCAAAGATTATATGCTGATGATGATGATCAGTCTTGTAGTGACTCTCAGTTCCAAACAGAACATATAGATGACCCTGTGGATGATTGTTTAGATAATTTGCCTAATTCCATAGATGAATCTATCTCACAAGATCATTTACCCGACTTAGAGGTTGTTTCTAGACTCCTAGACTTCCAAAAAGTTACCTAATTTAGGGTTAGAATTGTGTGCTTCTTAAGTTTTGTTGGATCATTTTGCATCCAAATATCCAGATGACTTGCCTGTTCTTGACATGGTGCACGAACCGATTAATATTTCCCCAATCCCAATGTTATCCCCATATTATGTTCTTTACGCACTTCCGAGTGTAGTAAAAACTTGGTTTGGGGGTAATCCGTTGTTTTTGATAGTTTCAGTCCGTGTTGCCATAACATAATTGTGAAACTGTCATTTAAAAATATTGTATTTTGGGTTGATCCCCAAATTTTCAGGTTGTTAGTGTATGGGGATACTTTCTGTACATATCCAGTAGGTAGATTTTTATTTTCTTTCTTTTATTTTCTTTTTAGGATTTTTCTTTTTGGTGTTCTTTGTTATTACTATCGTTTGATGTGTGTTACAGAGAATACTGCTTTTCTTGCGTCAATCAAGTGAGACGTTCCAATCCCTTCTCTTTGATTTATATTTTTTTATCTTATTTATATTTATTGCATACCATTCTAGGTTGCGCGGTTTGAAACATTGGGGACAATGTTAAATTAAGGTTTGGGGGTAGAGTTTCAGAAAATTGATGCCAATAAGAAACTCCGAAATTTAGAAACTTGTGAATTATTCAGGATGACACTAACCATTCTAAGTATATGGAAGCACAGCTCTTATCTATAGGAGTTGGTGTGCCCAGCTAAATGATCTATTCATATCTGGATGCACTCAGGTGTTACAAATAACATGATAATCATTGAACAAGCATATCTCAGAATCATCATAATCATATCACTTTCTATTTTTATTTTTACAATTTTATGTTTCTCTAAGTGATTTGGTGGGGCCCTAGTATTGCCATAAGGTCGTAGCTCGGATGCGTTAGAATTCTAATTTTGTTGAAAATTTTTTTTTTTTTTTTTGACACTTTGTTAGCAATATGTGTGTGTTTTTCCTGTCTCCGTCGCCTAAGCAAGCGTGGAATGCAGGATCCATGGGACCTATCATGTAATCTGCTGAAAAGGAGCATGCGTTTAGATTCAAAAGATCTAATCATGTAGTCGTGAAAAAAAAAGAAAAAAAAAAGAAAAAAAAAAGAAAAAAAGAAAAAAAAAAAAAAAAATAAAAAAAAATTATGTATATAAATAATAATAATAAAAATAGGAGCATCCGAGCCAGACTTTATACACATATTTTGGGAAATATCGTTCACCTTAGTCAACATATGCACCATTCATTACTTCTATTTCCATCTTCTAATCTATCACTGTGTTTGAATTTGATTGATCCGAGCAATGTGAATTTTTATACAGTTTTGGAACGTTCAATGAATATTTGAGTAGAGTTTGCATTCTTATATGAATTTTAACACGCCGAGTGAAAAATCGTGTACAATAATTGGATTCATACAGAGTAATGATTCATACAACTGAAGAATTTAGTATGCCAACTAAATAGCTTGTTTAGTGTCTATCCTTAATCGTTCACAGGTAGCTGAAATTTGGAGTAAAAGCTTTTGTGGGTATATCTCTTGTAAACCCTCACGAGAAAAAACTCATCCGCTAAAGCCACTTAGGAGTTTAAAGGCTCGATTCCTATGAAAGTGAGTTAGGATTTTATTTTATTAGTTTTGCTCGAGGACTAGCAAAATATAGGTTTGGGGTATTTGATAGGCACTTAATTAATATATTTTTACCGCCTAATTTATATTTGCTGGTACTTGATTCTGTACTAATTATATTATTTTATGTTTTTATAGGTGGTTCGTATAAAATCCAAAACTATAAGCTAAACTCGGCTAAAAAGGATAATTGGTAGACTTTCTCTGGACATATAGGAGTTGGCGAGAAAAGTCCGACGTAGAAAGAAAGTGGAGGTCTTCTAGCTTTTCTTTTTGGTGTACAGTATCCTAGATTAGAAGCTGATTTGGTGGCGTTGAAAGTGAGACAGTGAGCTGCGTGATTGGTAGTAGGTTGATCGGTCAAAGTAAAAGATAGAAGAGGACATGCAGTGAAAGGTGTTGGCTAATAGTAGGGAGTGGAGTTGGTTAGTCTTGTGAGCAATTGGAGAAGGCTAGTGTGCGGCTGATGAGAATTTTTTGTGTGAAGTTTGTTGGAGGCCTGTAGGTTGAAGGTTTTGGTTGATTGGGGGTTGATAGAGTAGGTGATTGGTAGGTGTAGGCTGTTGACTGTTGGAATAAAAGAAATAGGTGGAGAGAACGCATGTGGATAGGAAGTAAAAGAAACTTCCCTTCTTATGACGCGTCAGAGAAAATAAGAGATGAAGTGGAGAAGGTAAGGTGGTGCACATGGGTTAGTTGATGGAGTGAGTGACATGGAATGGAATAGCCTTTGTGTGTGGTAGACAAGGTATGACGCAGGCGGATGAAAAGAGAAGTGACAGTTCGGTGTTGGCTCCTGTTTTTGGTCAGTTGGCTGTTGGCTAATGAACAAAAGAGAAGCGTGAGAAAAGACTAGATAGCACGTGCATGAGAGAGAATAGTTTTACTCTTGGAAACCTAGTATAAAAGAAAGAAAATAAGAAAGAGAAGAAAGGGGTTTTCTTTTGTGAATAGGCGGTACATGCGTACAGTAGTATATAAGGGAGACAAAAACTGAACATGAAAAAGGACTAAAGGGGAGGCGGAACTCTGATTGTATACATGAGAAGAAGACATAAAAGGGTTTTTCTGAATACTCTTTTTCTTTTGGCTGACGATGGGAGACTGAGAAGCAGACAGAAATGCCGTGAACTTAGTACCGGGTGACGACGATTTATTTTTCTCTATTTTTCTTAATTATTTTTATGGGTTTTGAGAAACCCAACTCCATGTTCTAATTTTGTGACTAGGGTTTTGGGTAGAAACCAATTTTGGTTATGAAAAAATTATAAATAAATGGTTTAAATGCTTAGTAATTTAACTTCATTGTTACCTTGATTAATTATTGCATAAATAGTAGATTTGATCATATATGCTTTCCGTTTGATATGTCGTGCTTGGATTAGATTCTTAGACGGTGTATGCACTTAATTAGATATTTGATTCTTTGAAACTATATATGGGTTAGATAGTTCTACTGATTTTTTATGCTTGTAAATTGATATGCCATGCTTAGTAACATTAGATGGGATATACTTTTCGATTGATAAGCAATTCTTTAGAAATGTCAACTTGGAAACGAAGGAAATTACAGTGGTGAAGCGATAATTTTGGAGATTAGATGTGAGTATATATATCAAATTGGCGGAAACCGGAAACCCTAGTGCCCTTTCTACTTGGTCCCCATGTATATTTTAGCTAGCTTATTTTATTATTTTCTTCTTCTTTAGAATTTTTAAAAAATCCAAAAGTATTATTTCTGATTAGTTTAACTGAGCTATTAATTGCAGTATTATCCCCGCTCCCTGTGGGTTCGACCCGTACTTGTAGTTGTCTGCATTGTAGACACCGTGCGATTGCGGTTATTTTATATAGGGTAATCTATAATCCTATCAGTATTTGTAGGGCTTATTCACCCTGCATTATGAACAATTTTCACTACTTTCAGGTTATTGATAGACGCATTCACTGGATGGTCTATTGTTTATCTTTTATTAACACGTAATATATTATATTTGCCAAACTATTTGTGCAAATTGTTTGGTTGGATACCCATTTTATGGGCTCTCAAATTAAGTTCATTTTTCTTGATGGTAAATTTACAGATTTTGATGCTTTACCTATAGTTGGTATTATATCGAGCACTAAAAGTACATGTGCAAACTCAACACGGTATAATTGAGTTCTTTATAAAAGAATATTTGAAAGATTGTTCGACCAATTGTGTACCATCTATACTGTTTTGGGAAGCAATCTTACATTTTATATTTACGTGTTTGGTCCATAGCGTCACCTAACTATATGTGTTGGTAATGTCTTATTATAGATGAGACTCTATTCCCGTCGTTGGGGGGGGGGGGGGGGCCCAATAAGCCGTAATAGGAACGACGTGAAATGTCTCATCTTTGTAAAGCCTGCAGTTGTTTTTGGGACACCCATTGTTTGGTTTAATTAACACCCAAAACTCATCATGAGTACAGTTGTCCTTGAAAATCGGAAAAAATTGTGGAACTAGAAGTTTTCAGAAATAAGATGTTAATATTTCCGCCATGATTAGGAGTACGTACTAAAGTGCCACTAGAAGCTGCATGACAAGCCGCCACCAGAAGTTGGCGTGAGTAAGGTTGATAACCTTTAAGGTTCTCCAACCTTAATCAGGGGGAGAAAATTCACCACAAGATGTTGATGCAAATTATATTGATAACCTGAAAGCTCATACGTTATCCAGGGGAGAAAAACTGCCACTAGAAGATGGCATATGTTATGTCGGCAAACTTAAAGAGTTCTCTCATAAAGTCAAAAAGATGACAAACACCAACAAAAGGTTGGAATGAGCAATGTCGACAACTAGATAGGTTATCTAGTTAAGTTTTTTATACATCCTGATCAGAGAAATTCTGGCTGCCACGTGAAATCGACGTGAAACTATCTCATTTTGTTTTTCTCACACCAAGCTATTTTATGCAATTGAGGTGCTGGAGATCACTCATGATTAAAACTTATAGTTGCAGTAGCTTTTGGAAAATATTATGTGTCACTTGCTTGAGGATGCAGACACGAGAAGTTGTCTCAGCAGGTTAAATCATACATCTCGCAGTGACCAAGTCGTTAGTTAAGACACACTTGAAGTGTGAACGACTGCCTTATTTATGCCTCATAAAAGAATCCAATCACCTTTATAATATATAATGCTTTTGAAGAGATTACATATAGTGTTCGTGGAGACTATCAGATATGATCCACATTCTCTAAGTTTATATCTTCTTATTAAAGGCAAGGAGATGAGAATGCCCCTGAAGCGGCGCTGATACCAGTATGTGAAATGTTTGAATGTGCATGCACTAGAGAAATATTTGGGATCCATATGATTGTCGATTACTGTTTACAATAATGGTTATGTACCCCTCTGCAGAGGAACATCAACATCGTGATTGGTAGGCATATAATCCAATCCCCTCAAAGAAAGCTAGAGATTGGAATCTCTCGAAAAGGCGCAAAATTCGAATCCGACTCACACTGTAAAATTATGAAGCCTGAATGTTAGAGGTTGGTGTTTGGGATAAAGCAAAGAGAGTAATATAATCGCTTTAAGTGCGATTTGAGGGTTTCCTGCTGAATCCCATGATTGGTTCTGTAAAACTAAATGTATTCTAATGCTGATGCACTTTTGCGTGGTAGTCCCTGAAGGATTCACATTACATCTAGGTATGACAAGTGATTGGTGATTATATCTGGATCCATGAAGGATTCGAGATTTTAAACCAGACAGCCACCTGACCTCGTGAATTAAGTCAGGCTTGAAAATTTTCATAATCACCACGTTCGAATATGAGAAGTTTGTGAACAATCCTATTGTGTGTTTTACATCTTTGGAAAAGAATAAAATCTGGATGAATTATTGATATCATCTTTGGCTTCTTGAAAAGCCCTTAATAGCGCTAAAATCCACGCTTGAACTAAATTTTGAGATCTCATTGAAAGTGTAATATTTTATTGACCTGAAGTTCGAGAACATGCTAGCATATAAAAATTGTTTGTATAGACTAGAGTATCCAATTTTTGATACTCATGATACTTGTTGTGCTACTAAATTAGTACCATTATCATGTGTTCCCTTAAGGTGGAATGTGATCGATCTATCTGTTAAGTACATAAAAA
This sequence comes from Papaver californicum, assembly GCA_023531435.1. Classification (NCBI taxonomy): domain Eukaryota; kingdom Viridiplantae; phylum Streptophyta; class Magnoliopsida; order Ranunculales; family Papaveraceae; genus Papaver; species Papaver californicum. Next base: position 13,126,342 of record JAJJMC010019063.1, read on the forward strand.
TAATACTTTATGATCCAGAAGTACCATATACGAATATAATACATGCATTATCTTCTTGTTCTAACTTTTTGTTTTACAGGTTACACTTTTAAATTATGAAATTGATTATACGGTAAAAATGAGTTCACAATAAGCTTTTCATCATTATGCCTGAAGTTAAAGTGGAAAACTGAAATTGGTGTGCCATGGACGGAGGATCTAAATGCGAGGTGTACAATATTAGTGGTACGTCCGACGCAAGAGCTGACAGTCAATCCTCCACATACTGGGAATAGTAGCGTAGTTTTCTGAAAACTGTATAATATTGGCAATCACCAACTGATGTAAGAAAGTTATACTTCATGGGGAGTAAACTCGTAGAATCTCCGGCTGGGCTTAAATGCGTTGTACTCTTTTTCCTTCGTCAAGGTTTTTTTTCGAGGGGTTTTCCTTGTCAAGGTTTTAACGAGGTAGCATATGCGTGTCCAGTACCGTTATCGGGCGACATCCGTTGTACTCTTTTTATTTGATCTGGTTTTGTTCCATGTGGTTTTCTGGACGAGGTTTTAACGAGACAACATTAGCATCGACGTCGACATTATTATGAGTTTATGGTGTTAAGGTTTTGTCCCAAGTGGTTTTCCTAGCGCAGGCGTTTAGGTTTTATCCCAAGTGGTTTTCCTGACATAATTCCGACAAAGGAAATATTTCGTGGCGGTAACAATCTCATCCAGAGCTCAAGTTTTTCCTAAATGGTTTTCCTGATGCAGCGTTGACAAGGGGAGAAAATTCGTGATGACTGTCATCACTCTCTTTTTCTCTATCGACCAGTTTTTATCCCATTAGAATTTTCTGACAAGGTTTTAATGAGGCAACGGATTTGCTCGGGTTTTATTCTATCGGTACCTACAAAGTTTTAACGAGACAACGTTCTCAGAATGGTAGTCCAAGGGAGAGTGTTATATAAACGAACGTTTAATAGGTGGCCCACCATTATATAGATAACAATATAAATTTTACTAAACTTATTTTAGGTTAAGAAAATACCAAATTAAGATAAGCATTACTGATTCCTTAACCCTTAAGGATTAAGTAACACCTGTAACCTTACGTGGCTATTTACATTTCCTCCGACATATTATACTTATTTCCTCCGACATAATATACTCGGTATATAAATAGCTTTGAGCAACCACAATCATTGGACTAAATGACGAACCAAACCCATATTTGGTCTTTGGTCCGTCCAAATTGAAGATTAGTAGGGCGATTAAATTAAGTCTTTGGTCCACTTTCGACACAATTTAGGACCAAAAATGGTCTGATTACTGGACCAAACAAGGTTATAGTCGAGCGTGCAGCTAGGTCTCCGTCTCGTGCTAGGCGTTGTGCTAGTTATCCGTCTCATGGCAGGCGTAACTTTAGACGTACGTTTTATTTATCGGGAGTGAACCAAAATTACGCCTGATGAAGCGTTCACCCAACGTTGCGTCCAGCAGAGCTTTACGGTAGGAGCATGCCCAATGAGAAGCGTTAACCAAATCAATGTCCAAATCAAGCGTCTGTCTACGTTTACGCCTAAGTGTGGGCGTCTGTCTATACCTACGCCTACATCAAGTGTGCATCTAGGGGTACACCTGGTTCTAAGCATCTTCTAAGCGTGCGTTGATGGCTACACCTGTTTGGGGGGCGTTACTCTGGGCGAGCGCCTATCCAGGTAGCCGTTGAGATTTGTTTCCGTTGTAACGGCTATATTTTGACATACCTATAAATGGATGGATTGGTTGATTGAGTATATTACTACTAATCCAGTTTCATACTACTAAAACCATTGTTATATAATTTGTGTATGAGAAAAACTTAGTTATTTTTCATATACTTATCTTCCAAATCGGTTAGAATTATGGCACCAAAACCACGAGGTCCAAATTTTACTACATTTGAAGATGTAACGATGTGTAAAATTCATTTGTCAATATCTCAAGATTGTAGTACTGGTTCCGATCAATCAGAAGAAATATTATGGTCTCGCATATTAAATGGGATGAAAGAAGTCATACCTTCAATGCCGGGGCGCACTTGGACCTCCATTCAGGAACGATTTCAGGGAATAAGTAAGGATGTGGCACTTTACTCTGCAAAAGAGGCGGAAGTGGAACGTGAACACCATACTGGATGGGGCCCAGAAACAAAGGTAAGTACCCGTTTAATTTTGACGCTTACATTATTGTTTTGAATTATATATCCTCCACTAAACTTTTTTAAGAAAATAACAGATTGAAGAAGTAAGGAAGCTTTTCAAGGAAGCTAATGTGGCAAAATATTTAAGCATGAAGAGTGCTACCCAATTATGTTAGAAAATATAAAATATTCACGACGATCGACAGCTGTTTTCGATTCATCACAAGCTGAGGAAGATTTTGAAAGCGACAAGGAAAACCGGGAAAGACAGGAAACAAACCAAGACAATTACAGTGGCGATGAAGAAATAAGAGATATACCTAACACATATAACAATCATATGGGAAAAAAAGAGGCGAAACAACAGAAGAAAACAGGGAGAGCAAAATCGAGTGGCCAACAAGAAATGATGTAAATTATTATTAAAGAGCAACAAAACTTCAACACCAAATATGCAGAACAAACAAAAATGAAGATGGCGCATAGAGAATCCGAGTTTAAAGCAAAACTAGCTGAGTCTTCGGCAAAGTTTAAAGCAAAAAAATCTTGGAAAGAAAAACTTGATGTAAACAAAGAAGTAGACGACGAGTTTCGTGTAATGATGATGGATGTCTCCGGGTTGGATGTCGTAACAAGAGAGTACATCGAACTTAGGAAGGCAGACATTTTGCAGAGAAGGAAAAGTCAACTTTAAAGGATTCTTGGAATACCTGAAACCTAAAAATTTGCATTCTTATTAACATTGCCATTTTCAGTTTCAACTTTTATGAACTAATAATGTTATTTTCAGTTTATTTTTAACCGATATATTGTTATCTTAAATGTTAATGAACTTCTTTTTAAATTTCGAGTACTTAATTAATTTAGATGAATTTTTTTTTACCAATCACTCATTTTTTCGCCTATCTACTCTTCTTCTAAATAAAAAATAAAAACAAACTAGAAGAAACTCATTCAAGCTAAATTAGGAGATTCATATTCGTAATAAAAGTACTAATAAGGTTCAAAACCATAACCAACAATGCTACGATGGTGGTGTTAAAAGATAAAAACATCTAGGTTGAACAAAATCCATAATTAATTCAGGTGGGCTGACCAACATTCTCTTCAGAAGAAAGATTTGCTATCTCCTTAAGCACTTGTAGAACTCCTCTTTGTTTTTCAACACTCATCAACTCCCCAGCGTCAATCAAACGGGTCAATGTCCTGACCAACAAATTTGTTCGATTCCTTATAACAGACATTTCGTTACCAATCACTGGTGATTGAACTTCTTCATTCACCAAATCAACAACGAAATATGGATCAACAACTACACCACTTCCAGATTCAGTTGATGCTGGATTCAAGTTCCCATTTCGTCCCGATCTTGTAACTCTATTCCTGTTCATCTTCAGAATCTGCTTAAAGTTTTATGAGAATCAACAAAGAACAACATTCGATGAAGAGAGAAAATATGGAGTTAAGGTTCAGGCCTAAATAAGAAAAAAAAGAGGGAGTTTGATTTAGATTTTTTTGGTATCTATCTCTCAAATTCTTAAACAATAAACCTTTATGATCTTTTCATACACAATTTCATAAGTTTGCGAAATAACATAATTAAGTTCCCAAATTTCATAAATAATGATATCAATCAATTAATCATAAAATTATCCACATCCCAACTCAAATTAACCAACTACTTAATCAATTTTAACTTCAATTCAATAAATTCTCATATATTTTTTATACCCAATTTACATGTAAACCCTAAAATTATACCCAATTCCAAAACTACAATTTCTAAAACCTAATTTATCTATTTCATAATCATATGATTAAAATTAAACATATATATACAAAATTAATAAACAAAATAATACAATGTAAACCTTTAAAATCCATTAAAAGTTATAGTAAAGTTTGAGGTTATTACCTTCCTTTAAAATAATCGTAAGTTGAAATAGTTGGTACCAAATCAACCCAGCCTTTGCAATCTTGACGAGGGGTTAAGTTTGATTTTGGAGAATTCTTTTCAAAAATCGGTGTGGTGGGCGGAGTTCTAGTGATCTAGTGAGTGTTCAGGAGAAAAATGGCTTGGAAGTGTAAAGAAGACGAACATATATTGGTCCGCCACAGACATGCGCTCACCCAGCCGTCCGCCTGGTGAGATGCGCGTTCGGCTAGGAAAGCGCCTGATAAACCGGGCAAATGGTTAAGTGTGCGCCTGTCTCAGTATTCTCACGTACCAGCTGCACGTGTTAGAAAAATTACTATGATTCCGCCCCATCAGGCGTTCGGCCAAGAGAGCGCCCCTCTCTGGGGCGTGCGCCTAGGGTTGCGTCTATCATCAGGCGTTCTTTTGGATTACGCCTGCCATCGAGCGTTCACCAAATGTCCGCCCTACCCAAACGTATTAATAGGTGTACGCTCGTTTCAACAGACGTTACCTTAGACAACCGCTCAACTACAGGCGCTACCTTACACAAACACCCGATCAAATTTACTCGTGCACCCGCTGCGTTTGAGGCGACCCAAAGAGTAAAAATTTTACTCTTTGATCGTTTGGTATACTCTGCCCACTGTGATTGCTCTTAGAGACAATTATAAATGAAATGAAATTTACATAATAAACACTCTTCGTTCACTTTTCTAGCCTCTATTGTGTCTCTTTATATAGTTAGTATATATATATGTCTAATATAGCGTAATATTATTGAGTATCTAATCAACATTTTTCATGTTTTTAGTTTAAAGTAGAAACTTTTTAAAGTGTTTGATTATTGAGGGGGCCATGTGGAAGATATATGTATAAATACTCTACTTAGATTATTTTATAAATTAGAGGATCAGGTCATCAACTTCTTTGAACCGGTTAGCAGTAATGGAGAACTGGTATACTGTTCTACTTGGTCAATTAGTAAAGGATTGCTTATTAATAGCCCATTCAATTAAAAAAAAAAAATACTGGATTAACTTTATTGATAATAGCTAAAAACATCAGCTGTATCTTATTATTTTAATCCCGAAGTGGAATGAGGATCCGAGGGGTTTGATGTGTCTTGTACGTGGACCCATACTAATGGTTTTTGTGTATTAAACAAGGATCCAGTAGGAAATTTTGTTACGAGCCATTTTTCTTTTAGTATGCAATTTTTTTTATATCTGTTTTTCCAAATCTGTTAAAGCACCTGATTAATCCCTGGGACAGGTTTAGACTAATGGGATTTGAACTACAGATCTGAAAACGTAGAGTCCAATGAGCTACAAGCCTACGACATGCCTCTAAAAGAATTCCACTAGTTTTATTTTGGGTTTTTATTCGATAAATATGGCATGACTCCTTTGTCCTTCAATCCTGTAATACTTCAGCATCCACAGTGTGAATTTTTTTTTAAAAAATTAAGTTATAAAATTTAATTCAAATGATCTATATTCCGTTTTTTTTTTTGTTAATTATAACCAGCCGAGCCGGAGTGATATGCTTAGATAATAACTTAATAAGGTGCTTCAAGTCTAACGAGGAAAATTCTAAATGTGCAGCTTATGCGTGAAGCAAGTTTGGTGACGAGTTCTTTTAGTTGGGCATGTTATTAATAAAACAGAGAGTTCTAGCCAAGGGGGAAAATCAAGAAAAATGAACGAGATATAACATTTGATTAAAAAATCCTGACGAATTGAGGGCACCAAATACTAATTAGGGACGACTAATAAAACAAAATAAGGTCATTTTGAAGTAATCTCAATACATCCCTTATCCATATATTTTCTATAATGGCTAATCTATCCTTGCTTAATTAGTGTTAATTTTGATTAATTAGTGTTAAACCATCCAGTCAGCCGAATTCTGAATACAGTCAGAATGTCAAACCAGGTGTCCATGCCACCTCATAATACCCCTATATTCTGTATTAGGTTTTCTATTGTATTAGGGTTTCTCTTGTATTGGGGTTTCTCTATCTCCTATATTAGGTTAACTCCTTCCTGTATAAGTTAACCTATTCTATGTTTTCTATTCATTGAGAAAAGCGTGAAGCATTAATAAAATCTATGTTTCAACTTGGTATCAGAAGTCTCAAAAGATCCAAAAACCACGCCACAATGGCTGCAAACACAACAATGCTTCAAAACCTTCACATTAATCACATTATCAACATCAAACTCACAGAAACAATTTATCTTCTGTGGAAAACTCAATTCAAACCCATGTTGAAAGGTTATAACCTAACAGGTTACGTTGATGGAAGCTTTATAAAACCACCAAAACACCTACCAAACCAAACTGAGGTAAACCCTGAGTTTATCAAATATGAAGAACAAGACAACATCCTCTTAGGATGGCTTCTTTCATCCATGACAGAGGGAGTTATGACTGGTGTTGTTGGTCTCAACACATCTCAAGAAGTCTGGGAAGCACTTGAAGAGCGTTTTTCTCCACACAACCAGGCTCATCAGATACATCTAAATAGAAAATTACATAATCTGCGTAAAGGTAACCTTTCTATGCATGATTATATATCCAAAGCAAAATTTTTGTTTCTTAGCCGCATCTGGAGTATCAATTACAGAAAAAGATAAGAAACATTCAATCATGAATGGGTTGAATCAAGCTTATGATGCAATAGTAACCTCTCTAAGTAATATAGACAATCTAAGCATGAAAACAATGCGTGCACATCTCCTGACATATGATATGCGTCTGGAGCAACAAATGGCCACTCTACAAGAACCCATGGCCAATGTTGTGTCACATAAAAACGGCCGGAACCAATCACGACCTCCACAGAGAAAAATTTCAATTCATATCGTCAAGCATCCATCAAAAATTCCTCTGGACGGTATGAATCGACAGCAGTACCTTGTCAGATTTGCAAAATACCGGGTCACTCTGCAACAAGATGTTATTTCAGGTACAAGGACCGTGCAAATCAATAACCAAATAAGCAAGCCTACATAGCTTTACCTGGGAGAAATTTTAATGAAAACTGGGTTACAGATACAGGTGATACTCATCATATGACTGCAGATATGAATAACCTTCGCATTCAACATGAATATGATGGAACTGAATCCATTCATGTGGGCAATGGTAACACTCTGCCCATCTCAAACATTGGTAAAGGTTTCTTCACTCATAAAAATAGAGAGTTCTATCTTAATAAAATGCTTCATGTCCCTTCTATTAAAGATAATTTATTGTCAGTATCAAAATTCTGTGCTGATAATCATGTGTGCTTTATTTTCCATTCAACTCATTTTCTGGTACAGGACTTGCACACTGGGAGAACTCTTCTGCGAGGCAAGAATAGAAATGGACTCTATGTGCTCGACAACATCCAACAATCAACACCAACTGCTTACGTTTCTGCTTCAATACCCATTTGGCACCAGCGCCTGGGGCATCCAATGTTGCGCACAGTGTCTCGAGTTATCAACAATTATTCTCTACCTGTCACCAATAAGGCTTTTCAATTCTGTGAGTCATGTCATGTTAGCAAAAGTTGCAAACTTCCCTTCTCTGTCAGTAATACAGTAATAGACAAACCTTTAAGTCTACTTGTTTCTGATCTCTGGGTATCTCCAACTTTATCTAGAAATGTTTTTAAATACTATCTTCTGTTGATGGATGCTTATTCTCATTATACCTGGGTCTACCCTTTAGTCCGAAAATTTGATGTTTTGAGTGTTTTTGTTAAGTTCAAAATCCAAATAGAAAACCAACTTAACACTACTATAAAGGTGTTTCAATCTGACAATGGTGGAGAATACACGAATCTTTTGAATAACACAGGTGTCATTCATCATTTTTCTTGTCCACACACATCACCACAGGCTTAGCTGAACGGCGAATTAGACATATTACAGAATCCGGGCTTGCTCTATTATTTCATGCATCCATGCCTACTTATTAATGGTCTGATGTTTTTACCACTGCTTGTTATCTACTCAACAGGTGCCCAGCTACTGATGTAATTTTAGAAGTGGTAAATAAAGATTCGATTCTCGAACTTG
>JAJJMC010019063.1:13134502-13382330 GCA_023531435.1 Papaver californicum
CTCACTAGAAATTAAGGTGCAAATTAGACACTAAAATGTGTCTATCAGCTACTCATACTCAAATTAAAACGCCTTTAAAACTATTGTTTCACAAGAAACTTGATTTTTCCTTCCTAAAGGTGTTCGGTTGCCTTTGTTTTCCGAGTCTAAGGTCATACAAATCCAATAAACTGCAACGAGATCTCTTCCATGTGTTTTCATTGGGTATAATAGTGCCCATAAAGGCTACTTGTGCTTACACTTACCAACAAAACGGCTGTACATATCCAGGCATGTCAAGTTTGAAGAGAGTTCATTTCCTTTCAACGCCAGCAGAAGGTTCCACTTGTAAAACCCATACCAGAGGTAAGTTCATCTACACACACTGTTGATTCTCCCTTGTTTAATAACTTCTCACCGGCTCAACAAGTCAGTACACAACAACTGCATCATAGCAACATCAGTTATACTCCACAGTAACAACAAGTTTCGGTTGCTCCAGGTCTACAACAACAGCCAGTTTCGGTTGCTCCAGGTCTACAACAACAGCCAAGAACTGCCATCAGTTCAGCTCCAACAACACCTGTAACGGCTCCAACAGTTGCCAATCTTCAACCTCGACAGCACTCAGGACCTCCCACAATACTTCAATACTCACGCAGGCGTTCCACAGCAGTAGCAACTGACCTGGATGCTAATATTCCACAGCAACAACACGTTCCTGATGCCTCATGTCAACATCAACATCACTCTGTAACATCGTCAGTTTTGGTCACCAACGCTCCACAACAACATGAACAAATCGCTGTGTCTGATGCAACAGACCCGACGCAACTGGAGCCAGCTGCAATAGTACCTGCATATCAAATGGTAACGTGGTCACAAACAGGGAGTTTAAAACCAATCAATAAGCTATGTCTCAATGTCACAAAACATCATCTCCAGACACAGGATTACATGGCACCAACATGTTACAGCCAGGCAACTAAAGATCCGCGTTGGCGTCCCTCCATGGATGAGGAATACAATGCTCATATACGTAATGACACATGGTCCTTAGTTCCTTACGTACCTGGTATGAATATTATTGGCTCGAAATGGGTTTTTCGGGTTAAACAAAATGCTGATGGATCAATCGCTAAATACAAGTCCAGGTTGGTTGCAAAAGGATTTCACCAACGACAGGGGGTGGACTATGGAGAAACATTCAGCCCGGTTATCAAACCTTGTACTATCAGGTTAGTTCTTTCTGTTGCAGTAATGAACAAATGGCCTATACGACAGTTAGATGTGCAAAACGCGTTTCTACATGGTGAACTTGAAGAATAGGTGTATATGCAACAACCGGAAGGGTACGTGGATCAGAATTGTCCAAAACATGTCTGTAAGCTGCACAAAGCCTTGTATGGACTCAAACAAGCACCCAGAGTATGGTTTGGTTGTCTCAGTCAATACATAATCTCACAAGGCTTCAAAGGATCCATATCTGACACTTCTTTGTTTGTACAACAACATAAAACTCACATTGCTTATGTTCTTATCTATGTGGATGATATAATCATTACAAGTTCTGATCCTTCTCTTATCAACAAGTTAATATCTGCTCTTCGTGAAGTTTTTGCAGTAAAAGATATGGGGTCCTTGTCTTACTTCCTGGGTTTAGAGGTTGTGCATCAGGGGAATTCTATTATTCTAAGTCAACAGAAATATACAGGAGACTTGCTCCAACACACAAAACTGGATGGCTACCAATTATGACTCCGTTAGCTGCACAATTGAAACTACAGAAGCTCGGCTCTACAAAGTTTCATGATCCTTCTCTTTATCGTAGTGTGGTAGGAGCTTTGCAATCTGCATCTCACAAGGCCGGACATATCTGTCGCAGTCAACAAAGCATGCCAGTACATGCAAGATCCTTATGAAGAACATTGGGAACTCCTTAAGCGCATTCTATGCTATTTGAAGCACACGGTCAGCTATGGTTTATATATTCGACCATCATCCGACTTCAATATTCAGGCTTACTCAGATGCAGATTGGGCAGGTAATCTCGATGATCGACGCTCTACCAGCGGCTACTGTATCTATTTTGGAGGCAATCTTATTTCCTGGAGTGCCAGAAAACAGAAGACTGTCTCTAAATCCAGTACAGAGGCAGAATATAGAGGGTTAGCTATCGCCACTTCCGAACTTATCTGGATTCAATCCTTACTAAAAGAGCTTTGCATATCTACCGGTCCACCTGTCCTATGGTGTGATAATCTGGGTGCCACCTACTTAACGGATAATCCTATCTTTCATGCTCGGACTAAGCATATTGAAATTGACTATCACTTTGTACGTGAAAAGGTTGCTGCAAAGGATCTTCAGTTTCGATTCATATCATCTAAAGATCAAATTCCTGATATTTTCACTAAAGGACTGCCGTCTCAACGTTTTTAATATTTGAGAAGCAAGTTGAATGTTCGCCAGCTACCGTTCAACTTGAGGGGAAGTGTTGAACCATCCAGTCAGCCGAATTCTGAATACAGTCAGAATGTCAAACCAGGTGTCCATGCCACCTCATAATACCCTTATATTCTGTATTAGGGTTTCTACTGTATTGGGGTTTCTCTATCTCCCGTATTAGGTTAACTCCTTCCTATATAAGTTAACGTATTCTATGTTTTCTATTCATTGAGAAAAACGTGAAGCATTAATAAAATCTCTGTTTCAACTATTAGTTAATTAATTTGGTTATAGTTAGTGTTAGAAAATTATTTGAGTTAGTTTTGGAAGAGAATTCGAGAGTGTTTTAGATTGATTTTCCGAGTTATAGTTTTGTACAATCGGTAGGCTCGTGATTTTTGTTCCTACCGATTGTACAATCGGTAGTTTAATGAAGTACTTAAACTACCGATAATAGGTGTCGCCCCAAATTAAATTTCTCAAAACCTTCCAAAATTTCTAACTCTTCATCTTTCACAATCGGTAGTAATTGAAAATTTATATCTACCGATTGTAGCCAGAATTGAACTAAACTTTAAAATTTTAAACTTTGTAATCGGTAGTTTAATGATCAACTTAACCTACCGGTTTACTTGTTTTTTTGTCCATGACTTTTCTTGCCATAATCGGTAGTTAGTGAACATAAATAACTACCGATTGTGGATAATCGGTAGCACGGAAATTTAATAACTACCGATTGTATGTAATTGGTAGTTTAGAAACATAGTTATCTACCGAATATGCCAATTTTACTTGACATCTAACTTCGTAATACTATTTCAACATCCGAAGAAAAACTTGTTCAAATAAACTTACTACATATTGTTCATTAAACTTGTTCAAAAAAACTAAAAACATCCGAACAAAACGAAACAAAACACATCATAGAAATTCTCATCAAATTCTTCCACTCCTTGTTACTCTCGACTTGGTCCTAGTTTCAACCTGCTTCTTCTTCTTTTTCTCGTTCCCCTTAGGATCAGCCTGAAGTGGACCTATGTACTCTCCAGCTTCATTGTATTATGGGTTTATACCTGAGAAGTCTTTCTCCCTGATAAAGAGTCGAGGATCAAAAACATAGATATCTGCCTTGCAATCGGTTGACGAATTGATTTCAATGGTTTTGAACTCCTCTATCACCATCTTTTCCTTTACCTTCTTTGATTGTTTAGGTAAAGATTTTGGAGACATTTTCAATGGAGAATGAGAGTAAAGGGAGTAGAAGAATCGGTAGATGAAAAGAAATGGAAAAGGAGGTTGTTTTAGTTGAGAATAGGTTGAGCCATTAACCTATACGGTTACTTTTTCAAAGTTGGAGAGTTAAAATGTATTGGAGGTGCATAAATGAGAAGAGGTCACCCTCCTTATATATATTAGAGTCTTAAAGGCTTTTTTTTTTCAAAAAAAGAAGTCGTTGAGGCCTGGTGTAACAAGAGTGTACAAAAAGTATGTATACTAAGTTCGAACTAATATTAACAATCGGTAGTTAGTGAACATAAAAAACTACCGATTGTGGATAATCGTTAGCACGAGAATTTATTAACTACCAATTGTACGTAATCTGTAGTTTAGGAACATTATTGTCTACCGATTATGCCGATTTTACTTAACATCTAACTTCGTAATACTATTTCAACATCCGAAGAAAAACTTGTTCAAATAAACTTACTACATATTTTTCATTAAACCTGTCGTTTTACACTAGTATTATATTAATTATTATTTAACACTGTCTTGGAAAATTCCTTTCTGCTTTAACGGCGTGGACGACACTTAAACGGGTTGAATCTGTCCATCACCTTAATGATATTGAAATGAGATTCCTAACGGTAATTTGATCGTTTCCATCGTCGTCATTCCTCGAGAGATCTCGCTATAACTTCATCATTAGTTTCACCCCTCAAACGATATCGATTGACAAGATAAATTAAATTCACAAATGGATCAACTTCTCTGCTTATCGACAAAAAAGATCAGCTTTATTACGGTTATTGGGGTTCCCGGTGTCAACACAAAAATGTTCGATTACACTATCCAAATAACTCATACTCATTACACCATTTTGCATACGTTCTTCTCCTCGCTTCTGATAGAATTGCACATAGCGCCTACATAACGATAAATCTTCCTCTACCGTGAACGGTTGAGCCACTAATCTATACGGTTATTTCTTCGATGTTGGAGAGTTAAAATGTATTGGATGTTTATAAATGAGAATATGTCACCCTCTTTATATATATTAGAGTCTTAACGGCTCTTTTTTTCAAAAAAATAGAGCTGTTGAGGGCTGGTGTAACAAGAGTGTACATAAAATATGTACACTAAGTTTGAACTAATATTAACAATCGGAGGTTTTGGGATCACCATTACCTACCGATTCTAATAAATAGCCCCAAATTGAAAATCGAATTTTTTAAAAAAATTTCAACATTCTGTACAAGCACAATCAGTAGTTTAAGAAATTCTTAAACTACCGGTTATCATAAGTAGCCCGAAATTGGAATTCGATTTTTTTTAAAAAAATTCAACATTCTGTACAAGCATAATCAGGAGTTTAAGAAATTCTTAAACTACAGATTATAATAAGTATCCCCAAATTGAAATTTGAATTTTTTATAAAAATTTCAACATTTTGTACAAACATAATCGGTAGTTTAAGAAATTCTTAAACTACCGATTATCATAAGTAGCGCAAATTGGAAATCGATTTTTATAAAAAAATTCAACATTTTGTACAAGCATAACTGGTAGTTAAGAAATTCTTAAACTACCGATTATCCTAAGTAGCCCCAAATTGGAAATCGAATTTTTTTAAAAAATTTCAACATTTTGTACAAGCACAATGGGTCCGTAGTAGAACGCCAACTCAGACCTTCGCGATATATGCCCATTAGCTCTGTCTTCCCTGTAAGGATCAAAGCATACATCTTTGGACGCCATGGAGTCTAATTTTCTCCTCAAAGAAATCAACTCCTTCTCCTTGATCCTTAAACGGTTGCCCTCAAAGATGTATTTTGTGCCTTGGGTTGTGCCATTCTCCCATGCCGGGTTCTCTCTGGCCAACTCGAGGGACGGGAAATGGTCATAGATCCACGTCTAGTGTAACAATCAAACCAAGTATGAGAAAATTGATTCAAAAGAGGAAAAAATAAATAAAAAACAAACCATCAATGAAGTTACCAAAATACCTGTAGTAAGCTCACGTTCCCGACTATTTGGTTAGTATGTTCCCTGGATGCCTTTCTCATCTCTTCCATCAAGAACGCAAGACATGCGGTGCCCCATGAATAGTCTTGAACTTTGTGGAGGGGATGCAAAAGTTGTAATAGGTTGGTGTCGACCCAGTTGCCACTAGCATTGGGGAAAATTACACATCCCAAAACACAGAGAAGATATGCAGTGGTTGCAGCATTGACCTGGTCATCGCTAAACTCTGGGTTCAGCTCTTCCTTAGCCTTGGCGCCTCTGAACATTTTCATCAGTTGCACCATGCTGAATTGCCTGGTTTTGTAAGAAGCGCACCGGCCGAACTCTACATCGGAAGTCGCTCGGTCCCAACCAAAGCACCTCTCAGTGTAAACATAAAGCTGGTCCCAGCTTAACTGCTTCACATAATCAAACTTCACCGCCGTACCATGGTCAGTGAGAGCTAGAATCTGCACCATATCATCGGGGGTGATGGTCATCTCTCCCCACGGCATGTAGAAGGTATCGGTCTCAGGATACATCCTCTCCATGAAGGCCGATATCGACACCCGGTCGTGAGGTAACATGGAATTCTCGGCATCCGTAGATAGCCCCGATTGCAGTATAATTTGCTGGAACCGTTGACACTCACCTTCCAACGGCCAATCGTTCATCTTTGTTGGTGCAGCCGTAGGTTTGAGAATATGGATCGCATTAGAATGGTCCTAATATGCACGACAGATTAAAAAACAATTAGAATAACAGTTAACACTTCTAGGAATAAAAAGACAATATGTTAAGAATGATGTTTTATAATTATTACCTCAGTAGAGTAGATTTCTTTGGCCCAAGAATCCTTGTACCCAAATAATATATCTCCTCCATCTCTTGGGAGGCCAGGGATTTGGCCTTCTTGAAGACCCTTCATCTTCAAAGAGTCGGGGACCTTGTGTCCTCCTTTCTTCTTAGCTTGCTTCTTTGTACCACTTTCTTCTTCTTGTCTACCACCTGGTCCTCATTCTTCAAAGTATCTATCTTGTGGAGTACTTGGTCCTCCTTATTCTTCGTTTCTATTTCTTGGAACACTTGGTAGAGTTCCTTCGGTTATAACAATTCCGCTAGCGCTCTTTTGTCTTCTTGCACTAGTGGTAACCTTCTTCCCCTCTTCACGACGAGGCTCCGATAGAATAGTATCGTGGCCTTGCTTAGATCGCCTTTTCCTTCTTTGATACAAGATAAAGAACAATTATTTCAGTACATAATCGGTAGACAAAGTACATTGAACTCAATATATTTTTAACAATCGGTAGTCAAAAAAACAACGTAAAATCGGTAGTCTAAAAAACAACGTAACTACCGATTGTGTACAATCGGTAGTCTAAAAAACAACTTAACTACCGATTGTGCACAATCGGTAGCTCGGGCTCTACAATATCTACCGATTGTGCATAAAAAATGGAACACAAAATTCTGTGGACACACGTACAATCGGTAGTTACATAAAAAATTTAACTACCGATTATGTGTAAATTTGGGTCCAATAATACAATCGGTAGTTTATGTCTGAATCTAACTGCCGATTGTGATCGATTTTTTTGAGGATCACTAACTTGCACAATCGGAAGTTTAACCCTAAACGAAACTACCGACTATCACCAAATTTGGATCCAGCAATACAATCGGTAGTTTATGTCTAAATCTAACTACCGATTGTGATCGATGTTTTTGAGGATCACTAACTTGCACAATCGGAAGTTTAACCCTTTACGAAACTACCGATTATCACTAAATTTTGGTCCAGTAGAACAATCGGTAGTTTATAACCTAAACATAACTACCGATTGTGCATGATGTTCATGAGCAGTGAAGAACACTAACATAATCGGTAGTTTAATACAACCACGAAACTACCGATTGTGAAATAACCTAAAACCCTTGATATTCTAGTGACTAATTCATTCGATTGAATCAATATAAACACAAATAATGATAAACCCTTACCTTATTGGAGCCATTACAAAGTTCTGGAGAGTCTGATTGTCGGAATCGGTCTCCGTTTCTTGATCATCCTCTTCGCGTTCTTCGCGTTATTCGTGTTGTTCTTCAACAATCTCTCGATCTCTTATTCTTGTGGCAAAATCCGACCACCTTGTATTAGGAGGTTGACCGATTTGTTTGCTTTTGTCGAACCATCTTTAGATTGTAATAACGACGATGAGTTGATTTACGATTATACGATGAATTGGTTTACGATTAATCGGTTGAAGATGAATTTGATATGCCACAATCGGTTGTTTAAAGTGGATAGAAGAAGAAGAGAAAACAGAAATTGGAAATCGATAGTTTAAAGTGGAAAGTGTGAAATAGGTTTAGGTTTTATTAGTGAAAGGTTTTTTGGTAATTATTTAATTAATAAAAAGGTATTTTAATATTTTTACATACCCCTAGGTTACTCCTTAACTACGTTCATGGAACTGGATCCCTAATTAATTTTTGGTCGTCCCTAAATACGTCTGGTAAAAAATTTGAACACTGTTGATTAAAATGGCATGCGAAAACATGCGGATACATTCTTTGAAACTCCCTTCGACTCGTGTCGCAGCCTGCTAGTTCAACAACCCCACCCAGGTCACCCTCAGTAAGATTTTGGGGCAACAGGTATCGCTGTCTGTTGGTTCAATCATCGAACCTTAGGACATTCTATATGACAATTTTTAGGCGTGTTCTTCATTTTCTTGTTCATCACAAACGCCACTAAAGCTTCATTGAACACTTGTTGAGGCGTTTTTATGTAATGGTTTCTCTAAATGAAAATCTCAAGCTTAAATAACTCAATAAGATTGGATTCTAGGGTTTATTAACTGAGTTCAAATTTATACGTATAAATTTTGTTTTAAAAGAACAACTTATTAGTTACGCCTTCTGGTCGATCATCCCCCTAATGGGAGGAATGTGCACACCCTTTTGGGCTCTGCAAAACAGGCCAAAACTAATAGATGATTGATCCTTGCTATCTTGTATAATATAGAGAAAACAAGAGGGAAGAAATGACAATTTCTGCTACTTCCGCTCTTAAAGATGGAACCATAGACATGAGAAGAAATGTGAAAATACTTCACTAAGTGAATCTGTTCTCTCCCATGAGAGAACAGAGATTTCTACAAATTGCAAGGGAGTAAAAAGAAGTTGAAAACTAAGAAACTTAAGACTAGAGACCTGAAAACATCTTTTTTTGTGATAACCTGTTTTTAAGTGTCATGATAGCTTCATCCCTTTTCCTTGAGATTTCCTCCATAGCTTGATTGTACTGTACTTCAATCATTTCCATCGCTAGTCTAGTCTCTTCATCCACATCGCTCTCGTCATTATCATTATCTACAGAAGAACCGTTACTCACATTGATAGAAGAAATTTTGACGCCTGCTTCACCTTCAGATAGGTTGTCTATAACTAGTCCATCATTAATTTCACACCCATTGTACTCCATGAATCCTAAATCGGCACAAACACATGTATTGATGCAATAGTTATTGTAGTTTCCTTCAGACGATGTTCCAGAAACCATCGACATATCAGAATCTCGATCTTCTACAGCAGCTTTATTTCTCGCCCCATAATCAGCATGTGTCATAATTCCGTCAACCTTTTTTGTGCCAGAAGCTTCATGACTGACAATAGAATCAACACTTGGAGCATGACTGGATATGTATGTGGCTTCAAATTTGTTGTAGAAAGATCCAATAGAGCTTTCTCTTTGCTTGGGTTCCGCCAATTGTGAGAACTGATTTGCATTCCTAGTTACCAGGTGATCAATTGGAACACAAGGTTTCCAATTCGGTATCAAGTTCAGTATCGACGTATCAATCAACTCTGCGATGGACAGGACATTCTGAGCTGCCAGCTCTAGGTGCACAACCATCTCACTTGCGACTGAAAGGGATGTATCGCTTTTGAGGAAAAACATGAAATGTATACTCTCTGCAAGTAAAGAATGAAGGGTAATATAAGTTTGCAAATCTAACATTCTGAGAATAGACTAAGATACTAAACATGGACAAAAAAATAGTTAGTTGATTACCTTTTGTAACAGCAATCTTTAAGTTCAATGATACAGAATTTTCATCGAATCTCTCCCCTAGTAATCTGAATTCATGGCCTCTTATTACCCTTCGGACCTCAAGAGACATAAGATGGGATCCACCGGAAAATTTATTCTGGAGAATAGTGATAACAGCCTCATCAACAGAATCAAGATCCATGGCGGAAACCTGCCTTGTAATAGTTCGGTCTTCCGAGATCACGCATTGTTCTGCATAGGCTTCCTTTTCGGGTGTCACACCACCAGATAACTGTACAGGGCAATAACCAGCACAATCTTCTAATTGGAGAAAAGGGTCGTTCAAAAGTTCCTTAGCTGGCAATCTTTCAGCTACTGGGCCTAAACACCTCTCGATAAACTGCTTTGTTTGTGGGTCTTTAACCTTAGAAAGGGCGGCTGGCTTGATTCTCTGTAAAATAATTAAGATATATAAGCTCCCGTAAAGAAAACTAAGAAAATGACTAGGTACTTTGAGCCTTACATTTGCGACTTTCTTATATATCTGAGCATAGTTTGTGCATTCGTTATAAGGGTATTCAGAGGTGATCATCTCAAGCATGCACATGCCAAAAGAGTATATATCAGCCAATTCATTGTAATCCTCGTCGTAGAGTTCAGGTGCCATAAACTCGGGAGTACCTAAAAAGCTCAACCCAGACACACAATCCATAAGCATAAGGATGCAATGCAAAAATATGTACTCTGGCATAAAAACGAAGAAGGAAAAGAAACCAGAATTTGGATGGACGCACGTGGTCTTTCATATACATAAAAACAAATACTGACTCAATTATATCTTTTTTTGCACTCATATAATACTGACGAATCACTTGCACAAACACAAACAACTAGCGCAAACCCATATTTATGGCCAAAAGTTTTTCCTTCAAACTTATTCATTACCAATTTTTTAGTTCAAACGAGTTAACAATGTAGGAATGATATCGCAAGAATAGAACTTGCTAATCTGCCAGGTACATAAGATTATATAGCTGGTTTTTTTTTCCTCCCTTCTTGCAAATCCTTGGTTTAAACCCTAGCATGCTTGTCTTGACAAAAGGTCAATACTGAATTTAATATAAATATGATTCAGCAACGTTTTGAAATGCTTTAAGCAACTTAGCTACGATTTCCGCATCAACCAATGTAGTGTTCTGAAATGCACTTCTTTGGCACATTGGTTCAGCTATAAACCAGATTCTAAATGTTCAAGCCACATTTTAGCCGCTATTTGTCCTGATTAAGCTTACAATGCATCAACCAAAATTTACGTATTCAAACAGCAAACATGAAAGGAAATATTTTATACCGAGAATGCTTTGTTGACTAGCCTGTTCCATGACAGTGGCTAAGCCCAGGTCCCCAATTTTAACTTGGCCGTGATTACCATTGATAAAAATGTTATCACACTTCAAGTCCCTATGTATGATAGGAGGACTGTGACTATGAAGGTAGGCCAACCCCTTCAATATCTGTCTTGCCCATCCTTTCACGGCCTTCATGTCAACCTTCTTGTGTTTAATCCGGTATCTAAAACCAAATTAGTTTTAGAGCCCAACAACATTCAAACAAAGAAGTAAAGTAAGATCACCCAAAAAACAGAGAGAATATAGAGAATTAACTTACTGTCTCAAGCTACCCGAGGTAAACAATTCAGTAATCATGTTAACCGTCTTCTTTTCATGATCTACCCAAGAGTTGTAGAGTTTGATTATGTTATTATCTTTCACAGTTTTTAAGATATTTACTTCAGCATACAGCCTTTCCAAATCTTGTGCACTGTGAATAACTTCACCAATCCTAACTTGATTCCAAGCCACTTCAATTCCATCAACTTCATCGAATCCCTTGTAACTATACCAATATAAATAACAATAACCCTCAACAAACAAGTCAAAAATACAAAAAATCACATGTTCCACAAAATATTTTGAACAATAAATTATTAATTTTATATTTTTTTGAAAAAAAAAAAAACACATACACTGTTTTGAAAGCTCCTCTTCCAAGAATCTCTCTGTACTGCTCAGCTCAAATTAGAAACGAAAATAAATTCAATAAAATTCTAACAAAAAAACACTTAAACAAACACATAGAAAATATCAATGTATGATTATGAATTTTTTTACCCTAATATAACGACCAGAAGGATCTGTTTCAACAACATCAGGATCAGGAGGATCATCATGATTGTCTTCATCAATTGATTCAGTTAAATCCATCCTTCAAAGAGGAATAAGGAGAACTCGACGAGCTATAATAGCTCGATCGAGCCTTCTCTGAAAACCAAAATAAAAAAATCCCAATTAATAACCCAAAAAAATTTAACTAAGAACCGCAAATGTTGATTTATAACAATCTCGAAACCCTATATTTACTAAAATAATCCAATTCCAAAGACAAAACAGAAAACCTCAATAACGAAAAGAATGAAAAAATAGGAATGGAGACAGAGGTGTTTTTTACTTGGAACAGAAATCGGTTTGTGTTGTTTTTTATTTTTTGTTTCTGAGACAAGGGGTTTTAAAATTGAACCCAGAATTATACAGTGAGTAAACCTATGTAACAGGCATGGAAAACGGAGAGCTTATACAGGTGTTTGTTTAGGTGGTTGCGACTTTCTTACGCGCGTCTTAAGTAACAGCGAAGCATAAGATTAAGAGTTTTCTCTATCTCTAAATTCTGGAAGGTCCAGAACAAAAAAAAGACCGCGTTTGTAATGAGTATATTTACACTTTCATTAAAGAAATAAAAAAAGGATCATGAAAAAAGGATCGTAACCAATAAGGAAAATTACTAGTTCTAAATAAATTGTGAGTAAGCTTCTTTAGCTAAGAGATCTGCAGTACAATTTGCTTCCCCTACGTATAGAGGTACACCTTCAATTTTCTACACTCTCTAAAAAATACCTGTAATCTTGAATGATTCAATTTGTTGTCCAACTGATAGCTTCTGAATTACTCTGAATAGCAGCCACAACGTTCCTACAGTCACTCTCCAAGTGCACATGTGTAAGCTTCGATTCCTTAGCCCAAATGATTGTTTGCAAAGCCCCAAAGCTTTAGCTTGTTCAACATCCGCTACTGCTGTCGGGATAGACCTTATCCCCCTACATAAACCTGCACAATTCCTTAATATTAATCCAATACCAACAAATTTACTCATATAACTAGCATCAAAATTTATTTTATCAAATGGGGCATCTGGTAAAACCCAATTCTAGTTTATATTCATAACAGTGTTCACTCCTTGAAAATTGTTGCCTGCTTGACTATCAACCTTAACCCAGTCAGAAATATATGATTTAATTTGACTTACCAAAACAGATACATGTATCTGTTGTACTTCAAAGACAAGAGAGCATCTGCCCTTTTATAAAAACCATAATGTAATACCTACTAGCTAAATATATTGTTGTCTCATCTCAATAGTACCATAGGGTTTTCCAGCAAATTCTTAAACCAATCATAAAACCCCAATCTCTGGATTTGATCCAATAAATTAGGTTCCAAAAGAAGCCACATACTCCTGGCAAAAGAACAATAAAAAAGAACATGCTGCAAAGTTTCGTTTTGATTTTTACAGAAAGGAAAAATGTTATCAATATTGGCTACAAACTTAGGCAAGTTATCTCTAAAAGTTAAACAACCATGTATAACTTTCCGTAGAAAAATCAAAACTTTAGGATGCAATTTCAACTTCCAAAAGTTGAGCCAAGGGAATTGGTTATTAGGAACAGAGGCAAGATCTACATGTTCGTTCAAAATAGTATTGTAAGCTAACTTAACTGTGAATAATCCCTTCCTACTTTTATTCCATCTAATTCTATTTATCCCATTTATAGGAATCCTGATTTGTAAGATATTGTTCTCAGTCTCATCATCAGAGAGCCTTGATTGTATCCACTTTCCAAGATTTTGTATTATTATTATTAGTATCAATAAGTTGATCCACAATTTTAAGATTACTAGAAAACATTCTAGAACTAGGGGGAGTATTCAACTGTGGAATCCAAATGTGTTTCCATATAGAGATTTTAGTTTCATCCCCAATCTCCCAACAGTAATACTTTCTTATGATATCTAGACCATCTTTTATCCCCTTCCAAATCCAAGACCCATGGTTAGACATAGTACTAGTTAGGGGATCACAGTCCATAAAATATTTATGTCTCAAAATAGTATCCCATGGGGCGTCTGGGTGTTCAATAATTCTCCACGCCAACTTTCTCAACAAAGATAAATTTACTAGGTCTGTTTTTTTGATGTTTAAACCACCAAATCTCTTTGGCTGAGATACGTGATTTCATCTCTTTAAGTAAACACCTCTTGTTCCTGATTCTTTACCCCACCAGAAGTTCATTTGTATATATTCCATTTTCCTAGTAAGCCTCTTCGGCATAGGGAAAATAGAAAATTGATGTGAGGCCAAAGACCCAGAACTGTCTGAGTAAGAGTGGTTTTACCAGAAATATTAATATACTTAGTTTTCCAAATGCCTAACTTGTCTCTAAGCTTGCCTAGAAGTGGTTAAAAAGATTCATATTTATTATTTTGGAGAATAAGAGGGACACCAAGATACTTATATTGGAGACCCTTCTTCTTAATGCCTAAAATGCTAGCAATGTTATTCCTAATTCTGTTCTCAGTTTCATGACTAAAGGCAATACCAGTTTTAACAAAATTGCTTGACTAACATGAAAGCCTGCTAAAATTCTTGATTATCTCATTCAAGCTTTTGGCTTCACTAACTTGAGCTTTGAGAAAAATTAAACAATCATCTGCAAAGAACATATAACTTATAGAAGGACAACTAGGAGTAACCTTGATGCTATGAATCAGACCCTTACTTTCTGCAGACAACAAACATTTAGAAAAATACTCCATACACAAAATAAAAGGTAAGGCGATAAGGGGTCTCCCTGTCTAAGACCCCTTTCTAGAAGAAAAAAATATCACTCAGATCTCCATTTAGAATAATGAAAGTAGACACAGTAGAAATGTATTGCTCAATTAACTTGCAAAAATTTTCATGAAATCCCAGTCTTTTAAGAGAGTGTAAAACAAAACTACACTCTATCAAAATCTTTTGAAATGTCAAGCTTAATGGCCATATCCCCATGTTTATTCCTAGACTTCTTCATGGTGTCTATCATTTCATGTGCTATAACTATATTATCAGACATTTGTCTACCCTGCAAAAAAAGCTGTCTGGAAAGGTGAAATAATCTTGTTAAGAATAGATCTAAGTCTACTAGCAATCAACTTAGAGATTATCTTATAAGAAATACTACAAAGACTAATGGGTCTGAATTCAGATGCATTTTTGGAACAATTAAGTTTTGGTATCAAAGATATGAAATTATGATTAAGTTGTTTCAACATATGTTTCAAATAAAAAAAGGATTGCACCATATGAATAGTATCATCCCCTACTGTTTTCCACATTGTTTGATAGAACCCTGGTGGGAAACCATCAGGACCCGAAGAGGTCCAAGGTTTCATTTTGAATACAATTCTTTAAATTTCATCAGCACTAGGAATAACAAACAACATTTCATTATCAACATCAGTTATACAAGGAGAAACATCATGCATAAAATCATTTGGAATAATAGGTTAGTAGATCTACTTATTGTAGCAAAATGATCTCTTAGGTTACTAGCAATTTCATTTATATTTGTGAGCCAAATTCCTAAACTATTTTGCAAGCATTCAATTTGAGTTTCTTTTTATATAGTTTTATCTATCATGAAAATAGCTAGTATTCCTATCATCAAGTGCAAGCATATTATCCTGACCTCTTTGACTCCAATAATCATATTTAACATCATACCAAAATTTAAGTCCATTTCCTAGATCAATTAGCTTATTAATTTTCAACAGAGCTAGGAATGACCTACTAATTCTGCTCCCATCTGTAAGATGGTATATGGGGTCTCTAAAAATTTAAAATTACCAAATTACCATCATTATAAAACTTAAGAACTTAAATTAAATCAACATTAATTCCACTCATTCAGGTACTTTTCTATCAACTCATTCTTCTTAATTAAGTTTTTGATTCATTCATAAATTTAAAATTAAAATATTTATGAAATTTTGGTTTTTCGGGTTTTAACTGGAATCGGCCGATATAAATGTTCACATTAGTCGATTATGAACAATCGGTTGATACGCACATACACGTCGGCCGATTTCTCTTGATGTTCTTAATTATTGAAGAACATCAACCCAGAATCGGTCAATGCGGACATTTCTATCGACCGATTCTTATTAGAGGAAAATAAAAATAATTATGTTAATTTTGTAGGATTAAATCGGTCTTGGAAATTTATGTCGACCAATTCTTGGTTACGAAAATGCCAACTTATTTTGTTAGTTTTTAGGCTATTTCATATCGATCGATTCTTGTTAACCATTTTTTCTGGATGGATTTCAGGTTACAATTGACTTATATATCTACTAATATTTGTCGATTGCTCGTGTTCTTCGTGAATGAAGAACATCAACCCAGAATTGACATAGGTGGACCATCTTATCCGCCTATTGTAGTTTGATGTTCTTTAAAAACAATCGATTTTTTTCTATTTTTTCATGTTTTGAAGATGAATTAAAACATGCTAATTTCATATCTAACATTATTAATTAACAATTCACATGATTAATTAACACTAATAAATTAGGGATAAATTAGCCATGAACAAAAATAGGTGGATAAGGGGTTTTCCATTTTACTTTAAAATGACCATATTTTGTATTTTATATCAGGCAAATAAAATGGGTAGACCTCAAATTAGGCAGGTTGGAAAAACAATCCAAAAACGACTCGATAAAAATTATTTTTATAATTGGTTCTTGTGCATTAAGGCGGGGCTTCGCCCCATACCTGATTCAAAGGGGTCCCCTCTAAATCTATGAGAAATAAAAAATTAATATCCCAATCAATAAGAATCAAACAACGTAATGCGCAACCACTACTCAATAAGAGGGTTTCGGTCACCGTTAAATATATGAACAACTTTTAGTGTGGTGACTTTATTTTACCTGGCAATTTTGAGGGCTGCTCCAAAATAATTTTGGGCTACTTGTTTAAACCCATCCAAAAGAAATGGTCATGGGGCGTCTTGGTAGCGAGTAAAATTTCTATACTACCATTTCATTAAACATAAAACCTAAATGACTATTTCCATTATCATTTAAAACCACCTCCACCTCTTCTCATTCTCTACCGATTGAGAGAATATTTTTTTCCCTCATTATATTTTTGAAACGAAATAATCATATTGTTAATTTCTGCTTTCGAAATCAAATCATCGTCGACTTTTCTATATAACAATGACTAAACCTACCAAAACTCGAGTTAAACAAACAACTCGTGATGCTGATAGTAAAAGTGATCCAGAATTTGGAAATAAATCAATATCTAAAGAGATTGTTAGGAAGATTAGTTAGGGTTTACTAAGCCTATAAATAGAGGGAGATCGAAGCAAAAGCCATCTGGAGTTGGGAGAAAAAATTCAGAGAAAAAAGAACTTACGCTGGTGAAGAAGAAGAAGAAGTACAGACCACATGAGAAAACAGTCACTGATTCGGTCACCTTTTCTCATATTTTATTGCGTCCAGGAGTCGTACTTTATTCTCTGTGTTAATTTCTCTTTTCAGCAACACAGAAAACAGTCTCAACAACACTTATAACCGTAGTTGTTTTCTGTGTTACTTATGTATTTCTCTTCTTTTAAGCACTTTGAGCTATGAACATGTATTTTGAGAGAGTGTTTGACATGAGGATCTAGACCCCATTGCTGAGGCGACGGAGGAAGTAATTTTTTTAATAATAAAGTGGTATATTTTTATTTTATTAATTTTTTATAATTCTTTTTTGATTATTTTCTTTGAATTAAATTTGAAAAAAATAATTTTTATCAATTACTTGTGTTTTCTTTTGATGGGTCATGCTTAGTTTAGAGCTATTGATCTCTCATACTATTGATTTACAACTATTATTTTAAGAATCTAACTTTGACAATATTTAGAATCAATTGAAAGTGTGAGTTGCAAAATAATTGCTAATGCTAAATCACTTGAAAATTTGGCTAATCGTGGAATCCTTACTCTCAGTTCTTTCCTTAATTTGAAATCAATTCTATTTTAATCTTCTCTAATTTTAGTATTAAAAATTATGTTTAAAAATCAAATATTTGCAAGTCTGAGTATCAAATCTTTTACCACTATTTCAAAAACACATCAATTTTTGGCGCCGCCGACGCGAACTTGTCTTTAAGTTTAGAGTTTTAGATTTATTTTTAGGTTTTTTTTTTTTTTTTTAGTATTATTTTTACTTTGTTCTATTTTACGTTTCTTTGGGTATTTATCTTTTTGCTACAAATTTTGGATTTTGGATTAAAAAGAAATTGAGCCAAAGACTTTTGTGATTAAAGACTTGGATTTAAAGATAAAGCTAAAAGAACGGAAAAGAAGACAAAGAATTTTATTTTTAAATAGATTTTATTTGTTTCTCTTTTTAGAAAATTGTATTAGAAAATCTTTTATTATTTCTGTAATTTTTCTTTTATTTTTGGATACTTTTGGACTTTATTTTGGGACTTTGGATATTATTATTATTTTTAAACCCTACAGAAGGGTAATTTAAATATAAACTGCAACAGGGAAAGACGACAATTACTATATTGTCTCGGCCCCTCGGGTTCGTACATTGACACAGGAGCCGGTGGCCCGAGTCCACTACAAACGATTCATCCCCCGTATGGTATGGGAGGTAA
Source organism: Papaver californicum (assembly GCA_023531435.1). Taxonomy (NCBI): domain Eukaryota; kingdom Viridiplantae; phylum Streptophyta; class Magnoliopsida; order Ranunculales; family Papaveraceae; genus Papaver; species Papaver californicum. Next base: position 13,153,036 of record JAJJMC010019063.1, read on the forward strand.
GACTCGATCAACCCATGAATCCCCTGCAAGTGGATTTACTATATTCCTTCGTATGCATATATGTTGAGGAACTGAATACGGATTTAGTTTTCTAGTAAAGGGCAAGAACTGGCCATACAAGATAAGGACTTAGATTTCATCATCGTTTTCTTCTTGCCCTCTTTAGGAACATGTTACCAACCACGAACCTAAGATTAAAATTTTTACTAGAAAGAGACCGATAGGGTAACGAGCTTATAGGAAAATCATTCAAAAGGACTGTATTCGCTACTCTGTTAACATAACTCAAAGTTCAGGAAGATTATTTTAAATTGGTTAGAGCCGCCTTGTAACCCAAGGAAACGTTGACAAAGAGATAGGGTTATCAAAGCTCCTTAGAGCTTATCCTGTTTCTATTCGACTTAATCTAATTCAGATCGTTCTAAGAGGTTTGCTAAAACTATAATTAGTTGCCTTTTGAAGCAATATAAACTGGTCTAGAAACAATCTAAGTGGAGCCATCATGCTTTTTGTTTGTTATATTCAATAGGTTTGATTTGGTTGAGTCAGCCTTGCTTGTGATTGTTTAATATTCCCTTCCAATTAGGATTTCTTTATTTTTTACATTTTTTTAGTGTATGCCAAGACCGCTTGAAATCATCATTGAGCGACTTGGAAGAAAGACACTCTTGGTCGTTTGATTAGTCACAAACCTAGTAGTTTTGTCCCTGGAAACGAGGACATCGAAGACTCTTCTTTTGAGGGCCCTGTTTTTGGAAATTTCAATTTTGAGAACTTGACACTGTGTAAAGAAGTTACTCCTAGTCCTTTGATAGTGCCAGCAATGGCAACTTTAAAAGATTTATTGAACCCGACTAGGACTTCTCGTCCATCATGTACCAAGTTAGCTGAAACTGAAGCAAACTATGAGTTAAAACCTGGGACCATACAGATGCTCCCAATCTTCTTAGGGAAAGAAAATGATAACCCCTATTTCCATGTTAGGGATTTTGAGGAAATATGTAGTACCATCAGGATTAAGGACCTAGATGATGAAGCATTAAAACTTAGATTGTTTCCTTTTTCACTAAGAGACAAAGCCACATCTTGGCTATATAGTTTGACTTCTGAGTCCATTGAAACCTATGAACAACTTATATCTGCCTTTTTCCAGAAGTTTTTTCCTAGGCACAAAACATCATCTATTAGGCAGCAGATTTGCACATTTGCTCAACAAGAAGGACAATCTTTATATAGGTATTTGGAAAGGTTCAATGACTTATTATCACAATGTCCTCATCATGGTTTAGAAAAAATAAGGCTAGTTCAAATCCTCTACGTCTACGAGGGTTTAGATTATTCGACAACAACCATGGTTGAGTCTTTATGCACATGTGGGTTTGAAAATAAAACTGTCGATGGTGCGATGCCATTTTCGAATGAAATCATCGTAAAAACCCAGCAATTGGAAAATAGTAGGGAGCCCCAGAAAATAATTCTTATAAGTAGAGGAAATGTCAATAGGGTAGAAGGATCTTTTATATCAGATGCCAAAATAGCAGCTATATCAAAAAGGTTAGAAGATTTAGAACTGAGTCAATCTAGTTGTGGAATTGAGCCCAAGTCATTTTGGGAAGGACATGTTGTTGAAGAGAAAGCCCATGCTCTTTATAATAACACTAAATTTGATAATCATCAGAAGTTTGACCCTTATTCAGAAACCTATAACCCTGGTTGGAAAAACCATCCTAACCTTTCTTGGTCCAAGGGCCAGAGTCAAGGTCAGTCTAGTAATTCTATGGGTCCCCCAGGTTTTGGATATACTAAGAATCATTCAGGACCGACACAATTTCAGAATCCGGTAGATAAGACGATCATGAGTTTAGCAGAGTCTCTCGCCTTATTAACTCAGAACACTACAAATTTTCAGCAGTCAGTCAACCAAAGTTTACAGGAAAATCAAAAAATTGTTCAGGCTAACAATCAGGCTAATTCCAATTTAGAAATCCAGGTTGGTCAAATCGCTGAGTCTTCGAGAGAAAGAAAAAAGGCAAGTTCCCTAGTCAACCACAACCCAATACGATAGGAGTTCATGAAGTATCTTCTAGTGAGAAATTATCAAAGCATGTGAATGCAATTAGAACCCTTAGAAGTAAAATGGTAGATAACAAGGTAACCATGCCTGATAGTGAACATATTGTAGTTCACCCTTCTGATCCAGTAGCTGAAGAGATTGACGAAGTCTCTAAAGAGCCCGATGCAGTTCCTCATAAGCCATATTTTGTGCCCAGAGCCCCGTTCCCACAACTGTTAGCACCAACAAAGAAGGAATCCAACTTTAACGACATATTTGAGGTTTTTAAGCAAGTCACTATCAACCTTCCATTATTAGATGCAATTAGGTAGTTTCCTACTTATGTCAAGTTCCTTAAGGATATGTGTATGCGAAAGAGAAAGCTTATTGTACAAAAGAAAACCTTTTAAACTAGTCATGTGAGTTCAATTATCCAAAACAATACAACTCCTAAGTACAAAGACCCAGGGTCCCCAACCATTTCTTGCACAATAGGTAACTACCGTGTTGAGAAAGCGTTACTTGACTTAGTAGCCAGTGTGAACTTACTTCCGTACCACGTGTACCTCCAGCTAGGACTTGGTGATTTAAAACCTACTCAGATAACACTGCAATTAGCTGATAGGTCTGCGAAAATTCCTCGTGGTGTCATAGAGGATGTTCTTATTGAGGTCGATAAGTTTATTTATCCAGTGGATTTTGTTATCCTTGATACCCAACCTTTCCCTGACCTAGAGAATCAGATACCTGTGATATTAGGTCGCCCGTTTTTAGCTACATCTAATGTGATCATTAACTGTCGAAATGGTATTATGAACTTATCTTTTGGTAATATGACTATTGAGTTGAATATTTTCAATATTAGTAAGCAACCACCTGAGCTAGATGACACGTGCATTGAATATGTGAACATGAAAGGAACATTAGTTCATGAGTCATTACCAAACACTTTGTTAGAAGATTCATTGGAGAAATTCCTAGCCCACTTTGGGTTTGATTTTGATGATGATAGTGTGATTAATGAGGTGAATACTTTTTTAGATTCATCCCTTTTGATAGACACTAGTAATGGATGGAAACCTAAGTTTGAACCACTACCAGTTTCTAAGTGTACCCTGATTCCTTCTCTAGAAGAGCCTCCTAAGTTGGACCTTAAACAACTACCAGATACTCTGAAGTATGTGTATTTAGGCCCATCTGAGACTTTTCCTGTGATTGTAGCATCCAACTTGGATAATAACCAGTAAAGTAGGTTAGTGACCATACTTAAAGACAATAAGGAATCTTTAGGGTGGACCATAGCAGACATTAAGGGTATAAGTCTTACTGTTTGTATGCATCAGATTCACTTAGAGGATGATACCAAACCGTCTAGGGAGATGCAACGTCGACTTAACCCTAACATGAAGAAGTAGTTCAAACTCAGGTGCTTAAGTTTTTAGATGCGGGTATTATCTACCCTATTTCAGACAGTAAGTGGGTCATCCCCGTTCAGGTTGTTCTCAAGAAATCAGGTATCACTGTAGTCCAGAATGATAACAATAAGTTGATCCCAACCCGAGTCTGATGCGGGTATAATTTATACATATTTACCGCCTAATTTAAATTTCCTAGTACTTATAACAATACTAATTTTAGTATTTTATTGTTTTAATAGGTGGTTCGTATAAAAATGCAAGCTACAGATAAAACATGGTTAATAGCCCTTATTAGTTTTGCTACAACATTTCCTCTTAGTTGTGTGGCTGTTGGAAAGAAAGTGTGGAACGTTAGCCATTGAGAAGTGGTTGTTGTTTCGATGGCTTGGTTGGAGTAGACGGCTGGTCTTGGAGTTTGGATGGTGGCTAACGTGAGAGAGAATTAGACAAAATGTTAAAAAAGATGTGATTGTCATGCGTGGTAAAGAGAGGAAAGGTCTGGTGGGGACGAGGACAAAAGCATGAAGTGGTAATATATTTTTCCTTGACTTTTTATTGGGTGAAATATGAAGTGATTAAGGAAGGTGGTGTACTCTCTTGGAGTTGGGACCGAGAACAATTAGAAAAGTGGGAGTTGGGTATGTTGGATGTTGGAGTAGATGTAGCACGTAGATGAGAAGAGAGAAGAAGTGAAGGTCCGGTCTTAGATGTTAGCTGGACTAGGAGATAGAGAATAGAAGTAATCATGTGGTTTTGACGTGGCATAAAAATAAAGGGGGTCAGAGAAGGGTCAAAGAGAAATTAAGTACAAAAGAGAGAAGGTGAGACAGAGAGTTCGATAAGGGGGGAGAGAAACAAGACGTGATTGAAAGAGAAAGAGGGTTGGAGGCATAGAAGAGATTTGATTGATTAGAAAGACAGAGAGGTGAGAGGAAAAGGACGGATTGAGGGAGAGAGGTGGAGAGATGGATAGAAAGAGAGAGATTGATTGAAAGGGAGAGATGATCGATTGGAGAGAGGGATAGAGAGAGAGATGCAGAAGTATGAGAAAGGGGAAGCTCTGCTCGTTTGGGTTCTGGACGGAGAGCAGGAGGAGGAGAGAAGTTGGGTAGGCACTGAATAGGGAGAGACAGACACAGATTTCTTTAGGGAGTTTTCAATCAGGATCAGAACAAGAGGGCGACTATTGGTTTAATCCCTTCTCTCTTTTTGTTATATCTTTTTATGAGTTTTAAGAAATCCATCTTCATGGTTTGTTAAATTGCTTGTTAGGGTTTAGATAGAAACCAATTTAATTGTATAGACTCTACAATGATATTTATAATGATGATTTGATTGATTAGGGATTTTACTTCATATAGCTTGGTATTTAATCGTTCATGTGATTTTTTTGATTATTTATGTTTTTCAATTGACATTGCGTGCTTTGGTTAAGTTTTTTGAAGTGATATGCTTTAGGATTGATATGTAATGTTTTAGAATCACTACCTATGAAGTGCAGGAAATTACAACGGAGAAACAATATTTAAAAATTCAACATACCATCTTCCGAGACATGAGATTAATTTCGATATTTGTCTCGAGTAATACAAAGAATATATTTTAGAGATTAGTAGAGTTTATATGATTGAATTGGTGGAAATCGAAAACCCTAGTAACCCCCTTACCACTTTGTTTATTATTAGGATTATTTATTATATTATTTTGTTCCAAATTTCTAAAAAAATCCAAAATATATTATTTCTGATTATTTTAATTGAGATATTGATTGCAGTATTTGCCCGCTCCCTAAGGGTTCGACCTGTATTTGCCGCTGTCTACTAGTTAGACGCCGTGCGATTGCGGTCTTTATAAATAGGGTTTCTCCGAAACCCATCAGAGTGACCACGGGGTGGCGTGTTTGTATTGACTATAGAAAACTGAACAAGGTCACAAGGAAGGACCACTTTCCCCTTCATTTCATCGACCAAATGCTTGAGAGATTAGCTGGACATAGCCATTATTGCTTGTTAGATGGTTTTCTGGTTATAATCAGATTGTTATTTCCCCAGAAGACCAAGAGAAAATCACTTTTACCTGTCCCTTTGGTACCTTTGCATATAGACGCATGCCTTTCGGGTTTTGTAATGCATCCGCTACTTTTCAACAATGTATGATGAACATATTTTCTAACATGGTAGAACGGTTTCTAGAGGTCTTTATGGATGATTTTTCAGTATTTGGGTCATCTTTTGATGAGTGTTTGCATTATTTGACATTAGTGTTGACTAGGTGTAAGGAAAAGAATTTAGTGCCTAATTGGGGAAAAGGCCATTTCATGGTTCGATTAGGAATTGTTTTAGGGCATATCGTATCTTCTAAGTGTATAGATGTAAACAAAGCCAAAGTTGACCTTATTAAGACTTTACAGGTTCCCGAAACTGTACGAGATGTTAGGTCATTCTTAGGGCATGCCGGTTTTTATCGTCGATTCATTAGGGATTTTAGCTTGATTTCTAGACCTCTTTGCAATCTGCTTGCAAAAGATGTTAAGTTTGTCTTTGATGATGCTTGTTTAGAGGCTTTTGAGAATCTTAAGACCTTACTCACTACCGCCCCCATAGTCCAGGCACCTAACTGGAACCTACCCTTTGAGATAATGTGTGATGCTTCAGATTATGCTATTGGTGTTGTGTTAGGTCAGCGAGAAAACAAATTACTTCATGTGATTTACCATACTATCAAAAATCTGAATGATGCCCAACTGAACTACACCACCACAGAGAAGAAACTGTTAGCCATTGTTTTTTCCTTAGACAAGTTTAGATCATATCTCTTAGGTTCTAAGGTTATAGTCTTTACTGATCATGCTGCTTTGAAGTACCTTCTGTCTAAGAAGGATACTAAACCTAAATTGATTAGATGGACCCTTTTGTTACAAGAATTCTCTCTATAAATGAGAGAAAAAAATGGTGCATAAAATGTAGTAGCATACCACTTGTCTAGACTTGTTGTGGATTCTCCTGATGATTCTCCTCCTGTGAGAGATAGTTTTTCTGATGAACAACTATTCTTTGTTTCCCTATTACTTTGGTTTGCGAATATAGTGAATTATCTTGTTAATGGTCGAATGCCTCAACACTGGGGTAAACAAGATCGTTATAGGTTTTTAGCCGAGGTAAGGCATTTCTTCTGGGACAATCCTTATTTGTTTAAGTATTGTCCAGACCAGATTATTAGGAGATGTATACCTGAGAGTGACCGGTCCAGTATTTTTTATTTTGTCATGATCATGCTTGTGGGGGTCACTTTTGTGCTAAGAAGACTGCTGCTAAGATATTGCAGTGTGGATTCTATTGGCCTTCGATGTTTAAAGATACCCACAGTTACTGTGTTGCTTGTGAGTGATGCCATAAGTTAGGAACCATTTCTCGTAGAAATATGATGCATTTGAACCTTATTCTAGTTATTGAGGTCTATGATGTGTGTGGCATTGATTTTATAGGTCCTTTTCCTAATTCCTTTGGTTATTTTTACATCCTTGTCGTTGTAGACTATGTATCTAACTGGGTAGAGGCGGTTTCGTGTAAAAAAAATGACCACAAGGTTGTGGTCCAGTTTTTGAATGATAACATATTTGCACGTTTTGGTACACCACGAGCTATAATTAGTGATGGAGGGTTACACTTTTGTAATCAACCGTTTAAGTTTTTAATGAAGAAATATGGTATTACCCATAAAGTAGATACCCCATATCACCTATAGACTAGTGGTCAAGTAGAGGTTTCCAACAGGGACATAAACCGTATTCTAGAGAAAACAATTAATCCTAATAGGAAAGACTGGTCGTTGAGGCTTACTGATGCCTTATGGGCTTATCGTACTGCGTTTAAAACCCCATTGGAATGTCACCTTATCGTCTAGTTTTGGCAAGGCATGTCATATGCCCGTCTAGTTAGAACAGGAAGCTCCATCTCAATGAGTTGGAAGAGATTCGAAAAGATGCATATGGTAGTGCTAGGGAGTATATGAACAAAATGAAACTTGTGCATGATAGAAATATTTTAAGAAAGTCATTTCTCCAGGTCAAAAAGTTCTTTGTATGATACTCGTTTGCATTTATTCCCCGGGAAGTTACGCTCTCGGTGGACCGGTCCTTTTGTTGTTCACACTGTTTTTTCTCATGGTGTTATTGAGATTGAGACTCAAGATGGTAGAAATCCTTTCAAGGTTAAAGGTCAGATATTGAAACCATTTTTAGATCCTTTTCCTACAGGTGATGTTTAGGAGGTCCCTCTGGAGGACTTTGTTTACTCTGATTGACCATCAGGGTTGTTTTTATACATTAGTAGATTTTTGTTTTTAGGTTTTTATTTTCCTGTCTTATTTTCCGTAGAAGGATTGTTACGCTTCACCCAGGTACTATCTTTCTGACTTACCTCTTTATTCCTCTTTTTACTTATCTTTTGGTACTGCTCTCTATTTTTAAACATTGAGGACACTGTTTGATTTAAGTTTAGGGGTAAGGGAGAAACTTTTTAGTGCAATAATAAAACTCCAAAATTTATAAGCTTGTGAAAAATTCAGGATGACATTACCCATTCTAGGTAGATGGAAACTTATCTCTTTTTCTATAGGAATTGGTGTGCCCAGTTAAATCTCTATTCATAGAAGGACAAAGTTCAGGTGTTATAAATAACATGATAGTTGTCACCATATCTCATAGTCTATCTTGACCATATCACCTTATGTTTTTATTTTTGGAATTTTTGTGTTTCTCTAAGTGATTTGGTGGGGCACCAATATCGAATTGTTATCGCCGCCAGAATGAAATAGAGTGTTTAAGATCAAGTCCCATATTTTATCTTAAAAAAAATCGAGTATTGATACTTTGATAGCAATATATGTGTGTTCTCCATGTCTTTGTCGCCTAAGCAAGCGTGGAATGCAAGATCCATGAGAACTATCATGTAAGATACTGATAAGGACCATGCGCTTGGATTCAATTTCATCCAATCATGTTGTCAGTACATTAATAATTGTTTTATTTTCAATAAATCGATCGCTGGGACCCTTGTATATACCAGCTGGGTCGATATTAGTATTAGGATTAAGACCAACGAGAGCGTATCTCAATCCATTAGGATTCATCATGGAGCGTATCTCAATCCATTTATGTCTAAATTGCTCTCAATTATGTATTTTATTAATGCTCAATTGTATACTTATTTTGGTTTTTTATGTATTTGTAGGTGTTTTTGAGAAATAAACATTTGTGGAAAAATTGGCTTAAAAAGTGATAAAGGCACCTTATAAATTATTAATTACACCCCAACTATGGATAAGGGCACCCAAGTGATGAAGGCATCTGTGTTTGGATCAGGGTACCCTCTTCTTTATTTTAAAAATCCGAAATTGGTGGGAAAAGATTTTTACGTGTGCAAGTAATTCTGAATGAAATTATGGAAGAGATTTAGTCGGATTTTCTACTGTTTGGATTAGGATTGGCCTGTGTGGATGAAACATGATTGGTAATGTATTTATATTCGGAAACAAAGAATATTTCATTTATTCCCGACAATTCAGGGGAGAAACTTCTTCACGTGAAAAAATGAACCTGAGTTAGTTGGGGAGCGTGTTTTAAGGGATTTGGAAGTGATTTCGAGTTAGTCAAGTGAAGAAACAATAAAAAACAAGTTGAAACACGTCTGCAGTGAGAGTTTCATGTTGTGAAACAAGCTAGAAAAGTCGAGTTCACGCAGGAAAAGGGAAATATACTTTGATTTGGATTTACGAAATTTGGAGTTTGTTTTGGATTGATATTTGAGTTCTTATCGACTTAGGAAGGTTAGTTAGGGTTTACTAAGCCTATAAATAGAGAAGAGATCGAAGGAAAAGCCATCTGGAGTTGGGAGAAAAAATTCAGAGAAAAAAAAAACTTACGCTGGTGAAGAATAAGAAGTACAGACCACATGAGAAAACAATCACTGATTCGGTCACATTTTCTCATATTTTATTGCGTCCAGGAGTCGTACTTTATTCTTTGTGTTAGTTTCTCTTTTCAGCAACACAGAAAACAGTCTCAGCAACACTTATAACCGTAGTTGTTTTCTGTGTTACTTATGTATTTCTCTTCTTTTAAGCACTCTGAGCTATGAACATGTATTTTGAGAGAGTGTTTGACATGAGGAACTAGACCCCATTGTTGAGGCGACGGAGGTAGCCATTTTTCCAATATTAAAGTGGTATATTTTTATTTTATTAATTTTTTTGCAATTCTTTTGTGATTATTTGTTTTGAATTAAATTTAAAAAAATGATTTTTATAAATTAGTTGTGTTTTCTTTTGATGGGTCATGCTTAGTTTAGAGCTATTGATGTCTCATACTTTTGATTTACAACTATTATTTTAAAAATCTAACTTTGACAATATTTAGAATCAATTGAAAGTGTGAGTTGCAAAATAATTGTTCATGTTAAATCACTTGAAAAATTGGCTAATGGTGGAATCTTTAGTCTCAGTTCTTTCCATAATTTGAAATCAATTCTACTTTAATCTTATTTAATTTTAGTATTAAAAATTATGTTTAAAAATCAAATCTTTACAAGTCTGAGTATCGAATATTTTACCACTATTTCAAAAACACATCAGTGGTGCCCTTAACCAAGGCATGTGTGCTTTTATCAATTCTCTTCTGGGTGCCTTTATCACTTTTGAGGGGTGTCTTTATAACTTTTAAAGCCAATTTTTCCACACAAGCTTATTCTTCAAAAATACATACAAATATACAAAATAACCAAATTTATACAAAAAATGAGAACTATTAATACAAATATGGGATCAAATAAGAAACATAAAATGTGTCTATCAGATGATTATACATCATGTTTTTAATTTTTGAATAACATCAACCTCAACCGGTAGGTATAATTGTTGTTTATCTTCCGATTATGTCTTGTATTTTTCCTTTTCTATATAATTTTGGCCATAATTGGTAGATATTTTTCCAATTTATAACAATTGTATAGAAGGTGTAATTCAATCGAGGAACAAAAAATTGACTTAATCATTAGATAAGTTTCGATACACACCTATCGATTGTTTTTTTTATTTAAATGAACTAATATGAGGGCTACATTATAATCGATAGTTATATGTTGTTACTTATCTGCCGATTGTCTTTAATTCCAACAATTTTGAATTTTTTGTACCAAAATTTATGCATAATCGGTGATTAATAGTGAACTCGACTTGCCGATTGTGTGTAATTGGTGAATAACAATGAACCCGACCTACTGACTGTGAATAATGGGTGATTGTTTTTTTATCCTTTCTATCGATTATAATGTGAGTAAAACAATTTTTTATTAACCAATTGTGAACGGATTGCTCTTTATTGTATTTACTAGGGAAAGGTTAACTAAGAATGCCCATAATAAATTTTCTTCAGAGCCTCGTCATCAAAAATGGTTCGATTTCATTTTGGCAAGAGAAATTAATCTAGCAAACCCTAGACCTAAATATTATTCAGGACATGTAAAGTAAAATTCGTTTTCATTTCTCCTAATGTCTTCCACTTTAGATATGTATATACATAAATATATGGTGAGCATTAAATATTATTCTACGCCTAGCTCACCCATTGGGTCCTATAAGAAGCAAAGAAACAAGAAGTCCAAAAAATAGTGCGAAGAGATAAAAATCCGTACAAACAACAAGAATTTACAAATTCTTCTCTCAAAAAATCACAAGGTAAAGTTTAGTTGCTAATTTTAGTTAAACCCAACAGTCAATTCGTTTATCTAGTATTGAACCAAAAATACCTTTTATAGCGGGTGCATAATCTACATGTTTTGAGTGTCAATTACATACTTGTTTTAGTTATATTTCTTGCATTTTACCTTGTATTACTTTTTTTTTCTATTTTGTTTCTCATGTGTTAGGACGATTCAACCAAAAGAAATAAAAATGGCTTTAAAAATGCAGAGGAAGTGAAGTGCTACAAGTGAAGAAAATTAAAGAAAAATTGAAACTCATTCAAATCTATGAATTCTTCTCACCATTTTGTATAGAATTGAAAGACGACGCCAATGTAAAAAGAATGAGGGTATTCCGAGTTCGTATGAAGAAGCTATGAGCAAAACTGTGAAACCAACTTGGATATGGTTTCTGTTAGGTCTTGTTGGGCATGTGTAAAAAGAGAAAAAAGAGAAGCGTTTTGGGCTTGCCTTTGACGTGAAAATTAGAGTTTTGTTGGTTTTTTATAGAACGATTTTTTAGGGACCTTTCAGAATTTGAGGAGACCATCCCCCATTTTGAGAAGGTCACTATGAAGTAAACCCTCGCCCCCCTTATCCATATAATTTTAATAATGGCCATAATACCCTTTTTTAATTAGATATTAATAATGAAGTTAATTAAATTAATTAATTTTTAGTTTTAGATTAGATTAGTTAGATTAGATTAGTTAGATTAGTTAGTATTAGTGTTGTGTTAGTGAATTAAAATTATTTGGAAAAAGTTTGGTTAGGTTGATAAAAGTTCGCCTAGGAAAATGAAGAACATGTAGGAGTAGAAGAGTTTTGGAAAAAGTTCGGTTATGAAAATGAAAAACAGTAGAAAGTTCGGTTAGGTCGATAAAAGTTCGTCTAGGAAAATGAAGAACATTAGAAAGTTCGTTTAGGTCGATAAAAGTTCGGTTAGGAAAATGAAGAACATGTAGGAGCAGAAGAGTTTTAGAAAAAGTTTGGTTAGGTCGATAAAATTTCGGCTAGGAAAATGAAAAACAGTAGAAATTTCGGTTAGGTCGATAAAAGTTCGGCTAGGAAAATGAAGAACACTAGAAAGTTCGGTTAATATTTTTTTTTCTTCCCAACCGAATTGTTCTTGGTATTCTTCCTAAATTGAAAGTTCGGTCAGCTCGCTAGGTTTTTTAAAAATGTTCTTAACCAAACTTTACACTGGAATTACTTCTTAAACCCATATTTTTCATGATTTCAACTCGAATTAACAATAAAAAACGTATATAAATGAATGGGTTTGTCGGGAATTACCTTCTAATGTAATTCATTTACGAATCGACAATTAATAATTTGGAAGATGAAGAGGGAAAATGATTTTCTTTTGACATTTCAATTAGGAGAAGAGAAGAACGATTTGAGTTTTTTTTTTGTTTATATGAAATAGGTTTAGGTTTAAGATTAGTATTAGATTTATATATGTTTAGGTTAGGTGGTTATTAGATTAGGAAAAATTTAATAAAGGGTAACTTAGTTATTTCCTCCCATTAGGAGACCCCTTATCTTATAGTACGGATGGTCTAAGTACGGAAGAGTCCCCTCAAATTCTGAGAGGTCCAAAAAAAAAACGTTCTTTTTCTAAAGGTGAGCAAAACAACCATATCCGCGGATTTCACCTGGCCTATTTTGAATTTTAACTGGTGGACATCCGGCCCGTGTTTTCGTGGATTGGACGTGGATAATTTTCTAAAACCGGTTGTTATTATAGTTTAGATACGAATGGTACATCATCAATCCGTTGGACACCCAACCCGAAAAATAGTTTTTGTATTACGAATAAATATGAAAGATAGTATAGGAAAATAGTAAGTCATATATCCTGATGTAAAATTATATTTTCCAGTATCAAATCAGGAACCTTTCTTTAATTCATACCACTCAGCAAGTAAGTAACTAGGTAGTGTTTGTTTTGTCATGATCTATCTATGATCTTATACCGACTAGGCAAGTGCATTATTGATTTTAAAGGTCCATCAATAATTAATAAGGAGTTCAAGTGAAAAGTGAAAATGGTCAAGTTTCTCTTAATGTACCTCTCTCCGTGACTTTCAATGGATGTACTACTGGACACTGTCAACCAATTATTCATCAATAAGCACCTACATATCCATTATATCTATCTAGGTCTAGACTAACCAGTGAAGAGGAAGAGATGAATTGGAAATCCTAAAAGATATTCCAGAAGTATCAATTTTGGATCGATCAGAGAAGTATTTCATATAATATTATACTTGGTTGTTGTAAAGTCGTTGAATTAATCTTGTTTAATTATGTTTTAGTGTTTTTACATTATAGTAACTTGATACTCATTAAATTTCAGTAATATGAGTTTTAAAAGTAAGTTAGTTTTTTTTACTATATTTTGATATTCGTCGATCCATCCTCACCCACTCGGTTCATCCGCTCACCCGCGTGTATTAAATCTGTTGGGTAATGAACTAGATGCGGGTGCATTTTTAAAATCCGTCATTTGGATGGATTGGATGCAAGTGGTACCAAATCCGCATCCACCCATCAATTTCTTACCCCTAGTTTTTAAGGAGATTAAGTCTCCTAGTTAGATAAGGATCAAAAGAAGGTGGAAGAGTTTAATGAGATTATATTTCATAGTTGGATAGACTTGAAGAGGAGGTTACCAAAGCCTATATAAAGGGGAGCCTAGATACAATTTTCTATACAACTTCTCCAGAAAAAAAGAGAGCAAATTTTTGGTTACCCCTTTAAAAGGGGGAACTAGGATATCTTATCTTCTTCTTCTCCTTTATTCTTTTATTGTATATTTTTCATGGGTTTTAGTAAACCCATGAATAGATGATTCTTCTATTGGTTGGAGATGTAATCGGAAGTTATGAACATGGGAATCAATCTGGATGGTTAGTTTTAATATTAATTATCTCTTTTATCGTTTATGTTTTATTGTTTATATCAACATGTATGACTGAAGACTTGCTCGTTTAAGTTGTAAATTGAATGATCATGTGTTCATATCGAAAGCTAGACGGGGGTTTGAGATTCGGAATTTTCGAAGAACTCTAATCACAAGTAGTACAACATAGTTGTTAACGACGGGATATTGCCATGCAATTACGTATAGAAGCTTAACCTAGGTTAAATCCATGTGGCTCTTGCGTCGGATTGCTTAGAATAACCTCAACTTACGAAGACCATTGCTTTCATTGGGTTTAACTTGAGTGGCTCTTGTGCCAAGTTATTCATTGAAAATGATTCAAATAGTGGCTCTTGCACCTTTGATGATACAAGGAGTTTTGCCGGCGTAAGCCTGTGATAGGATGTTCTAGGGTTATTGGTATGAGAAGGATTGAATGTTATCTCCAAACGATTGAAGAACTTGTTTGGTAATAGAAGATGAAATCACTAACCAGTATTTTCTCACCTTGATTTCAACCTTTACTTATTTTCTTTCGTTAGTTTACCTTAGTTTAATAACTTTATAACATCTTTTTTTAGTTCATAAGAATTCAAAAATAAATAGTAATTCACATCTCCTCTTGGAAACGATCCTTACTACCACTATATTACATGTTAGTATTAGTGGGAAACATATAAAATAATTTGTTACACTTACGACACGCATCAATAGCGGGAACTTCCTCCTCCTCCCCTGTATGATGAGTTGGTCGCAACTCATCTTCAGTACGTTCACGGATTGATAGGATACTACTGTTTTTCGAAACATGATCAGTCCCTCTATTTGATGCCCCCAAACGTTTAAGATTACCATTACGGGGAAGAATTGAGTCAAGAAAAACAAAATTATCATTTCCTTTCAAAGCGGAAAGTTTCTTCCCAACCTGCGTAGGTCCTTTATTAGGAGATAAAACTTATTTTTCCTTTCATTTGGAAGATTTATTCCCTCTAGACCTAAATCATAAGACATATCCAGCAAACAATCCATCAAACCAATACAAAATATGCATTTTACAACTTAAAGTCGGCATTGAAAAATATAACAACCGACATTAATTGTACAACCGCGTAGTATGTTCAGCCGCCATCATAGAATGTTACAAACCGACAATGCCGATAGTCGTAAAATTTGCTTCAGAGAATTTTTATCAACAGTCGATATTTATTTAAATTTTCAATCCATATCGACTTTTAGATTTTCTTCTTGAGAATTCAATCAACAAACGACATTGATTGAAATTTTCAAACCGTATCGACCGACATGCTTTTTTTTAACAATTCAATCAACAACCGGCATAGAAATAATATAAATCGACTATACCGAAAATTGGCATTTCTCACCAGAGAATTTAGTGCCAAAGTAGGCACTGCTAGAATATGAATCGACTATATCGAAAGTGGCTATTTTCTCACCAGAGAATTTAGTGCAACAATCAGCATGGAAAGATTTTGATAAAATAATGCTGACCGTAAACATGCAAAAATATTATTAAGAACAGTTAGTAGATTCAGTAAGATATTCATACTGAAAACAATATAGGCGGAAACAACCGACATGGTATTCAACATCCTATCAATGCCGGTTGTTACTCCGTATCTAACATAATTTTTGATTTTTAACCTATTTAATCGAGTTCAAATAAAAAAAAACACTAAATAAAAGAATTGTGGTCGCGATGATGGTGTTGGTGATGTTGGGTGATGGTGTTGCTGGTATCCGTGGAGGTGAGTTGGTGATGAGAAGAAAATAAAAATTAGGGAGTGATTATTTTTTATTTCTGTTTGAACTAAAATAGAAATAGTGGTATTTTAGATAGTCTGTGCTAAATAGATTTTTTTTTTCATGTTCTTTTTTATTAGGGTTTTAATAGTATTGGGAAAGGATTTGTGGGGCTATTACCGGCCCGTTAAAATTCATTCATAAGCTTTGGAAGGATGAAATTCATTTTCTAGGTAGGTCGTCATCCGTGCCAAACGGACCATAAGGCCACTGAATAGGACGTGTCGGCAATCCAAAGTTTGGAGCACTGAAAGATTCATACTACGATTAACAAGGAATCAGTGAATCACCTAAATACTCAGAAATGTATATGCAGAAATCCTGTATGCTTCAGCCCGATCAGATTTCTCATTTCTCCCTCTCTCTCTCTCTCTCTGCTTCAGCCCTTCATCTCCCCCTCATTCTGAATTCTACATTTTCATCGATTGTTCAATTCCCCCAGTATATTCAATACGACAATACCCAAATCATAACCTCATTTTCTTATTCATTTCTTGAGATTTCATTATAGTTTCAATGAGAAATCTTGGTTCTTCTTCTTCTTCATCATCTACTGACTGTTCATCATCTGTTTCTACTCTGTATACTAATTCAATGGTATCATTTTCATCGAATTGTTCTTCATCGATCGATTACGAAACTCGTTGCGAAGGTCTTGATCTCTTAGTAAAAGCTGTTGTTCATGTTGCAGGATGTTTCTTGGTTGTTCCATTTACTCAGAGAAGAGTAATCAGAAGAAGAAAAAGAAATTTGAGTTTCTTCAAGTCTTTTGTTACCGACTTTATCAAGAATCAAGAAGAAGAGATACAGGAGGAAGAAGATGAAGAAGTAGAGATTAAAGAAGAAAAACAGAAACAGAAACAGAAGAAAGGTAAACAAATGAAAGTGATTTCCAAACCCAAGAGGAAGAAGAGAGTCATGGCTTTACCTTCTAAGTATAATGATTCAGTTTCACATCCTTGGATTAAAACAACTCGAAGGCGTCAATCGATTCAAGAATCATCGAGTCAATCGGTTGGTATTTCTCAGATTCTTTAGTCTTCATTTTTGAGGATCAAAGAAGAATCAAAGTTTTGGAGTCTCATTCTTCTTCTTCTTCTTCTTCTTCTTCTCCTTTCTTGTTTTTTGATGATAAAATACTTTTAACCATGAAAAAACCCATCCATATTGGGTTTTTTGGTTTCGGTTTCGGTTTCGGTTTCGGTTTCAGATCTTTGAAATCTTAGGTGGATCCATGTAATAGTAGTTACGATCTCACTAAAACTTTCAGATAATCGAAATTCTGTATCTTGCCGATTCAATTTGGATACGAGTTTTGCATGTATTCCTTATTTTACATCTTTTACGTTTCTTCATTTCCAATTTCTTTGTTTGTTTGTTAGATTGCTCTATTTCATTTTTGTTAGCCAGAATTTCTTTTGGAGTTTGGATTGAGTCGGAGATCACTGGGAGTTCAGTGCATTTTCAATCACTAGTTGTTCAAAGATTTGGAGTTTTTAATCCAGTAGCTTAGAATTTGCATACTCAGAAAATTAGTGAAGACATGTACTGTTACACAGCCTATTGATGGATGCAGTTTAGAAGTTCATTCATTTCTCAAAAACATGGTTCCTGCATTGCTAAAATCTTGATTATTCGGTTAGGGATGCAGTTTAGTAAATAATGTCTTCTGCTACTTAACCTTGTATTTCAACTTGGCTCAATAGCAGAACAACAGCACAGAAGCTTATTTCTGCAGGGTTAGACTTGAATGTGAACCTTTATCCAGTCATGGTGGTTTACCATATTGATTGGGGTCTATATGTTAACTCCTTTGTTTGATGACACTTAATTTACCCATTCCTACTCTCACCTTGATCAAGTATCATTATACTCTTGTAATCACCACAAGAATGCACGTCTAACAGACATTTTGGATGCAAATTCTAGTATTTATTTTTGCTTAAAACCTCTAACTAAACCTGACAGAAACAAGACTCAATCGCAGAAATGATTCATGGACTGATAAGGTTCTAAACACAGGTCCTTCTCATTATCTGCAGACGATAACTAGTTTGGGTTACCGACATAAGGCTGATACCCCACCCAAAACAATTGGTAGGAATGAATGAATAAAGAGTACAAGGCATAAGAATCCAGTCTCATCACTATATTCTTTAGGATCTAGCAGTGTTGCCTGTCAAAAACTCCCCACTACGAAATTGTATGACACTGTTTCATGTGCAGAAAAACAAAATGACAGAAGAATTATGTCACCTTGAATACTTGTGTAGCCCCTAATATAATAAATTAGCTTGAAGTGAAAAATAGAATCCGAAACCCAGCATGTAAAGATGGATACAGACATAGTGCTCGTAAAACCGTATAATGAAAAACAACAACGCCCAAGTTCTAACAATTTCAAGTGTTTCTTCTCTTTGTTCATTTTTCTCAGACTCCTTCGAGAATTCCCTTTGCAACTCAAGCCATACACAATTATTTACAGTGCAAACTTGGGCGGGGTTGGACATTAAAAGTAGTAAATCTTAGTGGAATTGGATGCAGGCCTCCATGAATGACGTTTATGATGTGTTCGCAGGTAAAGATAGTAACCTGGAGTGACTGTGTTCACCTTCGTAAGTGACAATAAGCATTGAAGGTTCTTCCAAGCACCTTTCTACATGTTTTCTTGCTGGACAACCTCTCATGCTACTACATTTATAGTATCCCCTGCACAAGTGAAACCAGTCAACTTCCTTGATTTCATTCATCAATAGCATGCACAAATAACTAACAAGTGAAGTTACCTATATTCGGTACCCACTTTAATTTAAGTTATGCATTTAAGATTCCTCATGAAAACGCTCCTAAGTTTTTGGAAAACAGAGTTATACATGAGGAACCACCATAAACTAACAGATGTTGAAGTTTTGAGAATTGAAATGTAACAACATTTATGACAAGGCAAGGCGCCGGAAGGGAATTGCCAAAAAGTGTCTAATAGTTCTACCCTGTATAGTTAAACATAGCAGTGCGTTAACGAGTCAATTCCAGTTTGTCATTACAATGGAAATTTGTGATTCATTTGAACAAACCAAGCAGCTGTATTTATCAAATTAAGCATTTTTTTTAAGCCAAGCAGTTTTGAGAATTGAAATGTAACGACATTTATGACAAGGCAAGGCACCGCAAGGGAATAGCCAAAAAGTGTCTAATAGTTCTAGCCTGTATAGTTAAACACAACAGTGCCTTAACGAGTCAATTCCAGTTTGGCATTACAATGGAAATTTGTGACTCATTTGAACAAACCAAGCAGCTGTATTTACCAAATTAAGCATTTTTTTAAGCCAATTTTGTTCAGATATGAGAAAGTTTTTGTACTACAAAAGAAAACTTTATCTAAGTTGAAACAAAGCAAAGGGAGCTAGGCCTGTGAAACCGAGAATTTCTCTTCATAAGTAGTAGATGTTATATGGAGCATTCTTTGATTGGCAGGATCAAAATTAATCATCAAGAATATGCAACTAAAATTTGAAAACAGGGAAGCGCAACATTTGACGGTATAAAGTAAAAGACAATCAATGTATTAAACCATGCAAACATAATTCTGAAATATTTGCAAAAATAGAGAAGAAAAACTTATGACATACCTAGGATGTGGTGAACCCTTGATTGGTTTTTGCCCATATTTCCTCCATGAATACTCGTCAGGGGGGATATCAGCAATCTTGTTACTAATAGCAGGCACCTTTATAGATCTCTTCACCCTCAATTTCCTGTTACAAGAAAAACAAACAAAGTCATGGTAATGAATTACTTTATAAACTATTCAATTAAGTTACAGCGAGAAGTTGAAAATTAACCTCCTCTTTGAACAATGGCATCTACCACTACTTCCGCATTTAACACTTCCATCTTCTCCTCTGCCGGAGCACCTCCTTTTGGGGGTCTGCTGTGAGTTTCGATCATATGGCTTAGGTACCCCATTAAAATGAAATTGTTTTCTATCCAAACTAGCTACACTTGCATCCATACTAAGTGATGATATGAATGAAGATGACATGGTGGGTGTACAACTAGGGCTGTCCAATTGAACATGCACACCACTACTGCTCTTTCGGTACGACATTTCAGCTTCAAATTTCATCTTTTGCTGTTGTTGCTGCTGCTGCAGCTGCAACCTTTGCTGATGTTGCTGTTGCTGTTGATGCTGCTGGAATAATTGATACTGTGCTACTGTTGATGGCAAAATTTGATGAGAAGAACTCTTAGAAATTGAACTCATCTCTAAGGCTGCTGACTTATCTAGAAACATATTCTGACTAAGTTGTAGAGAGCTGGTTTTAGTTGTTGAACCTAATTCCAGATTTGTGTTTTCTAAGGTTTTGATGATTTGAAGAGGTTTAGCTGAAGTTATAGAATTAGGATTGTCTAAGAAGATATGTTGAGGTAAAGGAGATTGAAACTTCCTCGTTTGTTTCCTAACTCTGCCATGACCAAAACTAGTAGTATTGTTAAGAAGAGATATTACTTTGCTGAACTTGAACACAACTTCTCCTGTTTCAACCATTAGAGTTCTACTGAAATGATGATTCTGATCTTGTTGTTGTTGAGATATGAGAGAAAGAAGCCCATGGCAGCTCCCAACAGCTGCTTTATTAGCTTCCTCAATCTCTTCCATTATTCCCTCAAACCCTAAATACCCAAAACATTGAAAAAACAGAATAGGCAAAATCAACTTGAATGAAACAAAAATTAAACAAAACCCCATTTCAGATAAACAAAAACCCTTGTCATAAAAACTTTCCAATTTCAAGATTCAATATCTCAAAATTTTGTTGTTGAGATAAAAACAAGGGAACAAACCAAATAAAAATCAGTTTTATTAAGGACAAGTAAAAGTGACCAAGGATTTAATTTAAAGTATTAACAAGATATAACTAAAACAAACCTTATTAGATTTAGAGGGTGTGAAACTCTAGAGTTGCCTCCTTCCATGGCTATGATGAGATTGTATGCCACTAATAAGAATGAATGCCTACTTCTTCAAATATAGAGAGTAAAGATATTGTAATAAAAAAAACAAAAAAGGATTTCTCAAGAGGAAAACAGTAAAATCAATCTTTTTCTATATCAATTAATACTATTTAATTAATTAGATTAGTGAAGACGGTGGAGAGCGCATTATATTAAACCATCCATATCCATGGAGGAGGAGAAAATTAGCTCTCTCTGTCTGTCTCTAATAAGATGAAAAAGAAGTGCCGTATTTGTCACAGATCCGGAGGTAGGTCCCATCGTTATTCTTTTGAGTTGGCTGTTTTCTTTCCGTTTTTCTTCTTTTTACTTTACCTTGAATTTCAATCCTCTTTTTCTTTTCTCCCAATCAATCAAGAAAGAAAGAGTCCACAATCCACATTCCACAGTCCAGAGGAACCAGAGGAGGGAGGGGGAAGTAGCCGTTATAACTCAGAAAGAACGACCTAGATTTTGACACATTGAAGACTCGTATTACGAGGTGTATTGACTGCTAAAGCCCTTTGCAAGACCGAGTATTTCTCGCGCTACAAGGAAAAAGGCAAAGGGATATGTTATGGGACAATGCTGTCAGAAAACAGGTGCTAGGTCCCTAGTTAGCAACAATATACACCGACTTGCAACCTGAACCAGAACTGGTTATTTGAATCGGATCGACGACTAAAATGCTAGAAACTCTGAACGAGTGCAAAAAAATTGACATAAATTATATAAATGGGTGGCAAGAGAAAAATATTGAGACATAGTAAAATTGTACATCCACTAGGTAAGATTATGTTTTACTTACCTCGTTGGACTCCACACATCCGATGACAAGATGGGATGCTTCACCTTCCATCATAGTTGGTTCCTCGATCAATATAAATATAGCTATTAGCCAACTATACATGTCGAGCTTATTTTTCAGATATGGTTTAGTTAAATACAAACTGTTAAGTTGTGGATGGTAAATTTCCTACTTGATACACAAAATTTTATACTACAAAAGATTGAAAAAAGATTGAAAGATGATACTGCCATGACGAGTTGACGACGTTGAAATTCAATATGAGAGTCATCCAGTCATTATCAACATTCAAAGCATGAGGGGAGGTTATTATTTACTACTCCTCCGTTATATTGGGGTTAGGTATTTCTTTCCTGATTATATTGGGGCTATGATAATTATTTTAATCCTATCACTAAAAATTAAAATAGGATTATTTTAAAAAAATAATAAAAAAAATTTATCCAACTATTTGTGTTGTTAATTAATATACTTGATTAGTATTAATTAGTTCAAATATTAGTTAAATTTAACTAGTGATTAAAACTACATTGTAGTTAGTCGTAGATTGTAAGAATTAGAGTAGAGTTGTTTTTCAAAGTTTGTAGAAAAAGGAGAATTTTTTTTGGGAAAACTAGGGTTTTATGATTTAGTAGTAAAGATGAAAATTTATAGTGACGATGAGGATTCTAGTGGTGATGATGAAGTGAGTGCATCTACGTATCACCAATCAGACTGCGAAAGAGAGTTTGATCCTACCGATTTGGATTATTTGTTGGATGAACAAGAACGTGTGAACCAAGGCATATTTGATGAATTTACTCAAGAAAATGAAGAATCTAACCGGGAAAATGAATGTGTTAATGCTTCCAATCATCAGATAAACGTTATAGGATCTCCAAACATGTTTTTCAACCTTATAATCGCCCAAAAGTGGATTTTTTAATAAAATTTTGAGCTGTTTTCTGGCCTATGTTCTACCCAGAGTCGTTGAATAAGATAACATTGTATCCAACGATTCTATATCTCCTGGAGAATATGAACCGAAATCGTTGGATGTGGTCATGAACAACGACCGATTCTGGTATATATTTTGGCGGGATTGTTAGGTGAAAAATCGGAATTTATGGACTCATTTATCGAACGATTCCATCCCTTGAAGATTTTCCCATAATTCTCCAAAAACAGAATCGTACGATAGGTGTTGCTCTATGCGCCGATTCTAATTGAAAAACTATCCAGAAAGCTCCACTTTGCTGAATGCTAGAATCGACACAAGAGTTAGTTCACGTGTGTCTATTCCAGCCTTTTTGAAGAAAAAAAAATGTAGACAAGGCAGAATCATTCGATATGGGAGGACATAAAGTACGATTCTTTAGAATCGTTCGCACAATTGTCCCATGTCCACCGATTATGTTAGGCTAATTTTTTTGATATGTATTGTAGATTGTTGAAAAACTCGACAGCGATCAACCTGAACCCGTGTCTCAGATGGGCCTGATACTTCTGACCACCACTACACTGATTTGGTGTGGGAAAAGAGAGACGATGCAAAGCAATGGTCTGTGAAACAAAGGGATAGAGATCAAACAAGCATTAGTCTTAGGCAAACGTTCGAGGCATGATCGTTTGGAAATTGTTTGTGAGAGAAGTGGCACGATTGAAAGTCATTGGGAAAAGGACAAACCGTTGTGAAGAAGACGTAGAGGGTCTATATTACTAAATCAAAGAAGCATGAGTGCCCGTTTAAGATTATAGTGTGTAGACGCGATGGTGTATACATTCTATATAGAGTGTTAAATGGTTGTCACAATCATGATGATTCGAAGTCTCTTATTGGACACGCTGTCGTTTGTGGGTTAAAACCACATAAAAAAGCAACGATAAAGTCGATGAAGGCAACTACACCAAGTAATATCCTTAGGAAGATCAAGGAGGGTGATAGAGCGGTTATGGAAAAATCTCAGTGGCTAGCCGAGCAACATAACTACACAATGCAGAAGCATGTAGTGGACGAAAAAGTGACTCGTATTTTCTTGGCGCATCCGAAGATGATCCAATGGCTCAGTGCTTCTATCAAGTTTTGTTGATAGATTGCACTTACAAGACAAACAAGTACAACATGCCGTTGATAAACATATGTGGCCACACTTCGGACAAACAAACTTTTTCAGTGACATGGGGTTTTGTGGATCGGGAGAATGAGGTGAGTTTTTTTTGTATGTTGGAAACCTTGAAAGAGATTTACCGTAGCGATCAAATGCCTAGGATCACAGTGATGGATAAAGATCATGCACTAATGAATGCAATAGAGGTGGTTTTCCTGGATTCCAAATAATTTCTTTATACATAGCACATACAATGCAACATCAGAGCGTATTGCAGAGGCCATATCCAGAGGCCAAAACTATAGAAGGGTATTGCTCGTGAGAAAGCTGAGGATGATCGTCTTAGTAAACTAACTCGGGAGGAACCAGAGGAAGAGAAGAAGAGAATGACACAAGAGTACGAAGATAATGAAGTGAAATGGAAATATTTTCAATATCATTGGAATTTGATGGTACATTCAATGTCCGAGACAGAGTACAAATATACTTTGGAGAGTTTCAAATATGTGGAAAAAGGTTACCGAGAAAGCGGTGGTTTATTGCATGAAGAAATTGTTGGAGCCGCACAAAGAAAAGTCTGTGTACATGTATACCTACCAACATATGCATTACAAGAATGAGGCGACAAGTATAGCGGAAGGGTCTCATGGACGATTGAAAAAACTACTTCGGGGGAGTCAAAATAATGTGGTTACGGTACAAGAAGCAATCCATCAATACACCATGAAGGATATCAACAAAATTTAGATCCAATGATTACAGTATGTTGCTAAGTAGTATTTCTTATAGGGTGTCACATTGGGATATCCATTATATGATAAATGATTATAAGTATTTTGAGGATAACGAGCAGGGAGAAATAAGATTGTTTGTTCTTGTAAGACGATGACTACCATGGGGCTCCTGTGTCATCACATGATTGCTAGTAACCCCCAAGGGATTCCGTTTGAGCTCATCGAACTGTTTTGGAATCAACTTACTTTCACACCAAACCCGATAGAAGATGCAAGTCAATCATTTGTAGACACGGATCTTAGGAGAAAAATAACCAAGGGCTACTCCAACAAGAAAAATTTGCAACGATAAAGTTTGATGGCCGACTTGGTCCTCGCCGTTCACGTATGCAACCGGTTGAAGAACCAACTAAACTACCGCCGACGTTTAGACCACCTACCAAATTGGATAGGAAGATAAAAAGGGAAGAGTACAAGGCGACGATGAGTAACCAAAGAGACCCTTCACTACATGAGCACACGTGGAGTTGCGTTGTTCATTATTTTGCTCAGGGAGCATCTCTTACCTTCACACCAAAGAGAACAAAGTGTGATGAATCGCTTAAGGATCGAAGAATTATTATAGTCAACATTAGCAACATATATTTTATCGGTCTTAGGCTACGCGACGATTGTCCATTATCTCCAATGTGTAGGTTCATATATTTTCCAGGTTTCACCAACAACACCTCTAAGGAATGACTGAAAAAATACGAGCCCAACATGAAACTTTGGGATGAATTGGTCGAGCCGGAACAAATCAAGGGTATAATCGTCTTGAATTAACTATTTGTTTTTTTCTAAAAAATGAACTATCGGATCTCCATGGTTTATAACTTTTATATATTGAACAAACACTCTTAATGAATGAAATGGATTTTCTTTTTGGTTACTTTGAAGTATTTTTAAATTTAAAAAAAAAAACAGTTGTAGGAAAAATTGAAAATGAGTTACTCAGAATCGGTGGATACGACATATAAGTGTCGACCGATTCTGAATCACATATACCAAAAAGTCATTCAGAATCGTTGGATACATAAGTGTTATGTCCACCAATTCTGGATCTATTGTAAAAACCTGCAATTGTCGCAATAGGTGCAGCTGGAATCGGTGAACACGTATGTGCATTGTCCACCGATTCTGGATCACTATTGCAAAAATTTGATATTTTTTACCACAAATAATTTAACGTAGCCATCCATCCACCAACAAAATAAAAATGAATATCCGAATAAAAAAAATAAACTAGGTAACGCAACAAGTCTTAGTTTAGGATAACCAACAAGTATTAAAAACATTGATTAGGTATCAGCCGCAAAATGAGCGTTACCATTAGCAGCAACAACGACAATAACATCTTCAGCAGCCGCCTATTCAAGTATTGCATCTTGGGTCCTCAAATTAGCAATATCCTTTCTTAAGTTGGATGCCACTTCAATCACCTCCTCAAGCTCCTCCATTGCCAGCTGACGCAGGAGTTTCAGGACTTCATCCAATCTGGTCTGGATGGGGCAGCAGAGGTCGCGGCTAACCTTTTTCTATGGCCTCCTATCAATGTCACACTGTTTGGTTGGACCATAACCTCTTTTGCGACCATCCATAATGGCTATACAAATAAACAAATTGAACAACAAAAAAATCAATCAATAATCTCTAATTCACGTAATCAATAATCAACAAAAAATACAATATCACACAACTAATAGTAGTTCAAGCAATCAATAATCTCTATTTCAATCATTAGCAAAAATATTATGTATAGAATGAACAGAAAAAAATCGTTGGATAAGATCATCTTTATCCACCGGTTCTAACTGTAAAAGCTATTAGAAAACACTAAAATTTTCATATCTAAAATCGTTAGATATGGTCTGTTGCTCATTAGGTAGTGGTAAAAACATGAAAGTAGGGGAATCAGTGGATAATCGGTGTCTTATCCAACGATTCCAATATACAAAATATAAAAAACTTTAAAAGACCAGAATCAGTGGATAATCAGGTGGCTTATCCAACGATTCCAGTATAGAAAAAATAAAAAAATAAAAGACCAGAATCGTTGGATATGATCTACCGTATCTAACGATTCTGGCAATGGTAACTTTGTACGAGGAATATGAAACGAAAATCGTTCGATATGGATCCATCATATCCAACAATTCTGGTGCATGTTCTTCATGCTCATGAAGAACACAACCGGAATCATTGCATACGATGAATCCATATCGAACGATTCTAGAAAAATCAGGACTTTGATTCATGAAAAATAAGATTTCTACACATAAATCTATCACAAATGCTATTATAAATAAGAGTTTATAGAGATTTACCTTGTAGTTTGCTCCGGATGATGAATTTTTTTTTTTTGGAAAAATTAGAGTTAGGGTTTTAGAATTTGGAAAGTCGGATGGAAATAGGAAGCTTTTTTGTTTTTACTTTAGATTTTGTTAGATTTAAAAAATAATGAAAAGGAAAAAGATTTTTGTATTTATATTTTGATTTTATTATTAGGGGTAATTAATAAGTAGAGGATAGTTTAGTAATTTTTATAATAGCTAAATAGACACCTCTAATCTCACACTCTAGGTGATAACAAAACTTAGTAGGACTAAAATAATTATCGTAGGCCTAATATAATCAGGATTGCTTCCACATCTTTGAGTAACCACTATAGGAGTCTAATTTCACTCTATATGGGATGTACATAAAAGAATATCAAATACTATGATAAGAAATAACTAATAAAATTCCGCGGAAATCCGAAATCTCCTTAGGTTAAAAATCTGGCCCATTAGATTAGGTCGAGGTAACTATTAGATTTTTGGTAGTTAAATGGGTCTCCATTCGTCTAGCCATTTTTGCTAGATTTTTCTTCTTTCCAGCAGGGTCTCGCAAGGTTATGCATAAACACCTAACTATATTTCTTTTCTTGTTAAAACGAAGTTTAATATTTTTCAATTGAAAAAAAAAAAAACCTGACGGAAATTGTACATTTTTGCTTCACCCATAATTTCATCATTCCCCTATTTGCAGTATTTCCTAACTTTTTGTTCTAATCATGTTAACTAGATTTCAAATATTCATCCGGCTCAATCTCCCGTGGCTCTAGCAAACCAAATTTTTAGTATAGAATCTAGAAGTCCTAGTGCTTGTGCCCTTCATGGTTAAAAACCCACATGAGCCAACTCAGTGTATTGATTGATGAGACACTGTTGCCTTGAATTTAGTCGCAGGACTCTTGAGTTTTAGGCTAGGCTATTTACCTTTTGGTATATGTTTACTTTTATGGAAAGAGAATTTCATCAATTACAAAATATAAAACAATATGTTAGCAATTTGTTGCTTGTTAAAAACATTATATAAGTTATTTGACTTGTGAATATGATCGTGCGTATGTTTGGACATATGATGTAATCTTTAAATTCTAGCTTGTTTTACCATTAAATCAATTGTTGAGTTATGTCTTCTGTTAATATGCTGACACTAGGCTAGGAGGAGGTTCTTCAAATATGGTTTGCAGTGTCGGGTTATGTTATCTACCTGCCATTGGGGACTAGTATCTTTGTTGTTTATGATGTCTGATAACTGTTTGCAATCAGTGGCTATGTTAACTGATGACAACGGGTTATCCGCCAGCCAAGAAATAACATGTAATAGAGAATGAGCTTATGCATGAAGAGCCGAAGAGGCCCATCTCAAACCGGACGCCAAATGGATAAATTACTTTAATTCAGCCGAGTCAAGGAGAAACATATATCTCATTGAGTAGTCTATTTCTTTAGAAGACGCATCAGAAAATAATATCCAGTTCATACCTAAAAATTCTCTTAGATGATGAGTTCAATGTAATTTTTACGATGGCTAAGAGATTAATAAATACTTTGGGGGGATTGAGGTCTTTGGAATGGATTGAAAGTGATTTTTTATTTTCTTAGTCAGAATATTTAAGAAGGTGTAATTTTTTTAAAGTGAACATTACACCGGTATTTCCAAATGAACCAAAGTATATTAGTGGTTTTATTTGATAAGTGAGCTCTGAAGATTTAAGCCATGAGGCAACCCACAACGAATTGAAGAGGACATGATATCTGAGGCTATGGTAGACATCGAGAAGTAGAATCAGATTGCCCTTGTGAACGGACAATTAATCACTTTGTAAAGTGGTAAAAACTTGTTCGTTCACTGAGACTTATGAAGATTCTTTTTAGACCTAATTTTGATTTAAACTAGCAAATTTGTAAAAGATAATGACAATATTATGAAGAACTAGGACTCATGGTTCCACCAAAATCACTTATGAGTGATTTCTACAATGATTCTTAATCAATTATAGCTCTTTTATTGACTCTATTTCTTTGCCAAAAGTAGATCTCTAGAACATTTACTGTAAATCATAAGCATGGCGCATCAAAATATTTTAAGTCCCAGCATACACCATCAAACAAAATTACAACTAATTAGAAAATATCGTAAATCAATTTAAAATTAATGCAAAAGTCATAAAGAATCAAAAATAGCTACCAATCATTCATGAAATATGGCTTCCTCCATTATCCCAGTGATTGGGTTTAGCTCATCATGCTCAAAACACTCTTAAAAGATATAAAAATAACTCAAAAGGGCTTGAGAAGAAGAAAATAATAAAAAATAATTAACACTGAGAGACTGAGACGGATATAAGTGTTGCAGACGGACTGTTGCTAGAGTTCTGAAACCGTTTTCTGTTGCTAAAAGTATTGAAAAGAACTATTGTTCTATGAAGCTGTAATCAACGACAATTTTGAGGCGTTCTTCTTCTTCTTCTTCTTCCTCGAGCATGTGAAAAATATTTTTTTCGCTGAATTTTCTGGCCACCCTCAACTTGATTTTTATCGATCTGTTTCCCTTTATATATGTTTATGGAAACCTAATAACCCTTCCTTAATCGATAAGGATGCAAACAACCTCCAAAACCAATCTCTAATCCCGTGGTAATCCAAATATAAGAATAAAACTATTTCCGGTGATACACGGATTCTTCACCCATTTTTTACGGAAAGAAACACTCTCCTTGACGTGTTTTAGTTGTGTCTTCATGTTGTGATATCGACTCATCATTTATATCCCATAAAACTCGCTTCCCAACAACTCAGGATCTCTTACACGTAATAGATTTTTTCCCGCCATTTTCTCTTTTTCAAACAAAGAAGAAGGGGTGCCCCTATCCAAAATTTGGGTGTCTTTATCAACTTGAATGGGTGCCTTTAGTAATTTTTGGGTGCTTTTATCATTTTTAAGCCAATTTTTTCACAAATATTTATTTCTCAACAGCACCTACAAACACATAATATAACACAATAAGTACCAAATAAACATTAATAAAATAGATAATTAAGGACAAATCAGACACAAAAATATGTCTATCAAATACCTCCAAACTTATTATTTGCTAACCATCGAGCAAATCTAATCTAGAAAATAAAAATCTAACTCTTCGTAGGAATCACGACTACACTTAGCACGTGCAGCTAGCCGTTAAACTCCTAGGTGACCCTAGAAGACGAGTATTGTCTCGTGAGGGTTTACAAGAGATATACCTACAAAACTTTACTCCAAATTTTAGCTACTTGTGAACGATTCAGGGTAGACACTAAACATGCTATTTAGTTGGCTAAAAAATTCTTCGTCTATGAGAATCATTACTTTATATGAGTCCAATTGTTGTACACGAGTTTGCACTCAGCGTACTAAAATTCATACAAGAATTCAAAACTATACTTGAATAGTTGTTCAACCACGATACTCAGAATATATCAAAGTTCAGTCACATGAATAGATTTAGAAGATGGATATAAAGATGAAGTTTGCACATGTTGACTAAGGTGAACGGTGTTTCCCATATCTGTCTGAAGCTCAGTGCCAGGATGAATCCTAATGGATTGAGACACGCTCCCACTGGTCTTAATCCTTATACTAATATCGATTCATCTGGTATATACAAGGGTCCCAACGGTCGATTTATTGAAAATAAAATGATTATTTACTCTCTCTTTTTTTTATCATTTTTTTATTTTTCATTTTTTTTGGTCTGAACAATGGTCGAAATAAAATACGATAATGGGGCTTGATCTCAAACACTCTACTTCATCCCAACGGCGATAACAAGGCGATACTAGTGCCCACCAAATCACTTGGAGAAACACAAAAGATTATAGAAATAAAAACAGAAGGTGATATGGTTGAGATAGACTCTGAGATATGGTGACAACTATCATGTTATTTCTAACACCTAAGCTAGCATCCTTTTATGAATAAACCATTTAGCTGAGCACACCAATTCCTATAGAAAAAGAGTTAAGTTTCCATCTACCTAGAATGGTTAGTGTCATCCTGAATTGTTCACAAGTTTCTAAATTTTGGAATTTTGTTATTTCAACTAAAAGTTTCTCCGTTACCCCCCAACTTAAATCTAACATTATCCTCAATGTTCTAAAAATAAATGATTAAAAACATGAACAAGGAAAAACTGTTACCACTTGAAGAAAAGGAGTTAAAGAAGGATATTGTCGAGTCGCATGTGGGTTACCTCCCAGCAAGTGCTAAGTTTAAAGTCTTCAGCCTAACTAAGAAAGGACTAATCACCTTATAAAATCATATAGCAATAGCCGGAACAATTGTGCGTCATCTGAATGAAATATATTTATCCAAAATAAAAGGAAACTGCAATAGGCCAAGAAAATTAACAAACCGAGCACACCCTTATCTAGTTTTCTGTTTAAGACAACTACATCTAGTTGTGGTTCAGATTCAGGCTCTATAAAAGGGTATAGATAAAAAAAATTCATGGGCTGGATTTCCTCATAGGCAAGATTCGTAGGATCAGGTTGTAGAGTCTGGAAAAACTCAGCTAAGAACTTAGAAACACATAATAACCTGAATAATTTTGGATCCTCAAAGTTAATCAGATTTGACACACAGTTGACCACAATAAAAATGGTGGTCAGTCTTAAACAAATGTATCAATTCTAATTTCCTAAAGTAATTAGGCTTAGTCTCAAAACTCAATAACTGACACATTTGAAACTCATACGTTCCCACAATTGGAAGAAAAATATTTGGTGGGAAAACAAAGTCAATATTGGTTTTATTGTTTGAGTAAACCACATCAACCAGAGGATGGATTTCTAATAACTGAACTTCTTTCTGGACATGATTAGGTTTGGGAAAACGTGTCGGAAGATAATCTTGTAGAATGGTAGAGGAACATGTATCAAATCCCAAGTGAGGGATCTTTCTAAGAGTCAAAGGTAAAACACAAGGAGAATGATAATCGCCCCCAAACTTAGAATTTTTTGTATCTCTAGATAGACTAATCACAATTTCCTAATTCCTAGATCATCAGATTCCTGAAAATGGTCAATTGCTTCTTTTAAGTTATAATCAGGAGGTGCATCCTCACCCATATTTAAATCTCTACGAGTCTATCTTTTTTGTCTAAAACTGTTGTTTCTAAATCGCTGGACTCTAAAACAGTATTTTCAGAATAAACCCGTTCTTCTAAACCATCATCGACTTCAAAATAAGAAAATACAACATCGTTTAAAACAGTGGTATCTCTAGTCAAATCCTATTCCTTTTGAATAAGCGAATAATCATTAAAATTATTAGGATTTGAACCAGAAATAACAATATCATCATGAAGCACAATTGGATTGACAATTTCCTCGTCACTATGACTACAAATTTCTTCATCGACACTATAATCATCATCATAAAAATACGAAGATGGTTGAACCTTATCTAAACAAGTAATGTTACCAATTCTAACCTCGTCATCTTGATTATGTGAATAACTATCCTCATTTCAAGGGTAATATCAGAAACATTGTATTGGAAATTAAGATTATTTTGAGCAATAGTCATCGTTGCAACACTCTCCTTCATATTTTCAAACTATGTGTCATCTCAGTTAACTGCTTGAGGGAAGTTATAGAGAATTTATAGGTTCATAAAGAGTACCAGATTGCAACTGCTTGAGGGTATCTTCCAAAGTCGAAGAACTCATATTTTACTCATTTTCCCATTCACATGACCGGTGCACGTACAAATAGTAATTGGGACTAATATGGTAAGAGCCATAACCTTCAAAAGGTTGGTCGTGGTTCCAACTAATATCCACACTATGGTCATAGTATGGGTACTGTCCATTTTAAAAATCAGTCTAATATTAATTGTATTGGTTATTGTAATACCATTTCGACATCCTACTGGAAGGGAAATCTAAACAAGCACAAACAAGGCTGACTCGACCAAATCAAACGTATTAAATCTAGCAAACAAAAAGCATGATGGCTCCACTTAGAATTGTTTCTAGACAACTTCTATACTTCCAAAAGGCAACTAATTATAGTTTTAGCAAACCTCTCGGGTACAATCCGAATTAGATTAAGTTGATCGAAGAGAAGTAGGATAAGCACTATGGAGCTTGAATAACCCTACCTCTTTGGAAAATACTTCCTTGGGTTACAAGGTGGCACGAACCAACTTAAAATTAATCTTCCTGATCCTTGAGTTGAGCTAACAAAATACCAATACAATCCTTTCGATAGATTTTCCAATAAGCTCGTTACCCTATCGGTCTTCTTTCTAGTCAAATTTTAGGTTTAGGTTCGCGTTTGGTAAAGTGTTCCTAAAGTGGGCAAGAAGGATACGGTGATGAAATCCGAACCCTTATCTTGTATGGCCAGTTATTGCCTTTTAGTAGAGAATAAAGTCTGTATTCAGTCCTCAGCATATATGCAAACGAAGGAATACAGTAAACCCACTGACAAGAGATTCATGGATTGATCGAGTTTAACCTCCCATTCCAGACGGGCGATGAATCGGTTGAAGTCGACCCGGGCCACTGTCTCCTGTGTCAGTGTACGAACCCAAGGGGCTGAGACAATATCGTAATTGTCGTCCTTCCCTATGCAGTTTATATTTAATACTACCCTTCCGTAGGGTTTAAAAATAATAATAAAGTCCAGTGTCCAAAATTAAAGTCCAAAAGTGTCCAAAAAAGAATAATATAAAAATTAAAATAATTACAAAAATTAAAAACCCTAATACAATTTCTAAAATTAAAAGAAATAAAACTCAAGAAATTAAATAAAAATATTAGATCTTTGTCTCCCTTTTTCGTTCTTTTCGCTTTGTCAACAACTCCAAGTCTTTAATCAATCACAAATTTGAATCTTTGGCTCAACTTTCTTTTTTTTTATCCAAAACATGTAGCAAATATACAAATACCCAAAAGCGTAAAATAGAACAAAAGAATAAAAATCTTAAAATAAAAATAAACCTAAAAACCAAAAAATAAATCTAAAACTCTAACTTAAAAACAAGTCCCTGACAACGGCGCCAAAAACTTAAAGTGGTGAAAATTTGTTCGTTCACTGAGACTTGTGAAGATTCGTTTTAGACCTTATTTTGATTTAAACTAGCAAATTTGTAAAAGATAATAATAATATTGGGAAGAACTAGGACTCATGATTCCACCAAAATCACTTCTGAGTGATTTCTACAGTGATTCGTAATCAATTATAACTCTTTTATTGACTCTATTTCTTTGCCAAAAGTAGATCTCTAAAACATTTATTGTAAATCATAAGCATGGCGCATCAAAATCTCTTAAGTCCCAGCATACACCATCAAACAAAATTACAACTAATTAGAAAAAATCGTAAATCAATTTTAAATTAATGCAAAAGTCATAACGAATTAAATAGTTACCATTCATTCATGAAATATGACTTCCTCTATTATCCCAGTGATTGGGTTTAGCTCATCATGCTCAAAACACTCTCAAAAGATAGAAACATAGCTCAAAAGTGCTTGAGAAGAAGAAAATAATAAAAAATAATTAACATAGAGAGACTGAGACGAATATAAGTGTTGCAAACAGACTGTTGCTACAGTTCTGAAATAGTTTTCTGTTGCTAAAAGTTTTGAAAAAAAATGATTGTTCTATGGAGCTGTAATCAACGACAATTTTGAGGCGTTCTTCTCTTCTTCTTCCTCTAGAAGGTGAGAAATATTTTTTTCTCTGAATTTTTCGGCCACCCTCCAACTTGATTTTTATCTATTTGTTTCCCCTTATATAGGTTTATGGAAACCTAATAACCCTTCCTTAATCGATAAGGATGCAAACAACCTCCACAATCTCTAATCCTGTGGTAATCCAAATCTGAGAATAAACCTATTTGCGGTGATACAAGGATTCTTGAACCATTTTTTACGGAAAGAAACACTCAATTTGACGTGTTTTAGTTGTGTCTTCATGTTGTGATATCGACTCATCATTTATATCCCATAAAACTCGCTCCCAAACAACCGAGGATCTTTCACGTGTAATCGCTATTTTCTTTTTTTCAAACAAAGAAAAAAGGGTGACCCTATCTAAAAGTTGGGTGCCTTTATCAACTTGAACGAGTGCCTTTAGTAATTTTTGGGTGCCTTTATCACTTTTTATCTAATTTTTTCACATATGTTTATGTCTCAAAAACACATATAATAACACAATAAGTACCAAATGAGCATTAACAAAATAGATAATTGAGGAATAATCAGACATAAAAGAATTAACCTATTTTCTGAATGACATACATAATGTGGATTCCTGTATATGAGACAAAAATGTATCTATCAACAATACATGAAGAGCTAATGATCTGTTTCAGGTATTTGAATGTCGCAAAGAATACAAGAAGAAAATATAAAAGACATGTAGGGACCTAACCTAGCCGAGGTTGGAAAAACGTTATGAACGAGCTTCGAAAGAAATAATCTGATTCTCAGAATAAATGTAAGATACCAAATATTATGCCTAGGAAAATTTAAAGGCTCCTTAGGGAATTGATTGGCTAGATAAGCATAAAGATTCTTAACTGAGAAGGTTTTAAAAGCATGATGTTCCCAGTGGATTACATCTGGACCAGAGAGGTCAGGAGTAATATAAATAATTTTTGGAATGATGTCTAGTGGGAATAAATAATGTATTTGTGGAATATACAAACCTCCCGATAGAGAAAAAAAACCCAATTCACCATTTTTGGGATAGACTCACCAATTAACATGAGAACAGAGGTAGAAATAGACTCACCAGTTAACATGGGAACATGGGAAGACATTTGGGGTATCCAATTATTGACCCAAATATTAGTGGAAGATCCATCACGGATTTAACTGATGTAATCATCCCTAATTAGCATAAGCCCCTTTTTAATAATAGTCCAAAACCAGAAAATATTCTATTTCTTAGAATCATAAAAGGGGTGAGAATTTAAAAAATATTTCACTTTTAATGATTAAGCTCATAATTCTAAGGCGACTGGACAATTTAGTGAGTAAATCTATGTTGAATTGGTGTGGGTTTTAATGCCCAAACCGCCTAGGAATATCGTTTTGCAGACCCTGGCCCGAGATTTGTTTTGAACACCTTTTTCCTTAACTGGATTTTTATTCCACCAAAAGTCAGGTTATATTTTATCTAGTTGATCCAATATAGATTTTTTCAGCGCCAAACATTGCATTTGGTAGGTTGGCTAGGATTGCAGATTAGATTGATTGTACGACCAGCTCAGGAGAGGAGTACTATAGATTTCTACCCATGAAAGGTTGAATAATATTTTTGGAGGAGGGGATCAGAGTTCATTTTACGATTTTTATCAATTAAAAGAGGGGTACCCAAATATATATTTATTATTAGTGTACTTTTGAGAATATGAGAGATGATTTTACAATATTTACGGTGAATACGGGGGTTGGAATAAATTTCAGATTTTTACAGATTCACAATTTTCCCCGTAATTGATCCAAATGTGAAAAAATCTCCAGCAGGTACCTTGCTTCCCCCAAATCGGCTTTAGCAAAAAGAAAATATTCATCAACAAAGAAGAGATAAGATATTATGGCAGCATGCATGTTAATTTTGATACCCGAAAATTTGTTTGAAACAACTTTGAAGAGTAATCGAAAAAGAATTTCTATGCATATGAGAAAGAGGTGGTAAAAGTAGGACCCACAGAAAGCGCATTACCTTGACGGATACCCGGCGAGGCGGTAAAAATAGGACCCGTGGATCTATTGAGCAAAACTGCAAACGAGACGGTTGTGACACATTACATTATAAGATGAACCCAGTTTTATTGAAAGCCAAAAGCTAAGAGGGATTGAATCGCTTGATGGATGAAAGGCCATTCTTCGTGGTCAAATGCTTTAGAAAAATCTAGCTTTAATCCCAAAACACTTTTTTTTGCTTTTGTTTTTTTAGGGAATGTAAGAGTTTATGAGCAATTATGATATTATTTGTGATTTACCGAATAGTGAGAAAAAGGTTTGGAGATATGACCTATTTAGGAGGGTTTTCAAACGGTTTGTTAATATCTTGAAGATGAGCTTATATCGTGTTATTTAAACTAATGAGTCTAAGATCCTCTAGGGGTTAGAATTTTCAGGAAAAGAGTCAGATAGAGAAATTATAATCATCGTACATAATCTTGAATTTGAAGAAATCTTGTAACAAAAATATTGTGTTGGGACCATGATATCCCAATGCGCTTTGAAAAACCAGGCTGGGAAACACATGGTCATATTAGAAATAGTTGTCAAGATTTCTTCCGGAGAGGGTGTAATATCCGATTTTTTTATTTCCCGTTTCAGGTTGAATTTTATCCGTTCGGCTAATCTTGTTGTGTAGGTTGTTGTTTCCTTTACCTTAGTCTAGGTGGATTACTTGAAATAGAAAAGCTATAAGTTTTGGGGTGAAAATATAGTCACCAAATAATTTTAATAAATAAATAAAATTAAGAGAAAATGAAAATATAATAAAAATAAATAAAATAAAACAATAAATATGTATTAATTATTATATTAGTATTAGTAATAACCAGATTTATGCCCGTACTACGCACCGGGCATATTTAACTTCTCATCAAGATTACCTTTAATTTTTGATTTGGTATGGCGTGTTGCATCGAACCTTGATTGCCTCCATGATTTCATATCTGACAGGATTTACAATTGTAATCCAATCTATTTTATTAGAGAAATCCCATGAACTCTTAAAGCCCAAAACAGATTGATCATAATCAATTAAGCCTGTCAGTTTTAGGGAACTAACAGGGCATCCTCAAACCATTCACGATAATCACTCAGGTAATTGATCAAACATGTTAGGTGCAGTTCCGTTGGAGATTTAGGTAAGTGAAATTGGTGATTTCAATCACCAAAATTTCTCCTTCCCTGCAAATACGATATAAACCATAATCATTCACTGGCAACACAAACAGAAAACCCATTTCAAACACTCAACTGTCGGCAATAAGATATATCAAAATCAACAGTTGAGTGCCCATGCAACGACTTAAATAAGAGAATGGAGTAGTACTAAACAAAACAAACGAAATGGATAAGAATGAGCTGAGAAATATTCAAAATAGACCAATTAATATACTCTCAGAGCAGATGTCAAAAAATCCTAACCAAGTAAGTAAGTTTAGAGAACAGGTAAACATTGAAAGGAAGTAGAACCGTGTTTTTTTTCCGACCCAAACAGCTTAACGATGCCCGGAGTCCAACGGACAGGCAAACTCTTTTTAGTGCACAATCACCAAACATTTGGCTCTTGAAAACTAAACAGAATCCAAGGATTCACAGGTGAGAATACCCTGATGTGATAAATCCACTACAGAGAGGGGGGAGTCTGTGAATTTTTTTGCTTCTATTATTCCACCGTCTCTCTAATTAGGTGATGATTTCCATTCAGCACATTCAGTATTAGCGCTTGTCCATTTCAGTATTGGGTGTGGTAAAAAATGAGATGCTATCTGCTTTTAAAAAGTGTAAATGAAAGGACAGTAGTAAACCCTGAACAAACATCTAAGAACCTGCATTCGAATGAGAACAACTAAAAAAAAAGTGAGGACATACAATTTCTGTAGCATCAACTTGAGTTCCAATTATCTTTAGCCGTACTTCACTATCCTTTTGAATTTTAACCTGCAAGCCCATCCCAACATCAACTGAAGCAAAATCCTATAAACTATACCATATTTCTATGAAAAATTCCCGAGAATTTGACTTACTGATCCATCTGAAGTTGTATAATTTGGGATATCCCCAGACTGGAATTCCATATCATCTGGTATCAGCTACAAACCAAAACATAGCCAATTCCATTATGCACCTAAGCATTCAGCAAAGCCACTTTCCTAATACTACGTTTAAGAAGAAATCACTTTCTAACCAAAATACTTACATGGTTGGAGACAAATATTTGAACAGGACCAGCTTCAGCAAAAAACCCCATCTGCAAGTACTCAAAATATAAAAAAGAATTACCGAAATATATTCAGTGTAAGAATTGATCAACGAAGAATGAACTTTTGAAGAAAGAAGAAACCTTATTAACCATGGTAACCACAGCTTCAAGTATCTCCCCTTTAAAAGGTCTGAAAACTACACATTGACACTTGACGGGAAACGTCACAAAGCCTGTACCATCACGAATTAGGCCTTTCCCAACATTATCAACCCCTGTTATTGCCACCACAAACCCGTGACGGCCACTGCAAATAGGAGAAAACAAATAAGGTTTTACATGTGTGAACGTTTATGTGAGACAATGTATTATGATGAGATGAAAACCTGCAAGTGCCTTCCACATCTTTCATGAGCTTTGCGACCAACTTATCACGTAGATTTCTAATTTAAGTCGATGTGTGTCAACAGCATCAACCATCTTCTTCTCTGACTTCTCATAATGAACAAAAAAAAAAATCAAGGTTTCTGAAAAATTCACCTTCTCTTCTCTCTTTTCTCGATCTTGAAACAGCACCATCTTGAACTCAATTCACCTCATACCCATCTCTCCCTTCTCTTCCAAGACTCAACTGTTGTCTTCTCGATTTCAAAACCAACCCATCGAACAACACCACCATTCTTTTCTGTTCTTATTTTTCTTCTCTCAACAACGTTTCTTTCACCGTTTCAGTAAAACCCATCAACTCGAGCATCACCGATTTCTTCAATCATAACCAACATAACCCATCTATTACACAGCTTTAAACCCCCTTTCTGCAACTTATTTTTCATCCAGAACTTCATCAAATTCTCACCACTTCGAAATATCACCATGGCAGACTTTTCACCCTGACTTTGTATCTTGATTGGCTTTGAGAACCTCTTCGAATCTTTGGCAGACAACCATCGAAGCTAATAAACTTGGAGAAGGTGGAGTTGGTTACGTTTATAAGGTACTAAAATTATACAAAATCGCTGTAAATTGAAACTTCGAATATAATTCTCTTTGAGACATTTTATCAAGCACGTGCATTTCCGGTTGGTAATTCAAGCAAGCCTTCTTATTACCCCGTCCCTGTAATTGTCAATGACTTACATTTATTCAATCATTTAAACACAAATCAAAACAGGCAAAAACACCCATTCTCTCCATGTTCGCGGTTCAATCACAAACTCATCTTCTCAACACAGCCATCAATCACTCCTTCTTCTACCCTGTTACTATTGCTCCACAACACTGCCAGAAACCATTTCTTGTTTCTGAAACCATCAGCGAAACCACTAGCTTCTCTGCCCGGCAGAACTCTCTTTTTCTTCACTTCGTTTCTCTGTTGTCTTCTCCAAATTTCTTCATTCCCTCTAATTCAACTTCGCAGTGACAGTTAAAACCATCAAACCCATTTTGCAATTGAACCCATACTCTACTGAAACACAACAAACCCATCTTCTAATCGACTGAACCCATTAACAGTTCAAACCCATGGCCTGTTTCTTCAATTCGATTTCAGACTCGAACCCATCATAGAATTTACAACAGTTAATCGAAACCTAGAATCCTCAAATGTTCTCGGGAGATAGAATGGTGATGAAACCCTTAGTATATCTTTTAAAAAGAGGCAAACATGAAACAGAGAAATCCTTAGTTCGTGGTGATAAAACCCTAATAAGCTTTTGGAATCAAACTACGAAAGGCAGTGAACCAATGGATCGAAAAGAGGTATGAAATTAATTTTTTTAGAGGAGAATTGAAAGTCTTACCATGATAATTTTCCCTCACGTATGATTAATCAGAAAAGGAGTTAGATCTCAAAAGTTTAGGGATGGCAATGGGGCGGGTTTGGGGCGGGGACCTAGAATCCCCTCCCCGTTTAAAAAAAAAAAACCATTCCCTCCCTTACCCATTAGAATTAAAATTAGAACTGTGAATACGGGGAATATTCATTTGGGGCGGATTTTTTTATGAATTACCCATAACATTATGTTAAAGTATTTTATACTTTATCTATAGTGAAAATTTTGAATATAATGATTCAAATAATAATAATAAAAAAAAATATTAATAAGAGCATTTATTAAAAAATATAAATAAAAAGATTATTAAAATAAGTTAGTTGGTAGCCAACGTTTTTTTTTAATAGCTATGCCTAGTCTAAAAAAAGAAAACTGTCCATACTACTATTCGCGTCATTGCTGACAAAGTAATAAAATAATAATAATATATTTTAAAAAGTTAAATTTATAAATTCATCTTATAATGAAAAACAAATAACTGGTTCATAGATGATTATAACTCTTTCTACTTCTTAATTCCTCGTTATTAGTCATTACATTTCTTTTATAATATAAGTTTAAACCCTTGATGTAAGAGGTACGAGGCGGGGATGGAACGTGAACCTTAAATCCCCATCTCCTCTCCATCCCCGCATCACAACTATCGGGTATTACCCGTACCCATCCTTATCCCCTTCTCCATTTCAACTATCCTAGTCTCCAAACTTGTTCTTCTATTATAGAAAGGGTTAAAGAAATTTATGTTTTAGGTATAAATTGTTTTGTTTCCCCGTATTTTTCATGTTTTTTAGCGTAAAATATGTGTAAAAAGAGTAAGCTTTGTAACAAAAGGTAGGAGTTGCTCTTCTTTCACCAATTGTGGATTTGAGCAAAACTAAGGGCGGGTATTGTTCACCGTTCAACGTGGGCGCAGGAAAAACTTAGCCCTTTAAAGGGAATTAGTATAAAGTTTATTATAAATAAACATGGAGAAAGGTATTAGAAAAGTTAGAAAACCAAAAGCTATAGAGAGGGATGAATTGGAGCTATGGTTCTTGAGGAAGATTAAATAAGAAAATCAGTAGAGGATCTATAGAATTGAGGTAGAATATGAAACCCTTCTCTTTTGATGTTTCTTTAGTTGTTTATTTCGTATGATTTTGTATTGTTAGGGTTTAGAAATTTATTCGCATAAATATGTATCTTTGATTAATTGAAGTAGATAACATGATTAGGTATCACTAGTAGAATTTTTAAGTATAATCCATCGTTAAATGTTTGTTTTAGTTTAGATAATAGTTTCTGAAATTCTGGACAGTTTCTCTTTATCACGTTTTTGATTGATTTAGGTAACCTTAATGATGTTATAATGATTTGGAATATTAACAAAAGTTCTAGATTCATACGTTATCTTTTATTCTGAGTTGGATTCGTTCAATTTAAGAATACTATGAATTTACTATGAATATTTTGGTAACATGATGTAATTTGTCCAGTTTTTATAATAATTTTGTAAAATGAATAGCTTTTATTTGAGCCGTTGGTTTTCTCTTGATCTTGGATATGTTGTTAAGTATTGATTCTTATATTCTCCTGTAAAATTTGAATACAATTAGACTATATTATCATTATAATATAATATAATATAATACACATGCAGTTAGTTTGTGTGCCTAAATGCTTGAAAGAAATTTATGTTGTTTGTCCATATGTTGTTAAGCCATGGTTGCTTGTATTGTTTGTAAAAGTGATTTACAAAAAGAAAGAAGGAAATGAGTTTATATTTTACCGTGATGGAACATGGTTCCATACTAAAGGCGGGTAACGATCCACGAGAGTTAAATGAGTAATGATCCCCATGTATGAACTTATGTTCCT
Source organism: Papaver californicum (assembly GCA_023531435.1). NCBI lineage: Eukaryota > Viridiplantae > Streptophyta > Magnoliopsida > Ranunculales > Papaveraceae > Papaver > Papaver californicum. Next base: position 13,195,623 of record JAJJMC010019063.1, read on the forward strand.
GACCATCGATGGCGGTTGTCCTTGCCGGATAAACGATAGGTGGAGTATGGACCAAAGACATTCGTACCATGAACTCATGTGTGAAATCTAATTGGATAAATTATTGAAAATATTATTGGTGTTGTGAATTCATGTGTTAAAATCTAGATTGGATGATTATTGGTAACATTATTGGTATTGTGATTGTTGAATATAACATTGATTAGTTGAAGTTGTACTATATTTCATGTTATATGTTTTTTTTCCTTGATAATTAAATTGGTTTGTTTTCGCATCTTTAGAGAATGGGGGTGCATTCTATTGAGCTGTCATCTCACCTCAATTGACATTCCTTGCAGATTTCATGGAAGTTGGAAGTAGAACTAAAAAAGTGGTTGGCTTGTTGATTGTGTTGTATTTCTTGTAATTGTCTGACGTGTAATTTGATCCAATTATTTGATAAAAATATTACTATAGATGTTTAATTATTCAATTCTTATTTTTAAATTTAATTGTGCTTGGTGAAGTAAAATAAACAAAATAAATAAATATATATGTAACATTCTCGTTCCTACTCGTAACACCTTGAGTTCGGACCTCTATATGGGTTTGACCCTGGTCCGGAACTCTTGGTGTTACAAAGGAAACTTCTAAGAGATCCGCATTCTTATGATTCAAGAAGCAAGGATGAATAATATCCGATAATGATCAGATGGGGTTTTTGTAACTAGATATGTCAATTAAAGAGAAATGTTGGACTAACAAGGAATTAATTTGCTCTCTGACCGAGATCAAGTGCCCGTAAGATTCACGAAGTGAATTTATATAATTGATTCCCTTCCGATTAGTAGCTATTGCATGGAAATATTCTTGTTACGGTCGTATTCGCGGAAGAATTTATCTTTGGATAACTAATGGTAGTAGTGATTTATGATTTCATTTTATTTTCCAAGTTCATCTCAGAGGTTTTTGATTTTATCCAAATTAGAGTGAGGCATCTTAATACATTGATTGTTCTTGATTGTGATATCTAGAAAGTTGATAATGCGACTAATATTTCCAAAAAATTATTTATTATAGGTGGAAAGATCAGCAGATATATGTTGAAGTTTAGAGGATAAACGATTATCAGAAGGGTCAATGTTGGGTAGATTCCAAGAATTGGCTAGTAGAGATGAAAGAGAGGGTTGGGTAAACCAACAAAAGAATTTATGAAGTTTTTGTAACGTAGGATTTGAATTGAATAACAAAGGGGTATGATCCTAACCCACCCGAGTTAGATGGCTTACATTGGCTTCTGGATAAAGTTGTAACCACTGGATACTAGATCTCTGTCAAGTCTTTCGTATATGTTAGCCGATCCTGTATGATTGTTTGTGTATGTATATGATGCACATTCGTAACCCGTCTCTTGTAGGTCTATATTTGTCATCACTTGTCGAATAAAAGAAGAACCCTCATATAAGGGATTACACTTCCAATACAGGGTTTTTTCAAGGTTTCAGAGTATCTCAATAGTTGGTTTGGGGGTATCCTATAACATTAGCAAATGTCTACATTACCCTTTCAACTTTCCTTCTCTATTTCAACTCTTCTTCTCCGTATTTTCTTCACCATCGAAATTCCTCATCGATTAATCAGCGATTTGAAGATGAAGAATCCTAATAAAGGTATATAAGGTAGCAGTGATGACAATCAAAATCAATCAAACTAACCTATAAGAAGAAATAAGTGTTGAAGGCGTTGAAACTCCTCAAAAAGAACACATGGTGTATATGAGGTATGATTCGACAAAAATCCATGTTTTTTTTCTCCTTTTTTGTGATTGATTGATTCGAAAAAAAAAAGGTTTTCAAAAACTTTTACGGTTGGGTTTTTTTCAATACCCAACCATAAACCCATGTTTGGAAGAAATTACGGTTGGATTCCCAAACGTAACTGGTTTTTCTTTGATTTTACGGTTAGGTTTTTTCAATTTACAAAATGAAGATGAAGATGACATTTTACGGTTGGATTTTTCAAACATAAGTGTTTTACGTTTAGATTCGATTTTCAGTTTCCAACAGTAAATTTCACTGATAACTAAAAATTGTTTGATTTTTTACGTTTGGTTTTTTTCAACCGTAATTTTATTTTATGATTAGGTTCGATAGTTATTTTCCAACCGTAAAAATTCCCTGGGTGTTCAAAATATTTGGAGGATTTTTTACGTTTGGGTTTTTCGAACTGTAAAATGTCTTACGGTTGGGTTTTAACTTCAAACCAACAATAGAAATGCTACGATTGGGTTTTTCCCATTTTTATGTCTTAGTGGTTCGAGATGAAAATCCAACTGTAAACTTTCCTGAATCACAAAAAAATCTTCTTTTTTTTTTAACGTATTTTAAGCAATTTTGAGCAAGAAAAAGGCCAAGAGTTTAAGTTAGAGGTATATCTGACTACTCTTGGACATTGAATCTTCACTTTGACGGTTTGTTTATTCATTTGGTTGAGTGAAACAAAATTTAGGATTTTTCAAAAATCTCCAAAAAGTTCTCTTTTTTTTCTTTTTCTTTTTCTTCTCACCAAAACAAAACATATAAATTTTAATTTGATTTCATTAAGTATAACTTTTTTTTTCATTAACCTAATTTATTAGCTGATTAGATTAATTAAGTATAATATTATTTTATAAAATATAATTATATTAATTATTAGTAACTAAATAAGGATAGTTTTATCATTATGAAAATATAATAGATAGGAGATTTTTAAATTGAAAAACTAATGACCCTATTTTATCTTCACATGAAAAATCTCTCTATGAATCCATAAACCCTATACGAGGGTTCTAAAAGAATCTGCACTTAAAAAGTTCTGATTTCCACCTTATTTTTCCACATGTAAATGCTATTAATTGAATTCTAGGGTGAAAAAGGGAGCCACCTTTGAAGTGGCGAGTATTAAACGTGAATCTTAACATTTTTACTATTCAATTACATGTTTTATGCTACTGGACTTATCATGAAAGTTTCTTTCCCTATATAAAACAAAATCATAAGTGTTATTTACCCATGGGATGCCATGAAGAAAATAAACCTCCTGTCTTGTCTATGCCAAAAGTTAAGTTAATCATAACAATTGACCCTTTACATCACTATGAAGTGTGAAATCGAAGATGGTTGAGTTTGATTTGCAAGGACTATAACTGTTGTTCGTGACAGAAGTAAAATTGAAAAGTAGAAAGAGACGTTAATATTCCGTTTATAAGAAGGATCTCGTGTTTCATCCTTAATCCTAAAAGAAAAACATTAAGGTCCTTTAAAAAACGTGTTATTTCCAAATGATCCTCTAATAACATTTCTAATAGAAGGTGAAAAATTTATTTTTTAATGACATATAAGATTTTAGACCTTTATTAAAAATAAATTCATCTTTAGGTTCTACAAAATAGGAAGATTAAATAATAATTTTAAAGGTTATAAAGAAAGTCTTATCTAGATTTTTGGATTGATCTCTCTGTTAAATTCTAGATTTTTAATAATTAATTAAAATATAATTAGACAGTGCACATTTCATCATATAAAATTTTCTTAATGATCAAAAATATATATTACTAGAGATGGTTTATTAGTTATGGGTCCTATATTTATTATATGCGTAAATTCTCTTAAATAAAATCTTAATAAAAATTCCACATATAATTTTTAACACGTGGAGATGCTCTAATCCTCCGTTTGTTAATTAGGACAGCCTAGCAGTGTACCAGAATAGAATCAGCTGCACTAACTAATTTCTCTTGTTCTTAATAAAAAATACTATAATAATATAGAAAGATTAAAGATTAACTAATGTGTCTTCTATTCCAGATCAATTTCTCCGGCCTTCTTTAATGAATAATGATACTACTATTATTCTGCCTTTTCACCATCAAGCTGAATCAAATGCTACTGCTGCTGTTGGTGTTGTTGTTTCTGCTTCCTCTGATAGTACTGCTGGATCATCATTTCTCTTCTAATGGACGTATCGTAATCACTCGTAGTATCAGTAGCATTGCGGCTGCTGAAGCTCACTGCAGCAGCTGCCTCCTGTGCTATCCTTACAGCATCCTTTTCCTGATGTTGCAGATGTTTATCATCATTTCCTCTTCCACAGGATACCTGTTTTCCAAAGAATAAACAGTCTGATTATTAATAATTAGCTGATTTAGCTTCTCGATTAAGATCTGCTTTTTAATTAGTTGTTATTTATACTACATTCTGAAGTTGGAGTCACACTTCATTATCAATTAGAGGCTAAATAAGTATTACAGTCAGTTAATTAGGATTTAGATGAGTCTAAAGAACTAAGCATAATTTGCAGACTCGGAAGATTTGATTTATATGTAGAGAGAGAGAGAGAGAGAGAGAGAGAGAGACGTACATTTGGGAGGAGAACCAGAGTACGAGGTTGTTGTTGTTGTTGGTGGTGCACTGCTGGAGCGGCTCTGGTAGTGTTGGACCTGTTGGTGTAAAAGGAGTTGGTGGGGGTCCCACAGAATAGACCTTGATTGTTAGTAGCAGGGGAAACGTCATTGAAGCCAACTTGGTTATGATACATGGTGCTCTGATCTCGCCATAAGAGGCTAGAGGATGGTTGATGATGATGGTAAGCTGGTGGTGATCCCAGGTTAACATTGGCGACCCTGAAGTCCACTTTATCATTATTTGATGGTGAGAATGAGATTGATGGAATTGTAGTAACCATAACTTTCTTAACAGCACTGCTCTCCTCCGGCAAGGGCTTCACTGGTGGGGTTTCCTGATTTTGAGGTGGTGGCAAAAGAAGAAAATCGGGTTTTGAAGTGGTGGAGGAAGACACTGATGTGGGAGTTGGGACCACTTGACCCTGATTGTAAGTAGCAGTAGGAGACACCATCATCATCCTATTACTGCAGGAACTACTACAGTTGCTATTATTGTTACCTGGAGATGACGCAGCAGCAACCATGTTTGGCCACAAAAAAGATCCTTGAGGCTTGCAGATCCTGAACCCACTTCTCAGTCTCTGACGCTTTTCTTCTTTTGTTTCTTTCTCAACTACTGCTTTTTGTTTCTCTTCATCTGATCTCTCTGGTGTTGCCCATACTGGATCATTTAATTCTTTCTCATCAACTGCTTTCCTTTTTCTAGTCTTACTGTCGTCTACTACAGTTAACACTGACGATGATTTTTCAGCCCCAGTAATAGTTGTAGGAGTTCTTGCACCTTCCACCCTGGAAGTAAATTTCCACACCTCCTCCTGCATTTATACCCCATCACAGTTAAACTCATGTCAGTGGCATAACATACCTGCTGGTATGCCAATCATGCATATATTCTACACATGTGTGCTAACTTGATTAGATATTGTAAATGGCACGTGCTGTGAATAAGTATTTAGCACTTGTGTATTAAAGACATTCATTTGACTCATTTTTTTTATTTTTAATGCATGTATTGACTAAATAAAAGTTCTACAGTATCTTTTTTGAAAGTTGGTTTTGGCCTAAATGATGGTGAAACTTGAGAAGTTATAATGGCAATGTTAATTATATTAGTTAGTAAGTACTGTAACTGTAGTGTACCTGCATCCCATTCAAGGAATTTGAAATTTCAAGCAGCTGTTGCTCCAATTGTGCCTTTCTCTTCATCAAATTGTTATAATCTTCCTCCAATGGATGAGAATTTTGTTGTCGCTGATACTGCTGGTCAACAACTAGAGGTGTAGTAATTGTGGTGATGGGAGAAATGCAAGCTTGCAGTTGGGGTACTGCTGATTGATCTGGAGTACTATCATCTGCCTGACCAAAAGGAGTATCAATAGAACTCGGATTATTCACTGGTACTATGACTAAATCTGAACTATCCCCATTCATCTTCTTCTTCTGTTGCTTGTGGGTATACATGATTTCCTTCACATTTCTTTTGAGGGTGGACATTTCTTGTTTGAGGAATTTTATGTCTTTAGCACAGATTGGATCTTGGGAAGGGTTATCTCCAGGCATCCATCCAGGTGGTGGTGTCCAATAAGGATCCTTGACTCCAGCTTCTCTCCTGATGTTAACCAAATCTGCATCCTCTAACCAGTATTCCATCTCTCCCTCTGCATTGTGGCGTCTTCGAAACCTTACCTCACCATCTGGAGCAACCTTACCAGACATGTGTTTCAAGAGATGGTCCAATAGACCTGTGTCTCCAATGTACTTGCGTGCTTCCATCCTTAACACCCTTCTCATGACTGGTTTCCCAGAAACTGCATCTTTCTCTTTCATGATTTCCAACATGCTCACCTCAGCTTTCCTATACCTCTCTTTCGACCACCTATCATATGAAGTAACAGACACCAGTTGTCTCTTGTTGTGGATTACAATCTGGTTATTCTTATTGCTCTGTTCCGCATTTTTGCTCCTTTTCTTCTTCTTCTTAATCTTAATCTTCAATCCAGAAGCAGCAGCAGAGCTCCTAGTAGCAGGACGAGTAAGATTATTCTGTTCATCATCACTATCATCCTCCTCTTTTTTCTGATTATGTAAACCCCTGCGGTGTTGAGGTTTAATCTTCTTCTTTGGTGTCTTGGAGTTGTTGCTGGTTTTTCTATTTCTCAGCAGCACTGCCAGCTGCTTGGAACTTCGATCACGATTTCTACTTCTAAGACTTCTTCTTCTCTCTAGACTAAGATGATACTCATCATCATCATCATCATCAGTGGTAATATTATTCTTGAAGATACTCTGATCTTGATCCATCCCCATAATTTCACCCACTTCATTTGCATTTGCTTCTTCTTCTTCATCCTGTTCCCGTTCTTCTTCCTCTTCTTCCAGGACAGCCTCAAAAATGCCCAAAGATGACTGATGCTGATGATACTGATGTTCTGATGTCCTGTTGCTCTTTATCATAAACCTCTTATTGCTAATCTCTGTTCTGTAGTCTTGGTGGTGATTATTGTTGCTATTGTTCTTGTTTGGTCCCATGAAAGCTACTCTCCTCCTCACACCCCAGTGTAAATCAGAATTATTAGTTAGAGCAGACAAGCAGGTTCCCCTCTCCCTCGTGACCAAATTACTATCATACGTACTGCTACCACCACTAGACCATCTACCTACTGCCACAGGAGATGAACAACACAAATTAGACTGATAATTTTCTGTGCCTCTATTCAACCCAATCCGATCTACTTGAGTCTCATCACAATTGCCATCATCATCATCATCATCACTAACATGGTAATCATCTGATCCACTATGGTCTTGTCCTGGTGTTGACACTAATACTGGTTGCTGGAAAGTAAGTGTCCAAAAGCTCTTGAGATGCTTCTGTTTCGAGAATTCTGAAGACAGTATTTGCCGAATCAACAATTTACCTGCAAGTGTTAAATCCATCACATACTCTTCATCTAGTTCTGGATGCACACGTAATTTCCCTTTCTTCATTAGTTGTGGGTGTTGGTACTGGATCCTCTTGTTTCGATCATCAGAGACGACAACATTAGTATTCTTGTAGTGGGTGCTAAGAGATACCACACTTGGGAACCTTAATGATACATTAACCTCTGTTTTTGAGATCACCTACAGCAACCACAATAAACAAATCAAATTTTTGACTCAAAATTTGGCAAGGTAACTTAAATTAGCTGAGCAAAAAATAAATAAATCCATTTAGACTTTACAATGTTGCACTATTCAAGTTAGGGTCACTTGTAATTAGCTCACCATGACTACACGAACTGATTTGAGCTGAACTGGCAGGGAATACTGATCAGGTAACTGAAGGCTGTGATTTAATTCATAGAGGCACCCCATTTTTATTTGTTCTAACCCACCACCTCCTCCTGGGAACATGCAGCAATCTATTAAGAAAATCATTTCTATAAAACAATAGAACACAAAACCAGTACATCACACAGTAGTTGAGCATTTCTATTAATAAGTTGAAAAGGCCAGTTTTACTGTAAATTGTTATCACTCTTAAATTGTGACCATTTTAAATAGTTACTGGAATCTTTTTACTCGTAGTGAAATTTCTTGTAAGAAAACCCCATGGTATTGAAGAAAATTAGACAGGCCAAACATGGGCAATAAAAGAAAGAGATATTTTAAGCAAAAACTAAAACATATATGCATCCACCTAAAAAGAAGACATGAATCAAATCAAAAAAGGCAGAAGATTTTCTGTTTGTGTTACCATAATTGTAGTCGAATGGGTAGGAGTCATTTTTGTTGGTGCATGGAAATAGTAAGTTGTTGCGGTTAGCAGTAGCAGCCTTAGGCACTAATCCTGACGCTTCATGTCTCATTATTTCCTGATTAGGAGCAGGATACTCTTGTCTGTTCCCATCCTCAACCTCTTTGGCAATTCTCAACCCAGTTCTTTTGGTGTAGTATTTCTTTGTCATTTCCTACAAAATAATTTTGATATCAATACAATGTTGTTGACTAAATGGCTATTTTCTTAAAAAATAAAAATACATTAAAATTAATTAAAAGCCTAGCTGCAGATTAAGTGAGCGTGACCACCTCTCAGTAGACCTATCTCATCTCTCAGAATAGAGTATCATGGGCAGTAAATGAATCAAGTCACATTTATTGCTAGATTTACACCTTTCTTACATAAGTAAGCACCCTTATTCCTTAAATAAATTGCTTAATTAGTGACATTTTAATGGATTGAAATGTTTTAATCGAGCAAAAAAAAGTTTGGATTGTTTTTTCTGGATTGAAATATTTCATTAACTGAACCCAAAATTTCGATTCCTTTTTCTTTTTTGGCAAGTTTTGTAAAATCATGATGAGGAAAAACAGTGACAACGCATGTTTCTGAGTTACATTAAATTCTCCATGCAACTTTTTGAGACAAACAGCTGCAGAGAGCAGAGAGAGAGATTTGAGGACGCTTACAGTAGTAGTTGTTGTACGGCATAATTCTGGACCACCATCTTCCTCCTCAGTAAAGAATACAGCTTCCATTGATGGTTGAATAGTTCGCTGTTTTGAGTTTTAAACCGTTACAGAATTAGTACTGGTGAAGGATGAAACATGCCCTAAATAGTGATTCTCATGATGATTAAATGAGGATGTCAAAAAACATAATGATATGAATCGACCGAGATCCAAAAATTAGAAAATCGTATACATTCTTTTGTATAACCAACTTAATAAAGAGAGTCAAGAGACTAGTCTGAGAAACATATCTGTATTTTTATTTTCAAAAATTTGCAGAAAATGTTTGAAATGAAATAAACTCCTCTAAACTTGAAGTTCAGATATACAGAGAAGGGAAATTAGAAGGTCTAGTCTATTTTTTTCATAACATTTTGATCTAACTTCTTACACGACCACGAAAATGATAAGGTCTAAACTAAGGTCAGTATCAGAAGTAAGATTTTCAGAAAACAAAATATAGCTAGCTAATAACAAACAATTTGTAAGTTTAATATGATCAGTAGCAGCTTTTGATTGTTTATGCAGCTAAATAAAAAGGGAAGAAGGATTTACTTTCAGATCAAAAAGGTTTTAAAGATATTTTAGTACCCATATCTGAAATAAGCTAGATCATCAGAAACCATAACAAATTACAAAGAAAAACTGTTGATAAAAACTTTACAAAACACAAGAGCTAGTAACAAAAAATCTTTAGTAGAAGAGAAATTACAGATGGTGATGAAGAGAGATGATATCTATATCGGATTAAAGATGAAAGAAGCTGGGGATGAAATTTATACCTCCTTCTTCTTCTTGAAATGAGGAGATAGTAAAAACTACACTGATATAGCTGCAGGTAGTGTGAATAATTACTTAATGCATGGCTTCTTCTTCCTCATGTTTCATAGATTATAGATATACAGAGCTTTTAATTGTATGCAGAAGATACTCTTTAACAGAAAAAAGTGAGAGAAAATGAAAAACAGAAAAACGAATCACGATTGAGAGACGAGTAGCGAGAGAATAAAGAGAGAATAATGAGATTTTGTCACTCGGTTGCAAGAGAGGGGGAGGAGAGATCCCATTTTATATTGTTGGGATTTGGGAGGTGTTATTACCCTGCCGTACTACTCTCACGTGAATTTATTTTTATTTTCCGTTCTGCCCATGGTTATTTACTCCTTTTTACCAGATTACCCTCACCATTTTATAGTCTACTCCTACTAACCCTTTAGCTTTTCCGTCAAAAACAAACCATCTACGGGGTTCCTATATGTGGGTGTGTTTTTATTTAGAACTTAAGTAATCGTATGCACCATAGATGTGGACTATGTTGGACCAAATTATAAATACTGACTACTGTACGTGTCTTTGGACAATTTTCAAACTCATGGCTCATAAGCAAGTGGGGTAGTTAATTAATCTGATTAAATTAGAGTGCAGTGAATTATTTTAGTCCTACAACTAAAAAATAAAATAGGATTATAACAAAATAAATATCAAAATTTTTATCCAATTATTTATGTCAATATCTAATTTATTCTATGGTTAATTAATATTAATTAATTTAATTAGTAGTTGTTTAATCATGTTAGTTGTGAGATCAAACCGTGCTAAGTAATCATCAAAACCTGTAAATTTTTTAGAAAATTTGATTTGGTTTTTGAAGTTAATCAGCCCAGAATCGGTAGATACGAAGGATAACGTATGCCAATTCTGGGTTTGTGATCTTTATTCACGAAGAACACCAAAATCGATGGATATTTCCTTTTATAAAGGACGATTCTAAAAATCGTTGGATGTGAGTGTTATTATGTAACGATTCAGGGACACTTTCATAAAAACAAATTTCATTCATAGTTTAGGAAATTAGCGCATTGCATTACATAGTTTAGGATATTAGCGCATTGCGTTACATGATCCTTGAAGCTCGCACATTAATACATCGTTAATGAACCTCCGACCACGTTGGTTCAATACGACGTATTCCCTCGCATGCATGAACATTCTTTCCCCGTTTCGAATTCGCCATAGGCTATGGAATCGTTCGGCCTGAAATCAAATTGATTAATCGTTAGTATGCGAACATCAAACGATGAGAGAGGGATAAACATGCCGAACTACTCACTTTCTCGATATTAGAAGCTTGAGGATGATGCTCGTGAACCATTCTTCTAATTTTACGGAACTCTCGCATTTCACTTTTAATGATGTAGAATCTAGACGCTAGATCTCTCCATTTTTGATGTTAGGGTTCCCGGTACGGTCATAGAAGAATTATTTGACTCTCTTCCAAAACATCGAATAAATTTCAAACGGGCGTTCGCGGAAGACGGGAATGAATGACTTGACGAGCTCTAAATCTTCTTACGGTTCCCAGTCCATTCCACGACTCTATTTGATTAGTGGATGAAGTGGGAGTGAGTAAAAGACGTAAGTTTGGGGCAAGTTGAGTCATAAATAGAGGTCCTTCTTATATAGAGGTAGACCCAACGACTATTTTTTTTTTGAAAAACTCAAAATTTAGGGGAAATATTTTGTATGAATCTCAATGAAAGTGAAAGATATAAGTTTGAAAAAAAATAAAGCATTCATTGAACCACATCACCGCCTTCCCCACAACCACGACCACCTCAAACTCGTTTGGCAAGTCCTTGTCCACTGCTTGATTCGCCTTGACCAGACTTTCTCACTCTTTGTTTCTTTGTTGGCACCGGCTATGTCGCCTCCCCAAAGATAGCACCAACTTTTTCATCCTCCAGAGCCTGGTATTCTTCAATCTTTGTCTGGTTCGCCGCAACATGTTCTCCTCTCCCGATACACATTTTTGCTTTGTTGATCAGGTACGTGATTCGTCTTCTCTGTTTTCATTTCAAACAACAAACAAGTTACGGTTCATGCTAAACCCTAGTAATATACCATAACAGACCACAACAGTACCAGAACATCGAGAGCTCTATCCCGGTACTTGATCAAGGGACTCTTTTCTAATTGTATCACACGAGTGTGATAAATATTGAGGTACCACGACATATACGCCGGGATGGCTTCAGCATCGAACTCAGCATGCCTACCCATTCCGCATACGTTAGCCTACTTATTCTCCCAAATAGTTTGAGTTGGTAAATGATTGTGGACAACCTCAATATTGTTCTCAAGGGAACTATATATCTCCTTGTTAAATTTGAATTTGACTCCATCAGGGATCTTCTGCACAACACCACATTGCCTCGCAACTCTTCTCAGGTTGTACATTATATAGCCTCTAGGGTGAAACAGAGGTCCATGGTAAATTTGTTCCGGAAACCCAACCATTTTTCTGTCTGCAAATACTTCCTTGTAAGGGTAAAAGAGAACATCGGTCGTCGTCAATTTGTCCAGTTGCCGCCTCAGTTCAAGGAGTTCCTTCTCCTGACTCTGGACCTTGTCGTTATAGGAGTATTTGCTTCCAAAATAATCACCTTCCCAACCCCCTTGCACACCGGCCCTATTAGCAAACTCTGGGAAGTGGAAGTATATCCACACCTGGAGAAGAGTCACATTCCCTCCGACTTAGGTTCTGTCTACCCTAGTACACTTTCTCATCTCATTCAACAAGTATGCAAGGCAAGCAGTGCCCTAAGAGTACTCGCTCACTTTCTCCAATGGTTCCACTAACTGGATGTAGTTGGCGTTCACCCGAGAACCGGAAACGCCAGGGAAGATAAAAAATCCCAAGATGTAGAGAATATATGTGGTGGCAGTAGCAGTGATACGATGTGGGGTCAGCTCACCTCTTTCTTGAAGATCTTTTTTTTTTTCGAGAACTCTTTCCTAAGGTGGATGTGATGGAATATTCTCCGTTTTTTTCTTTCACCACAGTCAGCTGATAGACACATTTTAACAATTATTTATTTTGATAGTGCTCGATTTTATACTTATTGTGTGATTTTATGTGTTTTTAGGTATTTTTGAGAAATAAACAATGGAAAAATTGGCTTTAGAAGTGATAAAGGAACCCACCAAATTACTAAAGGCACCCAGGGTAAATTAATAAAGGAACCCATACGGTTGATAAAGACACCCTTCCTCTTTTATTCAAATTCCGAAATTGACGGGAAATTTTCTTTCAAGCATGAAAAGTTATCTACCTTAATTAGAACCAAGGTTTTTGGGATTAAAACAAGTAATCAATATCTCAGTATGACGCAGCAATCAAACTTGACTAAAACACGTCACTTCTGAGTGTTTCAAGGCCGTAAAAATTGGTTGGAAGTCGAAGTTGTAACCGGAAAAAGAAATATTCTCTGATTCGAATTAACAAGAATTTGAGTTAGTTTTGGGTTAGATTTAAGTCCTTATCGATCCAAGAGGACTAGTTAGGATTTTTGGAGCCTATATAAAGCAAAGATATCGAGTAAAAAAAGGGGGAACTTCAATCGAAAAAAAAGGAGGAAAAAAAATAGTGTTGCTGCTGTAGGGAAGATCAGGAATAGGCGACGATTTCTTCAATGGAACATCAACATTTATCTTCTTCGTTGCAACGTTTATCTTCACCTGCAACAGTTTCTTCAACCTATTTGCAACGGATGTCTTCAGAACAGTAACGTTTATCTTCAGTGGAAGCACTTTCTTTCTGTAACAGTGGAAACAGTTGTCTGCAACGCCATTACACCGTTGCAAACTCTCTGTTTACACAATTTTCACTCTTTTCATCTTTGTAAACAAAGTTTGAGCCATGAATACACATCTTGAGAGTGTTTACAACATGAGGAGCTAGACCCTATTGCTGAGGCGACGGAGGAAGCCATTTTTCCAATAATAAAGTGGTATATTTTTATTTTATTAATTTTTTGTAATTCTTTTATGAGTATTTGCTTTGAATTAAATTTGAAACAATGATTTTTATCAATTAGTTGTGTTTTATTTTAATGGGTCATGCTTAGTTTGGAGCTATTGATGTCTCATACTTTTGATTTACAACTATTATTTTAAAAATCTAACTTTGGCAATATTTTGAATCAATTGAATATATGAATTGCAAGATAATTATTAATGTTAAATCACTTGAAAAATTGGCTAATGGTGGAATCCTTAGTCTCAGTTGTTTCTATAATTTCAATCAATTCTACTTTAATCTTCTTTGTTTTTAGTATCAAAAATTAGGTTTAAAAATTAAATCTTTACAAGTCTGAGTATCGAATCTTTTACCACTATTTCTAAAACACATCATCATCTCCCTCGTGGTCTTCTCCGTATCCTAAACAAACACCTTGGAGGTGAACTCGTAGATGTCCTTCCAATCTACCTCAATTTGGTAGTTGGGCTCCCTCACGGCTTTACCTCTAATGCTGAGACCCGTGATCAACTGCACATCGTTTGAGGTTATTGTCATTTCCCCAAGCGGAAGATGAAAAGTATTCGTTTTCGCGTAATATCTCTTGAGAAAGGAAGAAACAAGGGGATTGTCATACCAAACCACGGAGTTGTCGACTCCAAACATCAACCCCGTTCCTTCGACGATACCTTTTACTTCGGGTGCTTCTCCATTCAACGGAATTAACTCTATTTTTTTTTGATTGATGATCAGTGTTTTAGAAGACGCACGACATCGGCGTGATCCTAAATAACATATCACGCCAAATTAAAAAAATGCATAAGCTTAAATAAAAATAGACGATATATACAATAAGGTTGAGATACTTACCATGGTTGCACAGATCTTAACAGCCCAACTGTGCTCGTACCCCCATAACAACTCTCCTCCGTCACCAGGTAACCCATGAATAGGCTCATTGGGACCGCAAATTAACAACATCTCAATCTTTGACAAGTATTCTCCTTTCTTCTTCCTTCCTGGCAGTGGTGCACCTTTATCTCCTTGTTGTTCTTGTGGTGGTTCTGGTGGTTGTTGTGGTCGTGCTGGTGGTTCTCCTCCGTCATTGCTCTCGCTATCTTCCTTATCATTTTCCTCTTCACCCTGAGCTCTATCATATTCTGTATTAAAAGACGAAGAATCTTCTTCTCCTTGGTGCTCCACTTTAGGTGGTTCATTGATGGAAACTGCTTTAGCTTTTCCCGCCGAACCTCTATGGTGCTTATCCCCTAAATTCTTATCGCCCTTTCGACGAGGCCCCAAGCTTTGAGGAGTAGCAAGATCATGTTTTTTCTTCGCTCTCTTTTCTGGTACCTTTCTCTTGCCCTTATCACCAAAGAGTACGACAACATACGATAATCAACAATCGAATTAAAGTGACTTTAGGAATTCCAAGAGTAGAATCGGCCACCACTATACATTCACATCCAACGATTCTTAGCATTATAGACTAACGAATCGTTCGATGTTGGTGTTCATATCCAACGATTCTAGACTAAAAAACCAACAAAAATATTGGGGGGTTTTTCAATCCAGAATCGTTAGATATGGATGTCCACATCCAACTATTCTGATACAGTTCAGAATCGTTTGATATTTGTTTTCATATCCAACGATGCTAGGCTAAAAAACCAACAAATTCATTGGGTTTTTTCTCCACCCTGAATCATTCGATAGTGATGTCTACATCCAACGATTCACATAAATGTTTAGTTTCTTCTCGACCTAGAATCGTTAGATGCTAATGTTCACATAGAACGATTATGGGTCGATGTTTCATGTCTTTTCAGTTACACTGGAATCGTTCGACGGGGGCATGAACATCAAACAATTCAAATTGGAGTCGTTGGATGTGGACATGAACATCGAACGATTGTGGGTTCCACAGAAAACCCAGTAATCAAAATTTTCAATTTTTGAGTGTTGGCATGTGATTGAAACCTAATTTAGAGTGATAGGATGATAGAAAAGTATCTGATTCGAGCCATTTGGTTGTATCGAGTTAAGAGTTTCTTCGTCTTCCTCTTCCGTAACCGTTTGTTTATTTCGAATTGCTAATTCAATTCCTGGATCGCTTCCACTAGGTTCAGTTGATCCTCCAGAGGGAAACTTCATTCGTTTTGGTATTTTCGTTATATAGAAAAAAATGATTAATCATTTTTTGAATCGTCGATTTTTGACGATGTTTTGGTTTGAAATGGAGAAGAAGAGGGAGAAAAGAGTAGAATAGAAGAAGAAGAAGAATTGGTTGATGAAGAATAAAAAATGGGTTAGATTAATTAGTTCAAGTAATTAGTTATACTTTTAGTTTGTAATTTTAGGTTTTTATAAAGAGTAATTTAGTATTTTCATACAAAATAGACATACCTTATCTATTAATATGGGTGGACACAAAATTTAATAGGGCCAAAATAATAAATGTAGGCTCCAAATTAACCAGATTAATTAAGATTCAATACTGAGTTGCGAGACCGGAAGCATTTCTTCCTCCGTAGCAATACGAGTAAGCTAATTTCTTTTGGATCAGCAAGGGAGATTGCCCTGCCTCAAAACCAACATGTACCTTGCACCTAACCCAAGTCCAGGAGCTTTGACAGGGTCGAATACCACCGAAAAAGCCAGCATCATAAATAGCATCAGATAAGGGTGCAACCCTATGATACGAGCTCTCAGTATCCCAATGATAGATGAAGGTAATTTCTCTTCAATGCTAGAAGTAACCACTGGCCAGGGTCAGGAAGAGGATCCGCCTCTCTGTCAACATTAACACATCCTCTGAGTCATACAATCTCTTCGAACAAATTCCATCTCAATGTGAACAACAATTTATAATATATTTAACTAATTCTTGTACTAGTACACAACTCAGCCACGAATTAAGGCATGCCCAAAAACACGTATAAAATGGAGAAATTGAGTTCAATAAAGACGCCTCAAAATTTATTTAAATCATATCTTTTGAACTAACATTAAATTAAAATCGAAACAGATTTAGTAAAGTACTTAAGTTTAATAAATGGGATCAAGTTCAATTAAAAATTTACCTGTGCCAATCAAAACGAAGAACAGCAGTAACAAATTTACAAAGAGAGAGTTAAACGCAAAAACATTAATGAAGCTATAAATGGAAGGGCAGAACGTAATTCTGAAGACCAATATTTGTAAAAGGGTACACGTGTCACTATTGCCAAAGCTTAAACACCCCAAAGACCTGGCTGTAATCTTGCATGCCAAATTGGTGATGATACATGTCTCAAGTAATCTATAGCAATGTAAGAAATTGCTGCAATTCCTGACTCCCCAATGCGGATCTTTGTTTTAAATCTATTACCCATTCTCGTTACTGTTAGAACTTCACTCTCAACTGGATTGGTTATAGAGAAATGGGTTTTTTCGTTAGAGCTTCCCCCAGATTTTCTCTCTTTTGATCACTGGATTCTTTAGGCCAATTCCTACTATAGGGTATAGCAATCTTTTTCATTTGGCATGCCAGATGATCTGACAAACTAGCTGCTTCACTATAGGAAAGATGAGTAGCGATAGACTCTTTATCGAGCGGTCTAAAAACAAAGCCAGCGATAGAGATTTGATCGCTTGCATCGGAGATTGAATTGCTCGATCGTGATTTTGCCGTTAACGGCTATTTACCCCTACTTCAATCTAATATATATGCCCACCTACTTCATCAACTTACTCACACCTATTTTTACATAAATTTTTACACTATTTACCTATTTCTTTTACCTTTATCATCAGTTTACTTACTTTTAGTTTCATAATCAATAGCTTATTACGATGAAGAGATGCAAATTCATAAGGATCGGTTCAAATCACAGCAAAAAAAAACGTGTTTGAATGTTACGACAACTTGATGATGAGGCACATGAAGATTGAGAACTAACCAATACTATGATGTTGATACATTCGGGCCAAATACGTAGAGCTCCTGAGCCAAAAGAAGTATTCACAAGAAAATATACGTATCGAGGAAGGGATTGGTTCCACCATAAGATAACGCACGATTATTTTCTTCTCAATTGTATGTTCTCTGATCAAGATTTCCAATGTCGATTCCACATGTCCCGACACTTGATGATAAAAATTATTAATGAGCTTTGTCAGGTAGAACCTCAATTTAATTATCAGTTTGATGTACCGAATATTAGAGGTCATATTCCTAAACAAAAGGTTACTTCGGCCTTAAGGATTCTAGGTTATGGGAGACCTGTGGATTCGAATGATGAGTACATTCGTATGGACAAAACAACTTCATACAAGTATCTTTCATTGTTTAACGAAACAATGTTTAATCATTTTGGTCCAAGGTATTTATGAAAACCAGCCGAGGAAGATGTTAGAGAAATATTAAAAGAAAAAACAGGATAGGGGATTCCTAGGAATGCTAGGTAGTCTTGACTGTATGCATTGGGTATGGACGGGAAGCTCTACCTATTGGGTCGGTCAATATAAGGATCATTACCCAAAATCAACTATTATCCTTAAAGCTTCGTCTCTTATGGTTGTCGTATATGGCACGCTTTTTTTGGTCTTTCAGGTTCACAAAATGACATTAATGTTTTGCACAAATCGCCTCTGTTTTAATATCTAAAGTATGGATTTTGTCCCCCAAGTCCATTTCACAATCAACGACCATCAATAAACTCATGAGTATTATCTTGCAGATGAAATCTATCCAAGTGGTCAACCTTAGTTCAAGCTTACCGTCAGCCCCCTGCAGGCAAATTGGGTCGTTCATACCGGTATTTTAACAATAGACAAATTGATTTGAGGAAGGATGTGGAACGTGCTTTTGGGATTCTGAAACGGAAGTTTGTTGTCATTTGTGGGCCATATCGTGGTTTAAGTGCTCGTGAAATGTACAAGACTATGCTCACTGCACAATTATACACAACATGGTAATTCAGGAAACCCGACGTAATAAGGATTGGAGTAACCATGATGATGTAGATTTGAGGCCCGAGATTCAACCAGAAAGAAGGCTACCTGCAAGGAACTATGTGCAAATGACTAGTTACATTCAGAACCAAAATATGTATGACAGGTTAAGAGAAGATCTGAAAGTGAATCTTTGGGCCGAGTATGGAAAATCCGGCGGGCATGATTTTTAAGTTTTATTTAATTATTAGTTTAAACATTTAATTTTTAATTTGTTTGTAGTTTGTTATTAAATATTAATTTTTATAAAAATATTCAATTATCACTTGTCGGTTTTCAGTTGATCGAACGATAAACCCTCTATCGCCAACGGCTAGTTTATCCCCAACTGCTTTTAATAAATCCCCTATATATACCCACCCATCGCCATTGGTGTGTATCGTAGGTGCATAAATTAATTCACATATCTTCTACTCTACCAAGGAATAATATAGCAGTAAATAAGATTCGATCTCACGAATAACAAGAAGTTTTAGCTGTTGAAATTGTCACAAAGGGGATTTTTGCTTTAGATTTGTAAACAAAGTAAATAAGAAAGAAATTAAAGTTGAGTTGTAAGCAATAGAGAGAAATATGATCGAGGATATCCTTCTTCGTTACTAAACATTCATTCGTCGTTAATCGCATATTATCACCAACTGTAGAATAACAATAAACTCTATTATCCCCTAATTCCTAATGTCACTGGATACGGAAGCGCTCGACTACCATTTTAATCCGTTTGAGCCATCAAGAATAAGATCTCAAGGTGTAATTTAGTCGAATGCTCTAAGTTTTATGAATTAGGTTGAGCCTAGCATCAAATGCATAGCTCGGTCTGCTTATTAGTGTTATCTTTACACACGAACGCTTCACAGAATCCCTCTGTAAGGTCTCAACTTTTCTACTTTTTAAAGTCTTGTTCGACTATTATATGTATCTTACAATTCTTATTTATTAGCATTAAATTAATTAACAAACGAAATTAGTTGGCCACCTAAACAATCTATCAATCAAGTATAAATATATACTAAATAAAATCATGTTTAGAACTTAGAATTTATCCTCAATCATTAGGTGTTTAGCTATTTATGGGTGTAGTAACACCCATGTTACACATATAAGAAAATGAAAGAGAAATCGTTACAATAGTGAAATCGCTCTGTAACCCTAGCTTTTGCTCCTTGATATTAAGCTCTCTCCGTATAGATGTGTGTCAAAAAGATATATTCTTAATGTCTTGGTATTCACCTTATATAATACTCATGATATCTAGGGTTTAAAATCTTCCGGGACCGTTTTTTTCTCGTTTTATAAGCCAAAACGCGTCCAAAAACATCTTAGGTTCGGATGGCTCTTCTGGTGACCTTCCCAACCAAACCTAACAAGTAAATATTGATATACTAAGTAATACGTATCATCCTTTTATTAAGCACTCTTCTCTAGCTCAACGAAAATCCTTCCGGGCCAGTTTTGCCTCGTCGGTAGCGGCAACCACGGTGCTCATTAACTTCCTCAAAGCATCATCCTTTTATTAAGCACTCTTCTCTAGCTAAACGAGTTCATTCTTGAGTTGGGAAATTACAGCATGGAGTCACGTAAGCTGGTCAAACTTTTCCTTAACCTCTTTGAAGAGTTGCTCCATCCCACATTGAATCTCAGACCACGAGCGCATCCCAACACGTCACTCCAAGTATACAAATCCGCGATGAAAGGAGGCTTGACCTCATCTTGGAACCAATGTAGTTAATCTCGGATCTCGGTCTCGTCGTGGCCGAGACCTTGACACCTTGATAACGATATCTCAGGGAGATTATCTGTGAAATATCGGGAGTTCCAAATCTTATATCAAACTATTTTCAACTATCTTTGAATTTCCAACAAGCATATACCTTGAATATCGGCCGAATCTCGGCCATATCGGGCGAATCGTGGCCGATATTCACGTTAAAATCTCGGTCAGCGCAATCTCGGATATCGTCAAGGTATTCTTCCGATACCCTGAAAAACGGCGATATCTCGGCCATAACGGCCGAGATTGACTACATTGCTTGGAACACGCCTTGTGCCACAAAAAGAAGATCACGCGTCTGCCATATCAACACCCGCATCTCAGGAAACTTATAGTCGGCCATGTGATCATGCTCCTCCACATTCCCCTGTACATTTCGTTGAACTCTGGAGGAACCCAATAGCCGACTACCATATAGGCACCTCAAGCCACTGCTGTCTCATCGTCAATGACATGCTTAAACTGCAAGGAACGAGTGCCTGGTTGAGGAGAAAGTGGCAATGGCTCGGCCTGGGTGGTTGCGATCGGCAATGCCGCTGAGCTGGACCCGCCAACAAGAAAAGAGAGCCGTCAAAAGATCTGGAACGCTTGTCTTGATCTTCCTTCGAGTTGGCGCTGCTCCGCTTGCCCATTTTTATGTCCTAAAAATAACCGAGAAGGGGGAAGTGAGTGACAAAGACCCAACAAATGATTGTGCTGACATTTGTAAAAATAGTAAACAGACGCGCGTACTGAAAAATGAGAACTAGATTTATGTTCGGAGGCGTGAGAGGATACACTACTGACCCTAGATGAACTTCAAGATGATGGACTATAACCAGACGGAGAATGCGGAATTACAGAGATTTCCAAAAAAAAGAAAAAAAAACGCCGATAGTAAGATTAAAAAAAAGGGAGGAAAGGAAGAGAAAACATACACTAAATGCCATCAAAATCGCGCGTATAAATAGAACCAGACCCACTGAAAAAGGCCCCAGGAACTAATGGACACCACGTGATGGAAAAATCGAGAAACTAATCTTTAACCGGAATGACGGAAGCAACCACGTCAGATGGCGACGCTTCGAGGCTCCTCCATCTCTCCATCTTCTTTCGAAGTGCCCCCGGAGACTTGGTGCTTCAGAAGGCTCAGATGACCGCCGAACAGTCTGAATAACCAGCGGCTGTGTACACATGACCGTTGAAAACCCCATACTGTCGGATAATCTTAGTGGGAACAATATCGATGGAGGGTTGGGTTATTAAAAATGGTATCAGAGCCGACGACAGGCCACATGTCGAGGGTGATAGAGCACGTTGGACGGATTAGGTCAGGTATTGGTCTCATGAGTGACAAGAAACGTCGAAGATCTGGGATTGCATATATTCCAGAGCCGAGGGCGGCTCCAATTTAAGGTGGTGATATTATGATACTCCGATTCGGCAGGTAGCGTTCGACGAATGGAATATATGTAATGGTTTGTCCTTTACAAACGCCAAAGTCTTTTCATCATAATTGTCAACAATTTCTTTGTCATTTGATCCAATAGCGTTCTCCAGGGTTGGAAAACAAATCTGCAGTTGAACATGCTCGGGCTGGGAGCAATCCGGGATAAACGACCTCCCGGGAAGCTGCTGCTGGATGACCGTAGTTCTACCCGTTGAAAATATCGCACTGTCGGGATGATCGCAGTGGCTAAGTGGGGACAATATCGATGAGGGTCGAGTCATTATAAAAATAATCGTCTATAAAAGGAAGACGAGTCTAAATTTGTGCACCCCTTTAAAACCGGGGTGCACATTTTTTCCTATTGGACGAAATTTTTGGTCAAAATCAGTTTCACTAGCGTATTTATAATTGTATTTTGCATTTGAAATATAAATTTCCATAAGATACAAATATTTTATTTCTCTTTGCTTATTCTTTATCGGGTTGCGTTCATATTCTCTAGGTTCATCTTGATTACGCTTGTTTCTAACAAAAAAATAATAATCTTGATTACACCTACAATCTGCTTCTTCCATACTAATTTATGTTCTAATTTTATGTTTCTTTTCTCTTTTGGATATATGAGGAAAAATACTACGGTTTAATTTTTGGAGGAAAAAACTACTGAGAAGAAATAAGAGTTTTATGTAAGATCTGTTTTAATTTGACATTGGATAATTTTCAATGGTATGGAATTTAAAAAGTGGAGAAAAAAATGTTAATAATCGAGTATTTAATAATTTAGAGAAAAGTAAGACTAGTTTATATGTTCTATGATTTTGATTGAGTTCAAATTTGCAATATGATGTGCTAGTCATAAGTTTCTGCTTCACATATTTAAGTAGATTAAATTGATGGACCGAAAATTTTATCAAAGTAACATGTATAGATTGGGAGTTTTAAAGTACAAGGATTAGTTGGTATGACCAATACCATTATCAAACAAGCTTAACATAAATTTATATTCAAAATTTATAATTCTTAAAACTGGAAGTTCAAGGAAGATGTTGAAGAAATTGGAAGAACAAGATAAAGAGAACGGAGAAAGAAAGGGATATGAGAAAGAATTAATAGGTTCATTTACTTACGAAATCTAGTTTCATGACTGATATATTCTTCAATAAGATTGGGATGAACGTGTACCTCGGTTTTTTAGAGGGGTGTACAAATTGGGACTAAGGGGAGACTATGAAGACAATTATCATCTAGCAATTGATTATTGGCAGCAAATTAAGTTTGACTAGTAACATTATCACCTTCCTTCTCCTCGTGGTTGAGAATAAAGTGAAGGTCCCATATAAAAATCCAAGGATCAGTTTTGCCACTAGAGGCGTTGTGCATGTAGGACCAGTGTTTAGCTCTTATATCAATATCTACAACACATATAGAGAAAAAAAACAAGAGATATGTTAGTTCTGACATCCACACACCTGCAGTCAGTGACTTGTAAGTCCATACCATCTTTCCACATTAATAAAAAACCACCAGATAGCTAATTGGGATCGTACAAGCAGAAATTAGGATAATTGAATTTATCTTTTTATTTTGTTTACTTGATTCTTAATCAGTTTCAATGAGAAAAATAATATCTGGGTTATTGAATCTTATGAGTTCTCTGAGATAGGTCCTAGTATTTTTAAATTCCAAAATTTAAGGATGACAAATTAAGGATAATGAAGGGAATTACAATTAACAAATGTAGATTTATAAACTGAAGGATAATGATATGTGCTATAAGTTGCCCGAGCGATTGCAGGCTGGACTTCATTTGAGAGGATTTGTTTGTGTCCCATTGTGTTATTTTATTCTCTAGTTGCAGTTGCAAGTTGGATTGAGATGGTCTGATTATTAAGAACCTTGGTTAGTTTTTGCCAATTCTACCACCGCAATCAGAACCATATTTGTCTTCATGAATTAAGATGTTAGGTTTCAGCTTAAAAACTTTGATAGCATTTTTCATTGAAAGTATACCACTTTATCTTTACAATGTTTGTAACATTTTCCCCTGATAACATCCATAATAATATTGCAGATTAGATGTATCAATTGATTAGCTTTCTTTTTGATAGCTGAGACATAATAATGACCACTTCCTTGATCAATTCTTTCAGTTATACTTGCAGTTTGATTTTGCTTAGAGATATCATTAGACATATCTTGAGATTTTTCTGACTTTATTTCTGAACACTGGTGGCAAAGTGGTCTATTGCGATTAATGGGATTTTGTTTTTGAGCAGAAAATGACTTAATTAGATTTGGTTTTTGATTTGTATACAAGGAGATATAAAGAAACCAAAGAAAGGAGATGATAAAGGCTTAAATCCAATGAGCATACGATGAATTGGTTTAGGTGAATCAAATACTGGGAATCAAATCAAGACATCCAACAAATGCTGAACAAATACATTGACAATTAAATTAAGAAATACTAGAATCCAATAAGGAGAGAGAAGATTAAAGAAAATAATTAATGGTGCATAGAAGTTTCATAAACAAAGATTTGAAAAAAATAATTAAAAATCAGAGATTTCAGATTACATTCACAGTTGACTAGGTTCATATAATCTATCTGAAAGCAATTAGTCCCTAAAGGGGTCCTTGTATTATATCTTTCCACAATCATACAGAATTACCGACTTGCCCATACGTGATTCTCTAGTTAAAATTGAATCCTTATTTCCCAAAGTTTTTGCTTGTTCACCGAATGTAAGAGTGGATAAGTGTTTACCCATATTAGAAAAAATAAATTTTTCTTTACAAATTAAACTTTTGTTAACCAACATTTACCCATATTTTTAAAATCCTGAACCAATTTTCAATTTTGGCTTTATAAAAACCTTAATTTATTTACATATTTATAGAATCTTTCCATATTCGAATTTTTAAAGTGATAGTATCTTTTTTCCATAAACAGGGGGAATATTAAACTCAGTTTGCACAAAAAATATTTATGATATGATTTTTTTCCTATTCGCATATGCATGTCTTTTTTGCATAAAAGTTTTATTTATTCGATTTACTGTTTTCTTTTTGCATAGAAATATTAGCTAGTAGTGTATCTGTTAATGTATAAGTATTACAAAAACTAGTAAAATAAATCATACCAAAACTCGATAGTGTATTCATATTATCTTAACATATTTATTATGTGTATTAATATTAACTTAATTTTAAGAATGTGTCTTATTTGTTAAAAACACAATATTAAATAAAATCAAATAAAGTCTTGAAATAATTTTTTTATTAAATATTAATAAAATTTACCAGAGGCGAATGTGGCATGTTGGTTAGTTGGAAAAACTAACATATCCTTACACTTAGTGGTAACTATATATAATAATACCTAAAAATACGTGTAAATACATATTTTGAAAAGTTTTAGGTGTAAACACTATGTACTAGTTTTATATATTTGTAAACAATAATTAGTAGATGTGTAAATTCTAGCTTTTCCACCGATCTTCTCATTCTGACTCGGCTTCCTTTCCCTATTCCAAGTTGTTGTTACCGCTACATTCCCTTACCATTTCGAAAGCTTCATCCAAAATAAGATTCTGTTTTAATTTTTTAATATTCTTTTTACCTACTTGTTTATTTTTTTACCGGTCTTCGAACTAACAGATCCACCACAATATAGTTATGATAATTTTCCTAAGTAAGCTTATTTTTTATTAACAACTATCTTCACCATCATATATTGCGATTATCATAGTTGACTTCAATTGTTTTTTTTCTTCTTCTCTTGGCCAGGTATCTTTAATCTTGTCGTTGTACATTTAAACAAATTGGTCATACCTTATCTAATAAAAGTTATGAATAGAAGATTATCTGATTGTTGAAGTGTTGAAACTTTTTAATTTATTAATCTATCATTATTTATTTATTTATTGTGTTCATCATCTTCATCATAAATTATGAAGGAGGAGAATAATAAAATTAGTTTTTTTTATTATTATTTTTTAATGAATAATGAATAGTTAGATTTAGGTTTATTCATGGAGTAAGGGTATTTTCTAACTTTTGATATATATTAGGTCCCCCTATTCATATTTAGGACATTTAAATCATATGCACCCTTCAAAACTATTTCACTGTATCCCTAATAATAGGTTTCTAAACTAAACATTTGTACATGTAGATATAAATATAACTATATAAGGTTTGGTTACAGGAGATTGTTGTGCACATACTGCAAGCTACGTCATATTGAATTAGTTGTCGTATAACAATAACATTTGAAGATATGGAATATGGAACATGATAGATCTTTTCCCAAGGATGGGGATGAGATGAGACAATGAATCGCACCATGGCCTAACTGATGGTTGAATCGGTGAAGCAAATGTTATGGCTCCAAGTAACCGACCAATTGCGTGCTATTGTGAACATTTATATTTCTTGCACCTAAACCCAAGTATCTAATACTGATTCAGTCTTAACTCTACTTAAAAGTTGCGGATTCATTCACTACAATAATTACAAACCACAAGTGGAACTCTACTTAAAAGTTGCGGATTCATTCACTACAATAATTACAAACCACAAGTGGAGTGTACGTGCATTGCACATCAGAAAACACTAGTATTTTTATTTGTATTACTTTCACAAAACAATGACACACTAAAACAAAATGCATCATATCTTATCATCAAACTCATCAAACAATAGTAAAACAAGCACATTTTTTTTCTTCTATTCATAAGTTAATCTGTCATGGCATCTTGTCTCTGTAGGTTACCTTACCTAAACCAAAATTAGTAAAACATAGGAATGTTCTAAACTGTAATAACCACTTCAAAAAACAAAAACAATGAACAATAAACAAATACGTAGAATTTGGAACTTGAGAAGATGAGACGACATCCTGATAAAAGTGCCTAACTTCCTCTTCCTCAGTCAAAGAGACTGAAACCCACATCCTACGCTAATTAAATAAATAAACAATCAAACAGTAATAAATCAAAATAAAGCACAAACTTCTTAGCATCATTAAATCATCTCATTGGTGTAGAGATACTTACCTTATATCATCACTCTTATTTCTTTTCAATATTCTCTTCTTTCTTCTGCTCCGCTACCACCACCAGATGCAACAACGACCATTGGAGTACCACCTTATAACTCCGAGGGTACCGAGGCAGACATTTTCCGTCCAGATGCAAAAAGTTCAGGATATGTCCTTACCCTTGACTTGAGTAAGGAGCAATAATTATTGGGTCATCACAATCAGCTCCAACTGCATGGCAAAAAAATTTAATACTTAATGAGATTAAAGGGATGGTTCTAATGAAATCAATTTCTAAATGCTAAATTTTATTCAGGCATATAAATAGACACGCTAGAGATTAAGGGGATGGTTCTAATTAAATCAACACAATCAAGATTCAGCATTACGGGGAATCATTGAAAAAAATACAAATTGATTGTCTTTCAGCGGTTACTTAGATCAGTTTCTTCTGATTGTGCCTTTGGATCATCCACAAATATAAGTTTTTCAATAGATGAAGTTAATCCTCTATTCTCCTGAACTAAAACACATATACCCCAATATACGAACATGCCATGTTTTGAAGGAGAGCAGGCGGAAAAAAAAATAAAATAACTATGAATAAACAATCCCCATGGATTATAACACAATCAATAACTGGTGTTTTATAGGCTCAAAGTTGCATGTATGTCTTCACAAAAACCGAAAGAGTCATGAATTTCTAGATAATCTAAGTATTTCTAGATTATAATCAAAGGCAATTTAGACTACTAAACTGGATTCGAAGTGCCTATCTTTGCATATTGAGTCAGCTATTGGATGAAAATGAAAAAAGTCTCACAGATCCACTGAAACTGTAAATTAAATGGTACATACATATGAATCGTCTTTGGGTGTGTAGATGATGAATTTCTGACAAGGGTTAGAATTGTAAATTATATACTGCCAAACAGTAGGAATATGGAAGGGGTATGCGTACATCGTATCTCTACTTGTATTCCGCAAGAGAATTAAGAGAATATATTCTCTTTAAATATTCTAAACTGGCCTTGCAGCCTCCTCAATACTCATAACACTCATGCCATATCGAACTAGTCTCAAGTCGCCTAAATTCAACGGATGAATTCCTTGAACTTGCCTCGAATGCGAATTGATGTTCCAGTAACACCTATAAAATATATTTTAGCTTAACACTTAATTCGCAACGAATGCTTCTCAAATTGCTCTTCTGAGCTCAAATATGCTACTTTAGTACTTTTCTTGGATATAAGCCACAAATTATGCGCCACTCCTCTCGGACATGCCGCAGTCAAGAAGCAATACCTCAAAAGACGCATTGAGCCTTTGAACTAGGCTAACCCTAGCCTTTTCTCCTATCAACGCCAAGTTAGCACTAGCTATTTGGCTTAGCACCATATTGGCACTAGTTAGCCACCTTAGCGCTAAAAGCGCTAACTTTCCTGGCGTTAGCCTTAGAGCTTGAAAAACACCAACTAACCTAACATGGTCCGAGCTAGCACATCTTAGTCTGATAAGGCCTTAGCTAACATGTCGCTACCTTAGCACCTTAGACTTAGCGCTAAAAGTGTTAAACTTAACCTTAGCGCCAAATGAGGAAACTTCGTTGGCCAATGGCTGGACAACAACATAGATAGCATGTCTCCAACAGTTCCATAATGCGCCACAATACCTAGTGCGTCCCAGCTGCCTAGCGCGTCCCTGCTAGCCTGATCGTCCTTGCCAGCCTAGTCCGTCCCATGCTCCAACGTGTCTCGGCTCCAGCACTCTCTAGCACTTGCGTTGATGCGCCTGCATGCCTAGTGCATCCCTGCACACCTAGCGCGTCCCTGCTGCCTAGTGCGTCCCTAGCCGTGACCAGCCTAACGTGTCCCACCAGCCTGATGCGTCTCTAGCCCAGACTCTGGCACGTCCCTAGCTCTGGCACATCCTTAGTAAATGCATCTCTAGCCTGACGCGACATTGGCCAATTCAGCTATGGCCAATACGCCCTTGGCCTAGCGCAACCATACTTAGTGACTTAAACCACAAGCGCATTGACGCTAACACTCTAATGCTAACTATACTATTTAATTGAAGTGTTAACTTCAAACCTCCTTGACACTAGCTTCCTAGCCCTCGTACAATTAATATTTACCAGAACCTATGCATATTGGTCTTACTCCTGAGACGTTAGCACATTAGCCTTTTATACAAAAAGAGCTAGCACATTACTATTTACGCTAAGTAGCTAGTACTAGCTTTGCAATCTACTTCCCTCAGAAATACGCCTTTCTTCTCAATATTGGTCCAATATCAAATCTTATATGAATTCTAGTAGGTCTCCTTGCTTAAGAAGACCTCTACAACATATAGCCTCAAATGCCTCTGAGATTTATGCTAAGTCACTTCCGAGCTAATACTTAACCATTAAATGTGCCATGTTGCTCCCAAGTAAGCACATGACCACTGAACTTCCCAGACTCGACACTAATCAGTTTAATTATTAATTCAGTGAGTTGCGTAACTTGCCTCACCGACTTAGCAGGTCATTTGACTTGACTTGACTTAATCAAAATAATAGTGGCTTATGACTCCACTATTACCACGAGATATAAAATACAACATATGTGGGGATTCTCATTGGGGTAATTTTCTGGCGGTCTACGAAAATCGTGCATGGTGGCAACACCTCCACGAACAAGAAGGTAACAAGTAGTGGGAGGTTACAGAGAAGTTGAGAGGATGAGGAGTAGTGGTCTGACAGGTCTTCCTTACTTTTCGAACACCACCCCACCACAATCTCCACAATCATCACTTCTCCATCTCTCCCTAACTTCCACAACTTATGAGGTCAGTGTGTCTCCTTAGAACGAT
The DNA here is from genome assembly GCA_023531435.1 of Papaver californicum. Lineage (NCBI taxonomy): Eukaryota > Viridiplantae > Streptophyta > Magnoliopsida > Ranunculales > Papaveraceae > Papaver > Papaver californicum. The sequence continues at coordinate 13,225,433 of JAJJMC010019063.1, forward strand.
AAATAGATAGTTCTCATCCATTCAAGAACAAGACAATCAGCCTGGAGAAACTAAACATACAGAAATAGCGATCCATCTTAGAGATAATCCTTTCTCCTTCACACACTACTCATCACACTGATATTTATTAACCTTCTTTGCTTCCCTCCCTAAGACCTACCTTAATCCTTTCCATCTTTGTAATTAAAGCAGGACGTGAACGATCATTTCTTGGTTTAGGCTCGTCGTGTTCGATCTTGATCTCTTGAACCAACTTGAAAATAAGATTTTCACCGTACGTTTGTTTTCACCCTAAAACAGGGTGAATCCAACTAAAAAGCTTATCGCTCTAAATTTAAGCTTTACACATACATAGTTATGTATGTTCGTAAGATAAATTATAAAAAGTTGCAAGTGGTAAGCTAGACAATAAAATGGAGGTAAAAGACTTGTAAATTAACCTCAACACTAATAGTTTGTTATTAAAATCACATGCTACCAAAAAGCTTATGCATACGGATGATGAGATCCATTTTTTGGGTTCTAACTCCCCTGTTTTGATATTTGGTTCTAAATAATTCAACCACCTCTTCCCACAATTTTTCCAAGATTGATTTATCCCTGCAATACCATATGATCCAAACTATGAAATGTGAGACGTGTGTTTCAAAGTTATGCCAACCTTTATCTAGCACAGTACCACGTAAGACAGGAGTAAACATATACTTTGAACTATGAGGTTTACTCAAAGTGGGCACTTCAACAGCTTCTTCATCTGGATACCAACAATATTTTATATTTGTTAATATCTGTATCAAACTCAACAATTACGAAATCAATGAAAGTATTACCAATGAAAGGAATGCAAGTCCAAAAAACCATTAGCATCGTATATGCACTACACTTGTTCATATAAAATTTTCCCTAATTTCAATTTTCTATTCACATAATCGAAAATTACAAAAAAAAATAAAAAATCAATTATCACGGAAAATCATTCAATAGAATCAAAAGAAGAAACTAACCTCTTTAAGAAGTCGAATTCTGCAATTTGATGTTTGTTCTCAGTTCAATCTCTGTTGGTTAAAGTTACTCAATTGAAACCCTAGTTTTAAAAATAAAACCCATCTGGGAAAGCAAATTAGGATTACCAATTGAGTAACTTCGGTTAACAGAGATCGAATTGAAGTTAAAAAAGAAAACTTTGATTGAAGATTAAGGATTAATATAGTAAAGCATCATCGTCTCCATTTATTTTCGATTTCACTATTTTCTCTGCCTTATAACCCTAAGTCGCAAAAGAAAGAGAATAATTTTTTTCTTTCGGCTGAAATTCGGTATTATACAAATTTTATAATTTAGTCCTTCAAAAGTATACATACATTAAATAAACCCCCCATAATAAGCTTCATATTACACCGAAATCCTTCATCGTCTCGACAGCTAGAATTAGATCAAATGGTTGAAAATCAACTGATCTAATGGTTTATATTAAGTATTTACACGGAAAAAAAATATAGATCAGAGGGATGAATTTTAAAGTTTAGAAGATCCGACGGTCCAATTTGATCCTGACTCAAAATAAGCAAGCTTTTTCATTTTTGTCTTGTTCTCGTTAACAGGGGAGGGATTTAGCTTCCCTAGCATAGACCACTATGGTTCCTATTGGCAAGACTGATATCATTTCTTCCTCCTTGGTGGTACGAGTATGCTAATTAAAATCTTTTTTATTGGCAAGGGCAACTCTCAACCACTAAACTAAAATTAGACCCAAAAATCAAAATTTAGATGGTTAGCTCTTCACTTTATCTCTCTCAATTAATCTAATTAGCATATCGTACGGGCGAAATCTGATTGCATACCATATATAAATGAATAATGTTTCCGGTTAAAAATCCCGAGAGGGGATTATATGGTGCTTGGACTGCTATTCTAGTATTGGGATCATCTACAATACAAAACAAGGTTTAGCTAAGTTAAGTTAGATAAAGAGTGGTCCGAATTTATCCTCCTAAGAGATAAATATACGACTGTAGTTGTTCACAAAAATGACGTCTTTGATTGAAAATGAAAAATATATCCAACGGTCTTAATCTACTGTCAAATTACTAATGTCCCATTAATTTTCACATAATCAGTGATATATTGATTTCTCATAATATCACTAATTGATTATCCTAATAAATATGTATTCTCTAATAAATAATGAATTTACTAATGATGAATTACATCAGTAGACATTGGTGGTAGTTGTGGTTGTGGAGCCGCTGATGGTAGTGATGGTGGATGTTGTTAGAGGTGGAGGAGATGATGACGTTAATTAGTGGTGATGGAAGAAATAGTGATAATGGATGGTTCTTATGAGTGTGATGGATGTTAAAGAGTAATAGTGGATAATATTATTTCCCTATTGTTACGGTACAGATAACATTATAATATGGAAGTTGTAGTTGATCGTTTTTAGTGTTTAGATAAACTCTATTACGATATAAAATAAAACAAAGCCGAGAACGATTGTCACTTTATACACTGATAATCAATAAATGACAAAATCAATATTTACATATAAAATCACTTATTATATGTTTTATGTCGTTCAGCATGGATTATTGTTTAATAAAAAAATAAGGCAGGACCCGCTCACTCTCTCTTACGGGATATTTATCAGCAATTTGCGTCAGTAGATTTAGCATTTCCGTATACAAATCAAACATCTATACATGGAGATATATTTATATAAAGTTTGATTGCCGGAGACTGTTGTTCACATACCGCAAGCTACGTATAGCAGTAGCATCTGAAGAATATGGAACATATACATGATAAGACTGTGCCAAAGAATGAGGACGTGATGGGACAGTGAAGCACCATGGCCTAACTGACGGCACGATCGTAAATCAAATGTTATGGCTCTAATATTTCAAAAAAATAAAATGTCACGGTTACAAGTAACCGACCGACCAATTGCGCACCACTGCGAACATTTATATACCTTGCACCTAACCCGAGTAAGTATTTAATCCTGACTCATATCATGTTTGTTTGTATCTGACTTGCGATCTGGATCTGAGTCGATTCCCTTACTCGACATGAGTCAGATGTCCGATTGTTTTATGTTTTGAGTCACATCTGACTCGACCTATGATTGAGATCTAACTCCTGACTCAAACCCGTTTAAGTCAGGTATGGAAATACCCATGATTCATGGGACCAAACAACTAACTCGTATATTTTTAAGTCAGTTGAGTTAGATCTGACCCAAAGAACAAACACATTAAGTCAAATCGAGATGAATCATGTAATTTCAGTCAGATCCAAATAAGTCAGATCCAGATAAGTTAGATCTGACTTAAAAAAATAAACATAATGTCATATATCCGCATTGTCATTCACCGGAATAATCCTTCATTCTGCCATTCTTTCAATATTTGAGTTTGCCACTTTTCATACGCAGTTCGCAATGCAGGCTGGAGGCTTTCAAGGTCAGTGTTCGAAATTCTTTCTAGCTTCTTTCTCGTATAGGCCTTTTTCTTACTCATTTGAGCTTCTTCTTTCAACTTCATAGATCTCTCTCGCAATTCAAAATCTTTTCTAAGCATCTGTTCCCTCCACTCCAGATTTTGTTGCTTGATAATGTGTTGTTTTTCTAGAGTAGTTTTATAACTACTCAACATATCAACTACACCTTTTTGATCATACATTTTCTGGACATTCTCTTTAGCTTTCTTCCTTCCAGGCCCTCGATCAGCCCCATCAACATCCAAATATTCTTCCTCATTGGTAGGCATAGATGCAGTTCCGCTGTCAACTGAGATACCATCTACTTCCACTACCTTCGCTTTCTTCGAAGAACTAGCTAAGGTGAGTTGCTGCCAACACCATTTAGGGTTGTCTTTCATTAGTTCCCAACAATGTTCATATTTGAATGGTCCTTTATCATTTCCCTCGAACAAAAATTTTGCTTCTTTTACCTGCACATTCCATAAAATACAATGGGGTAACGATGATGACATGAAACTAATAAAAACGTACTGAATGTAAACTTATTATACACAAATCTTACGGCATATGGCGATCCGGTTCCACTTGGGGGATTCCTCTCCAACATTTCGTAGAAACCATAAAACTTACAGACTTGCGCTTGAATCCCTTTCTAGTGACATTTTAAGCTGTTCCACCCTCGACCATTGTGATTCACCATGTTGTTCCTCCAAGCACCCAAAATGCAATTCCACATTGTATCAGAGGGTTATCTTTTTCTATTATTGCATCTTGGGTTACATACAACCATGCCTTAGTTAGAGCAACATCATCTTCCATTGTCCAAGTAACACGGGAATTGCCAATGTTGGTTTGGTTGAGGAGCTTTAGTGTTTTTTGAAGCTTTATTTCTGGTTTTTTTTTTGGAGGATTAGGAGTTTCAATATTAACAGTAGTAGTCGAAGCATTCATACGGCTTTGTGAAGATAGTCTGTATGCATTTGAAGCATCAGAATTTTGAGAATCGCAAGGGGAAGTTGGAGAAGCCCTCATAAAACTCGGATAAGGTAAGCTAGATCCATAAAATTGAGTGGTAAGGTAGGGAGCATTAACTCTATGTAAAGCAAAGTTGGGACGTGTTTGTTGAGATAGGTTAAATTGGTTTGATTGTAGAAACACATGATGATTTTGAGCTTCTACATTGGGAGTTGAAGAGGAAATGTTGCTTTCAATAACACCACAATTGTTCATTCTATCACTTTGAATGCTAGATTGGTCAGAGTGTATCAAGTGTAGGATCCATAAACAACCTTGTTTATCAACTATTCATACAAGCAAACTCAATATTAATGGGTCTAGCACAAGTAAATAAAGTACACAAGTTACTGAACATTGATCAAATAGCTTATATGCAATTTTTGAAATTAATAGTATAATGGAAGTACAATAAATAAATAAAAAACTGAATCTTCCTAGATAATGAAGAAATCAAACCAAGCATGAATCAAAATAAAAAAAAAAAACTAAAATCTTACAGTAATAGATGATATTAGTGATGATAAATCCTTTATTTGAATCAATCTCAAACACCTCTGGGAGCCTTTGGAAAAGTGAGGGATAGGTATTGGTAAAGATTCAGTGGATTTATATCAAGCTTTTACCTTAAGTTAACTCTAAAAGTTTTTGTTTTGGGAGGAAAATTTCCCTCCAAATTTTTATCTAACCCAAAACTGTTTTCACTTTTTTTTTAATAATTTGAGATTTTATTTAACACGTATGAAATCTAAAGATAAAATTTAAGTAGAAGTTTTTTTTATATGCAGTAATCGTTAAGAATAGTTATATGGAAAACTAAAGATACTACGGTTTATAAGTCTTAAATAATTATAATTTTGCAAGCTGAGGTAAGTTAGGTCCATAAATTTTAATATGATATCAGAGTAGGTAATTTGTGACGAGTTATTTGACAGTACTCGATTAAATATCCACGTATTAGACCCAACGAAACTATACGTAAGAGGCGTATTAAAATTAGTCCCATATTAAATGAACAATTTAAAATCCTACAATTTATAAACCTTGGACAACACTAATTTTACAAGCCCGTTTTCAAAATTAGTCCATATACTTCAATAGTATAAACAATATTATTTAGACATGGAGGGATGACGTCCCTAGCATTGGCTCTTAAAAGTTTCGGATTCACGGAACTACTCATTCAGACTTGACAGAGTCGAATACCACCGAGGAAGCCAACATCAGAGGAAAAGTTGGACTTGACAGAGTCGAATACCACCGAGGAAGCCAACATCAGAGGAAAAGTTGTAACCCTCTCTGCTGAGAGCTAGACGAGAAGCATAAAAATTAGATCTTTACTCTTCTGATTAACGATTTAGGTATGTATATGATATGATTCCTGCAACTGATCATTTTTGTTAACATTTTTCACCTATTTTCCTCCCTAATTTTTACTTCTAGCGTCTCGAATTGTTGTTAAAAATGATCTTTACTTCGACTTGTATACTTATATGCTCTTATTGCTTGATTTCCATCTCATAATTTGTATACGTACATGATCCTTTCCAGTACTAATTGATGTGAACCTTTGAGTTGTGCATTGTATCCTCACTGTTTAAAGATGTTGTTAAGATCAATTTTCACTTGTTGTTTCCGAATAGGAGACTGGTACAAGGTGTTACAACCTGAGGTTATAAGAATAAACCAACCAGGATTATATATGTGTGTGTATTAGTATAGTATGCTTATTATGTGCTTCTTTTGGTTTTAGTTGTTACATTACATGATCCATACTGGTTGCTGTACCTGTTAACTTGAAATGAATGTTATACTGCAAGTAACTACGCCCAGAATTCGCACACGACACATCACATTGTAGTTTGCAAGTGTATATGTTTCTTGTTTTTGTTTTTTTGGCAATTAGACATGACATCCCTGAGTCTGTCTTTCATCATAAATCTAGAAAGTGACATAGTTTCCTCATTATGCAGTGGTGTCAGTCGTAAGGAGGATTAAATACTGAAATAACTTGAATACCATGTTGCTGCTCCCCCTCATTCTTGGGTCCTACGTGTATGATAGAAAGCATGATGTTATTGGATAATAATTATTTTCTGCTTGTTCTTAAGTTCCTGCAGTTTTAATACCAAGGGGTAAATCTTTGCTTCCTCTTTTGTTTCCAGACACAGATGTTACATCTCTTTTCAATGGGGCTATTACCTAAATGCCAATCTATTCTTCGTGGTTATGGAAGTGTCAAAGAAAAAGCCTACAACAAGTATCGGAATTGTAAACGTATTGAGGACGAAGTGAAGGAGTATGTGCACAAGTATATACAGGAAGAGATGCTGTAGGTTAATCAGGCAAGACTTGATGAACGATTAGAAAGAGTAACTGCCCAGAGATTATTGGAAGAGGGGTCAGTCTAAGACTACAGATAGTTCTGGCGAAAAGACTGGGATAATACATGTATTAAAGCCTGGGAGAAAATTTGGTATATCAAAAAAGAGTAAGTCTAGGAATAAAGATTGTTTGACAACGAACTGATGATGGAGAAAAAGTCCAGTGTTATAGAGTTTACTGGCGTCACTGTCTTTCCCAAGGTAAGAGGCCAAGATGGAGAGACCATTGTTGGCACCCTGATGTAAAGGATGCCATCTCCCGAGTTGAAGACGAGAAGAAGATACCGCCTCTCTAGCACTTCCAATTGGTTCGCCCCATTAAGGTGGGGACAGAAAAGACAAAGGATATTCAAATCCGTTTAGTGCCGACCCCTGTGGGACAGAGGAGATCTGATGATGATTCAAATGAGATTGAGAAAGAGAAGCAAACCAGGGATTGTGGCCGTTACGAGGATTTAAAAAACTTTGGCTCCAAAGTTCAACTTAAATGGATCCGTCAATCTATACCATCACCTTATCCATTTGATCAGTTAGATAAGATGGATGAATTTCCTTGGGCTCTTCCCTCCAAGCTATTGGGGTTGCAGATACACCTTTCATTGTGGTCAAGCTACAGGACATTGAGATTGTTAAACTGGCGAAACTTAGACCTAAGGAAATTGATATGACTGTCGTTTTTAAGGACTTCAAGCGTGTTCCGCTTCAAATCAACTCAATTCCCTTACACTCGCTGGATATCATAAAACGTCGCCTTGACTTTGGGGAAGTGAAATATTATATGAACTCTGAAAAACCAGACTGCTGGGAGCCCAGAGTGAAAAAGATAGCAGATCTTCCGGAGACGTTCATAAAGCAGGGTGGATGGAAGTTTTTTGATCTCGAGGATCCTGAAACTTTACGGCTACTACAACTGTGACTTTGGATCCAAAGTGGTAGAGTGTAATTCATATGATGAAGAAGATTACTACTACTACAACTCAGAAGGATCCGAAGTACTAGTGAGTGAATCAGATGAAGAAGCTTAAGAAAGTGAGATATTGGTGGAGTGAGAGGAAGAATGAATCAGATAGAGAAGAAGATATGAGTAAAGCAGGACAAAGAAGTCAAGAGAAATACAAAACTATTGCTCTAGTTTCTTTAGTTCAATTAATAGTTGTTGCCTTTTCTATTGATACTGCTATTGAAGATATGTTTTCAATCAGTCATCATCGTGGGAAACCATCCAAATATTGTTTAGTTGGTAATTCAGGATGAGTATAATTGTAAATGTCTTAGACGTTACTAGATGCAATCACTCCTTCCTCCCTAGTAATACGAGTATGCTAATTTCTTTTGGAAGAGCAAGGGAGATTGCCCTGCCTCAAAACCAAAAAAGACTCCAAGTCTGAAGATATGATGGTGAAAGCTTTGTTTTCTGTCATTGACGCAGTTCTTGTAACACCGGATCAAGTATACTGACTTCTCTCATTTGATGGTCTGATCAGAGAATCATTGGTGCAGGATATATCACATTGCCACCCACCTACCACTTGGATCTTTCTGGAAACTAGGGAATGCAGGAGTTCAAATTCTAACCTCTCATAGCTATTAACCAGTGCCGGTCTTTGCTTCCCTTTCCTGTAAAGTAGTCCAAAATTGATATTTCCGCACAGCATGCATAGACACATCAGTAATTCTGGAACTCGTATTTATATAACCATAAAAATTAAATTGCCATCATATTTATGCAACAGTTCAGCAACATTACATAATGCTGGTGATTGTACATGAACTTCAAAATACATTACAACAAGATAACAGGTAGATGAAACCTAGCTATATTAATCACTACTTAACAACAGCTGAACAGCACACACATCCCTTCAACAGAGATTCTCAGAAACCATGTGGAGTAGCTAGAGTGATTGACATTGTTTAACCATCACTAGTCCAAATGAATGCAAGAAAAACTACAGTAAGAGAGAAAATGGTGGTAAAACAGGCGAACACCCACATAGCCAATTGAGTAGGTCCCTCATTCTTACCACCACTTTTACCAGAACTGCTCGATGACGACTCAACCTCTATCTCATTCAGTAGATTTCTTACTTTATCCATGTCTGAATCTTTCACAGCTCGGAATTGTTGGCCTTGAATCTTATCGAGCTTAACTAGCCTTTTCAAGTTTCTTATTGATGCGTTATCTTTTGAAGACCAAATAAAATCTGTCATCTTCCATAAAAGGAAACCCACATAAATAGCCACCACACAGTCCACACTGTAATGATGCCGTTCCCTTACCTCTCTCTGCGCACTATGTATGACTAGAGCCCATATAAGCCCAGAGGTCCACCCTCCATAAGCTTCCTGCATACATGGATGCATCATTATTGTATTTGAAGAAATATGCCACGTGTAAAGTGCAACACCTGAACACTAGCTAATTTATGCATGCAAAAGAAATATTGCGTGATTCAGTTAGTAAAATCGACACTCGTGCAGCAGCAATGTGAATATGTTCGCCTACAGGAATAAAAATAAAGTAGCTGATGCCAAATGGCCAAATTTTGAGTAAAAGGATAGGTTTGCTTAGAGCGTCCACAATCGTCGACTAAATCGACGATCAAAGATTACAAATAATCGATAGTCGACGAAAATGAGCCACAGTCGTCGATCATTTTTAGTATTTGATCGTTGAAAAATCACTATTCATGATTAAAAGTAATCGCTGATCGACGATCAAAGTTATAGTCGCGCGAAACTCTACTCCCTCGCTTGTGAACAGACGACGTACCAGCATCTCGCTTAAAAAAACGGGCGAAGTGTTGACATTTCGCCAACTCAAGCGTTATGCTAAACTTTCGCTCCACCAGACGAGTAACCAGAAGCTCGCCTACTCATAAGCGAATAGCAGAGATTTCGCCAAAAATTTCCAAACACGGGCGAGATGCTACCGAGTCGCTTGGGGTTGGGCGAGGCCCCAAGGCTACGCTTGGGGTTGGGCGAGGCCCCAAGGCTACGCTTGGGGTTGGGCGAGACCCCAAGGCCTCGCTTGGGGTTGTAGATACATACGTACAGATGAAGTGAGGGAAAAGAGCCTATTGCTGCATGCCAAAGAAAAAATACTCTTCACATGGAAAGTAAACTTACCTCCACATAGTAGCTAAACGCTTACTTGCTGACTAACAGAAGTATCCAAAACATTGTATATGTGAGTGCATGAGACATGATCCAGTTAGTGAAACCGTGAAATATACGGGCGAGATCTTGGGATCTCGCCTAATACCAAGCGAGGCTAAGAGATTTCGCCCGTGTATTTCATCATCACACGTCATCCACACGTCATCCAAGCGGGCTTCCAAGCTTCCGCTTCAATCCAAGCGGTATCCCTGCATCTCGCCCGGCACAATCTTTACACGAGTTATCCGCACCATACATAGACGAAATCTTGGGCCCTCGCTTCGACCAGCGAAACTCTGATGTTTCGTTTAGTTAGTGGGCGAAGTGTTGGGACTTCGCCTGTGTTTTTTTTGGTAGGCGGTAGGGCAGAATCTCGCTTGTATCAGGCGAGCTGGTAGTCTGTCGTCCGTCTTTTCAAGCGGTATCTTGATACTTCGCTTACGTTCAAGCGAAATCCTATGCCCTTGTTTGATCATACCCCGTTGTTTTCGAGATGGATCAAAGATCAAATTTTTTGATCTTTGATCGTTTGATATCGTCGCATGATTGTGGATGCTCTTATGTATCATTCACAAAAAATTTCGGGCCACGATTTTACCACGAGAGTACTAATCAAACTCATTTGATTGATCTCCCAGAAGATGCACAACCTTGTCTAAAATTTGTGAGAGATGTGATCGAACAATTGAGGAAAACATACAGTTGGAAATTGGAAGACATCTCAACAGTTGCATGCTCGTCCAACTTCCAAACAAGATTTTTGTTTTATTTGAGCCATTGTAGTTTGTTATAAAAACGATAGTTCTAAAATCAACGGTCAACCTTGTGTAAGTTATTATTTGAGTCAAATTATACTCGATACTGCTGACTAATAATTAGCCAATAAACTTGTTTCATACTTCAAATCACGTCAGCTTAAACTAAGCACTAGGATATCCACATACCGTCCAAGCCATTGCAGTCAATACTGCAACAAACATGTGCCCACTGTATATAAGATCATTACACCCTCCACCAGCTGCTGTTAACAAATGGTACCACGCCGGTCCTTCTGAAGCAGTTGGGCGTAGAAAATCTATAAGGAAACTCATTGACCCCCAATCTGGGCGGTGATCCCCAGGTTTTTTTTTTTTTTTTTTTTTTTTTTTTTTTTTAGTTTTCAACTGGATCAGCTGAAAACAAACAGGGAGAAGGATTAAAGAAATCATAGATCCGCCAAGAAGAACAATTTGATTCTATCAGGACATAGTAATGCTTATGAATAGTCTGACAGTGATATGCTAATTTAGTTATTAGTTTTTAGCTTTTTTGAGGAAGAAAAGAAGGTTCCAGTCAGTAGAGATGGTAAAATTGTCACGGGTTGCACGAGTGCCATATAAAAATCAAACACAGAATATCTTACTGATTAGAGGATAGTACATGAAAATGATTGGTCATTGGTTACAAAATGCAACAAGAAAGTAGGGTTAAGAGATGAATGCATACCATAAATTAAACAGTTGTGTAAATATAATTACAAGGTTTGATTGTGGGAGACTGTTGCAGATACAGTAAGCTACATCAAGTTGAATCAGCTGCCGTATAGCAGTAGCATCCGAAGAATATGGAACATAATAAGTCTGTGCCCAAGAATGAGGATGTGATGGGACGGGAAACCTAGATGAAGCACATCATGGCCGAACTGATGGCAGAATCGTTGAAGCAAATGTTATGGCTCGGAGTAACCGACCAACTGTCATTGTGAACATGCACCTTGCACCTAACCCAAGTCCAGGAGCTTTGACAGAGTCGAATACCACCGAAAAAGCCAGCATCATAAATAGCATCAGATAATGGTGCAACCCAATGATACGAGCTCTCAATATACCAACAATAGATGAAGGTAATTTCTCATTCAATGCTAGAAGTAACCACTGGCCAGGGTCAGGAAGAGGAGCCGTTTCTCTGTCAACATTAACACGCCCTTTGAGTCATACAATCTCTTCCTAAAAATTCCATCTCAATGTGACCAATAGTAGTACTGGTACATAACTCAGCCAAGAAATAGTTCATGCCCAAAAACAAGATCAAACTCGCTATACTACTTAGCTAATTCACATTTCTAAGAATGGCTAAATACATAATAAATGGAGAAATTGAGTTCAATAAAGATGCCTCAGAATTCGAAAATCATATCATTTGCACTAAAATTAAATTGAAACCGAAACCCATTTAGGAAAGTAGTTAATTCTAATAAATAAGATCAAGTTCAATAAAAATATACCTGTGCCAATCAAGATCAAGAACAGCAGTAACAAACCTAACAGTTAACACTTCAAAGAGAAGAGTTGAAAGCAAAAAAATCAAAGAAGCTATAAATGGAATGGCTGAACGTAATTCAGAAGACCAGTGCTTGTAAAAAGGTACACGGGATACTATTGCTAAAGCTAAAACACCCCAAAGACCTGGTTGTAATCTTTCATGCCATATTGGAGATACATGTCTCAAATAATTATCGCAATATAAGATATTGCTGCAATTTCTAACCCACCAATGCGGATCTTTGTTTTGAATCTCTTACTCATCGTCGTCGCTGTAAGAGCTTCACTCTCAACTGAAAAATGGGTTTCTTCGTTAGAGCTCTTTTTTCAAATTTTCTCTCTTTTTTGATAGCTGGATTCTTTAGAGCGTCCAGGAGACTGGTCAGTCAACGGGAGATTAGCACGAGCTAAGATAGATAGAAACAAACGAATGGATTAGCTCCCGTTATTTCGTTATATCTAATATATTTAATAAAGTAGGAATATTAAAACTAAAAAATTGAATACTAATTTTTTTGGGTATAATCCATGTGAAGCGCAGCGGTAGAAGAGCAAATATAGTCCGAACGGTACTCTATATTTACATCTGGTTTAATCAAATACACGGGCGGTACTCTAAATATCCACCTGATATCCAGATGGTACACGGGCGGTACTCTACATTTGCGTCTGTCTTTCCCAGTAACATCAAACGTTGGTTTACATTTGCGCTCCATCAAATTTGGGTTTAGTCCAGATTTCAGGCCAAATTTGATTCCAAACCCTAAAAAATCTAGACTATACCTATATTTACTCACCCCACTATGATTAGTTTTATCTGGACCAAAAATTAAATTTGGATTTGATCCGTTTTTTGACCGCGTGACTGTGGACGCTCTTAGAAACCTAAATCTCTTGTTGTGAGACAGAAATGGAAGTCAAAATACTTCTAGTCAAACAATCTGAGACTTGTAGAAATGGAAGTCAAAAGTAGTGCTTCAAGAGGAAACTAATATAGGCGCTTATAACTAATATAGGTCTATCCGTTTTCTTTCATGACCACCGTTAAAAGTAAAAAAAGAGAGGATATTTTAAAGTACATTATCTTTTTATACATTATTAATTGACTAAACGCTTGATCAAATAATTAAGTAGTAATAATATATCTCTGAATAATCAAGCTAGTAGTAGCATATATACAACATACATCTATTATGGGACACATCATATATGAATGTTGAGAGTAGGAGGAAATATGAGACTTTTTATTACTCTCTATATACCCGTACAAAATGTCACAACAATCAGTATATATAGCAGTGGGGAAGTGATTAATCATCGCTTGATAACAATGAGTAAATGACACGTTCATGGCCTTTGTGTAACGTGTACACCAATTAAGTGGGACCCATAAATATGGGCATCCACAAAACTTGTCCGTCTATAACACTTTCCCTTGGATGACCATCATTTTAAATTGTTGTCTCGTCAAAACTTTGCCAGAAAATCCAATAGGAAAATTGGCCGAAGAGAAAAAGTACAACAACTCTTAGAGGTTTAAAGTAATAATGGTCGTCAAAAATTTTCTCCTCTTGTCAAAGATGCGTCAGGAAACCATTTAGGACAAAACCTGAGCTCAAAATTAGGTTGTTACCTCCACGAAATATTTCGTTCAACAGAACAGCGCTAGGAAAACCATTTAGGACAAAAATTAAACGCCAAAATCTCAAAATGTTGTCGACGCCAATGCTCATGTTGCCTCGTTAAAAACCTCACCAGGAAAACCCCATGGAAAAAACCTGACTAGAGGAAAAGAGTATAACGAGCGCCCCCCGATAACGGTGCTAGACATGCATATATATCTCTTTCGATGACGATCACCGTTATAAGATTTTTATCTCATTAAAAACCTCGTCAGGAAAACTCAGAAGGACAAAACCTGAACGTAGGAAAACATGAGTACTCAGAACAATGAGGTCCGCAGATGCTACCTCGTTAAAACCTTGCCCGGAAAAACCCAAAGGGATAAAAGACCAGGATGAAGGAAAAAGAGCACAACATTTCCAACTGCGGACAACACTGGACTCGCATGCCTCATTAAAACCTTGACAAGGAAAACCCAGTGGGAAAAACCTTGACTAAGGAAAAAGAGTACATCGCAAAAGTCCAAAGTTTCTAATATCCATAGTCTTCCACGACTTTAATCCCCATGATGAGTAGCCTTCTCAGTTGATCATTGTTCTCGATAATAATGCATAGAGATCACTAACCATCTTGTAACGTCTTCATCAGTAGCTTCCTTTACTCGAGAAAACTTAGTTTGATCTTCTTCTATTTAATTTCTTGATGATCTTCTGATTGCACCAAACTTTTATCCTCCACTAGCTTTTTCTGAACAATCATGATCGATCGGAGGAATAACAAGTATCCTCTACTACCATACTATTAGCTAGGAAAATATTTAGCTGATTTAACAAACTTGCTAAAAAAATCAAAAATTTAAACAGTCTGATTAGCTTTTCTCTGTGGGAGACATTCTGTGATCTCTTATGCAAAAGATCAAGCATAGTGGTACCACGAAGATAAGAGATCTTTCTTCGGACCAATTTCTCGATATTGGTGTTGGTTACATGTTTACGACAAACCAAATATCAGGTATTATAGCATATTTTAGCTATTGTACCATTTACACATCGTTGGTATAACACATCCCCACTGAGTGATACATCTCTTTTGATGGATGTAAACTGATCAATCTTAAAAGTAAGAGATCGCATAACTGTGATGTGCCATTTTACCCATTTAAACATGTCTAAACCTTTAACGTTGACGAAATTAATGGAATCCCAGCTACAATGCTCAACTGATAGATTGAGACTTTGTTTTACCGAGATTTTACATCTCGAACTCCTGTTTTTTAAGCATTTTTGTTTTCTAGAGCTCTTCAGGAGTTCCAGTCAAAATGATATTGTAATTTGTATTCATCAATTCTAGTAAATGATGAATTCATGGGCACATAAGATCGTTTGCATATCCCTGATTTTATAAGGATTCACTTAGATGATTGACCATATTCGTCCAAATCATTTCAAACCACACAAGGTTCGATTATGTTTTAGTGAATATATATGGTATGGTTCGTCTGATGACGAATGAAATCCTCAAGGGAATTTTACGTTGATATTTATATCTAGTTTTCTATACATATTTGTATGCAGTAACCACAATTATTAAATGTATGCCGAGTCCTTGAAAGACCAGATTAATACCAAAGAGGTAATTGCATCTATAACAGGGAATATGTTTCTTTGTAAACCATCTCAAGTTTTTGTGAAAGACTTCGTGCCACATATTAGTTGATTTCATTTTCTCATTTTGTATAAACTCCCATATGTAGCCAATAAGGCATACATTATCGGGCGTCGGGACTCTAAACACACACTTGTGGCAGATGAAGCTCATATTCTCGAGTGTTCGGCTGTAGTCCAAAATTAAGCGAGAAAACTGTTATTCTGCTAGAATCACTCCTTTCGAGTTTAACCAATCATTCCTTTGATAACATCTCCATATATATAGTGGCTATTACCAACATCATCTATGGAAGTATCAATGGATACTTGAATGTATCACCAACAATCATTATATTACGACTGTAAATTTCTCTATTGCACGCATGCCTTATGGAGATTCCCTCATTTTGAGGTTCCACAACTTTTGAGGAGACGTATTATGAGAAATATATTCAGAGAAATATGATCTACCTTTGATAGTTCCTTCGAGAGCACTATCGTTCAATGATTGTGATTGGTCCTTTTTTTCAAGAGAAGCAGAATAATTTGAATCAACTAGTCATCCACGCTTGTATGTTTAAATTACACACTTTCTACTACATTCATAGCTTGTCAAGGAAGCAACTTGATTTGCAATTTCTGAAGATATCAAATCTTCTTCATGTCTTTCATTGCTGAAAACATCAAGATGAGATATATCCTGGTATATTTATGTGCAAACCAGGATACTTCACGCTGTTTTTCATGCGGTAGTCTTCCTTCCCCTTACATTGGAGTGACTTTCTCATCAAATTTGCAAATCATGTTGTAGTAGCAATCGCAGTGGAGCATCATATAAGTTAGCACGTTTTCAATCAAAAACATGACAATGGTAATAAGTTCAAAATGCTTTATGAATGATTCAACTACACCATTAAACGAATGCAAATGAACAATAAAATTATTCACCATCAATGCCCAGAGCATTACCAAAATGATACAATATCAAATATTGATAAACAAAAGTTTCGTTTAGAATCTATATGAGTATAGATACACAGTTACTATGTCGAGTCATATATGACTACCAGACTTCCATCAACCTGATTAAGTGTCTGTGGAAACTCGTTTTCAAAGGGTGGCGTTATGCAACTAGCGACCTTCATTCTCCCTTAACGTTTTCTTATAAGCATCAAATTTGTAACCGATGCTAGGACTAAGGTCCCAAAAGCGTACACAAGCGAGAACACAAATCAATATGGATCGAGGTCCATATTTTCCAATCATATAAACTTTGTCGATAATTCTTTTGCAAAGGGGGATTTCAGTCCACAATAATTTTAGTAGCTACCTTGAACATTATCGACAACCAGTTATAATCAGTTTATAACGATCTTACATCATCCTCTAGAGTATGAGGATATTTTAATCCATTGGTATCAAATTTCATTATGAGGATATTTTTCTCCATGAGATATCAACGGAACTTTTATGGATATGCTCCTTGTCAGGAGTTATCAACTCATCACTCAAATAGAATATGGACGTTATCTGATTAGATTGGTACACCCCATATTAGAGTTTTTCGTCTATGCTTGTAAGCATATTTTCAGACGAAACAATCTATGGCATGTCTTGCAAGGAATTTAATTTATGCCGAATCTAGCTAGCGTACTCTTTCTAAATCTAGCAACAGAGTAATCTCCAACACCTTAGGCACTTAGTGGTGTGAGAATTTAGATGAGATACGATTGGATTTAACCAATATCGTCAACGATTCTCCCCCCCTGATCCTTAGGCGGTAATGTCTCATCAACAGAACTTCATGTTCCGCATTACTCTACCTTATCAAGGTAGCAACTGGGTACTGATACGATAACACGTAACCTAGGAGAGATATCTGATCAGGTTTCCTCTCTCGTTTACTGTCCATCTGGAATAATTTTTAGAATTTACATTGTCATGTAAAATCCACAGTAAACTGGAAGATAACTTCTGTGAAGATAGACACTATCTCAATATCAGTCACATTCCTTCCAAGACGACCGATAGAGATTACCAAAACTAAATGGCGCTTCAGGTGTCTGTATTATGTCTTTTATGTCACAACGATAGAAGAGCTCAACCATGCTCAAAGATGGCTTATTCAACCAATTATAATGCTATCGTTCCGTATTTATCCACGTCTAGTGGTACGGTGCTTATCAGGTTCCTAAACCCGAAAAACTCATTGCATTTTCCTCATTTTCCGTGTCTATCAATTTCTTGAAAATAAACTTATTCACATAGGCACTAATATAAATTTAATTCACCAAATTTGTGATTTTTCGGTAATAGCTTAGGAGATGAGAAGACTAGATATTAACTCTTAATATCTTTTAAAGAAATACAACACTCATTATCGCTCGACGTTTGTATATCTACGAGGCGCGGTTAAAATAAACAGGCTCTCGTTGTTGCTATCACAACATATATAATGTGCATAATATGCACTAGCTTTTTAAAGCTCGTCATATATTACGCATATCATAAAGCTAGTGGAAACACATAGGGGGGGGGGGGAATTGTCGCTCTCTTTGTTGCCCGTCGTAGCATTTATACGACACATATATATCTTCTCTAGATTCAAGCTAAACTATTTTCCATAAAATCATTGTGATTTTATTTTTACGCCATCTAAAAAGGATGCGGAAAAACCTTCAATTATTCGACTAATGAGGAAAATAGCAAACGTAGCAAAAACTCAAATATTTGGCTAAATTCGGAAATCAAATAGTATCACAAATATGAGTTAGTTAAATACGTACCTATAAGGATATCTCTTCATATGCCGCACTAATGATTTATCCCTTCCATAGCATATATAAGATGTCGTGGGATGTCTAACTCATTTTTAACAAATCATAATCAAATAAGAACTAAGCAAGACGCAATAAAAATTATTTAAATATAACTAATGAAAAATAGTTAAATTAAATATGCAAGGGTTGAAAAAAATATCCTTTTCTGTATCGTCAACCACATATCGATCGTCGTAGAGCAATTCGTGTTGATAACGTTTTATGCGTCATTAACTGACCAAACCACTTGATCAAATAATTAAGTAGTAGTAATATATCTCTGGATAATCAAGCTAGTTAAACTCATGTATACAACATACATCTGTTATGAGACACATCATATATGAAATGTTGAAAGTAGGAGGAAATATGGGACTTTTTATTACTCTATGTACACCCGTACAAAATGCCCCAACGATCAGTATATATAGCAGTGGATAAGTGATTAATCATCACTTGATAACAACGAGTAAATGATACGTTCATGGCCTTTGTGTAATGTGTACACCAATTGAGTAAATGATACGTTCATGGCCTTTGTGTAATGTGTACACCAATTAAGTGGGACCTATAAATGTGGGAATCCACAACATATGTCCATCTATAATATATCCATTAATTTTTAGTAATAATTAATTTATTCATAATTAGTTATTGTTAATTAATTATGTTAGTTGTTAAATAATTATATTAGTTAATATTAATTAATTGTGTTAATTATTAATTTAATCAATGTTAATTAAGATCCAAAATATGAAAAAATTTGAGAAAATTTAATTATTTTTTTAAGAACATCAAAATAGAATTTGTGGATACAATGGCAGACATATATTGATTCTGGGTTGATGTTCTTCATTAACGAAGAACATGATGAATCGACGTATATAGATGCCCATATAAACCGATTTTAAAAATTACAGACTCTAGAATCGGTCGATATTGATATTCATATCGACCGATTATAGCCTAAAACACCAACAACAAAAAATTGTTATTTGCGCTCAACCAGAATCGTTCTATGTTGATGTTGAAGAACATCAAGTACAATAGACGGTCGTGTATGTTCATATTGGCTAATTCTTAATTTAATCACTCTTAAATCATACCATACTCGATTGAAAATGAATATGATTTGTTTCAGAATGAGTATTCATTAATATTCATTCCCAAATCGAGTATGAAATCATACTCACTTTCAAATCAAGTATGGTACTACATAGACTTCAAGAATCGGTGATTGTGTATATTCTTATCTGTCGATTGTAGCAGAATCGGTGGATATAGAGGTTTATATTGGTTAATTGTATCCTAAAAAACCTATAAAAAATTGGACATTTCCTTTAATCAGAATATGTCTATATGAATGTCCACATTGACCGATTCTGGGTTGGCGAAGAACATCAAGAACATTCGGCCGACGTGTATATGCATATCAACTGATTGTTAAGAATCGGCTAATATGGACATTCATATCATTCGGATAAATCTAAAAAAATAAAATTCCTAAAAAAAATTAATTTTGAATGTGTGGATCAATCAAATACCTAATTAAGAGAAATGGATTGATAGGAAAGTATCTAAGAAGGTGGAATTTAATAGATTTGACTAAAATTTCTAAGTTTTAATAGTGAGGGTAACCTAGTACTTTCACCCTTTTTAGACACCTCTTATCCCCTCATCTAGGTCGGATACAAAATTAGATAGGTCTAAAAATTAGAGTCATCTGTTAGTAATTTGAAAAAGTCTCGTATCCAGTTATTTTTTATAAGCTTAAATTGTTTCCAGTTAATTAGTATTAATTATTTAATTAGGTTAAATAATTTAGAGTTAGTAACTAGATTAGATTAATAATTTTTATTTATAGTTTGTGATAGAAACTTAAAGTTAATGTTTGAAATTTTTGGAGGAAGAAAAAGTGGAAGGAAAAAGGTGAAAATTAGGTTGAAAAATCTAAAACTTGATTGACTCTAACCAAAATGAGTGATTCAAATGAGAAATTTGAGGTGGGTGAATTCTTCCATGACCTATCAAACAAATTTTTCATACCCCTTGCAGGAGATCCAGTTATGGATGATTACTTAGATGATAAAGAGTTTTTAGCCCAAAGTCAAGGTGAACTCAACCAAATGGAGCAAATGAAGAAACAAATCGAGAAAGCGAAGAATTAATTGATGAAAATAGTAAGGTATACCTCTAACTTAGCTCCAATATCTCTTTTATTTCTCAAAATTGATGAATGTACGTAAAAAGAATGAATGTTGCAAGTTTTTCAAACATAGTTACGGTCAGGTTTGTACCTAAAAATCTAGTCGTAACCTTGTTTACGGGTAAGTAAATGATGAACTCCTAGTCGTAAAATGGTAAAACTGAAGAAAACCTAATAGTAAATTATTTATAGTTAGGAATGCACTTTTTACGGCCAGGTTGTACTGACAAGTAACCTGGACGTATAGAAATATCATCCAGGTTGTAATGTCAAATAACCTAACCATAAAAAACATATTGGCCAGGTAAAAAATGATAAATCCCAACCGTAAAGGTTTTTGGATGTTGGTTTTTGAATTTATGGATAGGAAAAACTGTTTATGACCATGACATTTTTGATAAATTTTTCAAAACCATATTTACGGCTTGGTTCGATGATTTTCGACCTAGCTGTAAATGTTATTATGTTTTTCCTCCTTAGTCCAATCCTATGATTTTTTGGTTTATAGCTCGTGCCTCAAACTCACTCAATGAGTGATAAACATCCAGCTAACAAAATTCCGACCGTAGATACGACCAATCAGTATTTGAACAATTTGGTAGGTTCCAATAGATGTGTTTTCAATCCTTTGGACCATACTGTGATGTTTTTCTAACTTTGTGTTCTTGGTCCGTTGTAGACATAGGTAAATACTAAATAAAGACGATGCAGATGAATGGGCTAGAGAATGTGAAAAATTAATTAAAGATATGTGTGATAGTTTGTAACAATCAAGTCAATGACCGTCATTTTCAAATGGTTTGCGAGTGTACTGAAGAGTGTAAAAGTCACGAAAAAAAGGGTAATGTGTATAAAGGAAATACGAGGTGAAAGAACACGTGTTTCTCAAAGAAGGCTGGATGCCCATTCAAGCTTCAATTTCATCTCAACAACGAAAAAAATGGATTCTTAGTAAAGTTGTATGTGGTCATCATAACCACGCACCTTCAGAGAATTTGCTAACATATCTTTATGTTGTACGGCTGACTTTCGATGAAATTATGCTGGTAGATTCCATGACCCAAAAAAGTATGAAATTTATTGATATCCTCAGTCACTTGAAAAAAAGAAACACGGAGAATATTTCTTCTTTGAATTCTTTGAAGACCATCTACAATTCAAAAGCAAAATTGAAAAGTGAGACATGGAAAGAAAGGGACCAAACGCAAAAATTAATGTATTTGGTGAAAAGCATAATTACACGGTGTTTCATGAAGAAGATGAGGATAAACAAATAAAACATTTTTATTGGCTAATCCGGAGTTTATCAAATTGGCACGGTGCTCCCGTCAAGTGCTTCTAATGGATTGCACATATAAAACGAACAAGTATGAGCTCCCAGTCTTGAACTTTGTCGGACAAACATATACCAAGTCTTCATTTAGCGTTGCATTTTGTTTCTTGAAAGACGAGACATATAAAGTATACATGCATGGCAATTTGAACATGTGAAGTTATTCTAGTAAAAGGTTATACTCCTAAGGTGATCATTACCGACAAGAAAATAGCACTGATTGATGTAATTAAAAGGGTTTTCCCGAACGCCCTTAACCTTCTTTGCACATTCTACTTATGGAATAGAATTCAAACTAAGTGCAAAACCCATCATTTAACCACCACGAAAAGGTAAAATGGAGAGAATAAGAAAATTATCGGTAGATCAACTAGAAAAATAGAAAAAAAAAATTGAGAACGATGACAAGGTGGCGAAACTAAAATGAGCTAGTTTTTCAAGGGAGTGGGATGCCTTGGTTTGGTCTATCACCGAGGAAGATTATATAGATGATGAATGTATGATATTAGCGCATGGCAAAGTTACCCAATTGTAGTTAAGTATTTGTTGGATAATTGGTTGATTCCGCACAAAGAGAAGTGTGTATTTGTGTTCAAAAACAAATATAAACATTGTGACAACCAAGCTACAAGTACGGCGGAGTCGTCTCACAACCGTTTGAAAAAGAAACTCCATAGTTGTCGTGATGGTGTATTTTCTACGATTTTCTAAGTCATGCACGACTACTTCCTCTGTGATATCAATAGAGTTAAGGAGAAGTTTGAAAGAATCCGATGTAGAAAACACATCAAATATTTTGACGATCCTTGGCTCCAGGGAATAACTTACAATGTGTCTATTTGGTAAATTGAGAAGATTATGTACGAGGTTGACCATTTTAGGTTGGGCAACTTAAGGGGAGAAGAGTGTGTTTTTCCTAATATATTATGTTTGAGACTCCCATACCGGCATGTAATAGCTACATACAAAGCCAATGTGATCTTATTTTAAGATACTAATCCCTTTTGGCAACAACTATCATTCATTGAACCAATTGTCGATAATGATTTCAGAGGAGAGGCTGTCGACACCGACATTGGAAAAGCACTAGCCGAGAAGTACTCCTTATTAAACTGGAGCAAAAGCAAATTTGGTTGAGTAACTTGAGTAAATTAGTTTTTCCCACACTAGGTACGATGTTAGCGAACGTAGTAAGGGGAAGAGAAAGGGTAGGCCTAGTACGAAAGACTCAAGGTCATGGTTACTTGTCAGAAGATGTTTACATGGAACAACCTCCTAGCTTTGTGTCAGCTGAACATCCTGATTATGTGTGTCACTTAACGAGGTCATTAAATGGTCTTAAGCAAGAACCGAGTGCATGGTTTGATAGATTTTCTGGTTTTCTCCTCTCCTTTGGTTTCTGCAAGTCCATTTATGATAATTTATTGTTCTATTTTAATCAGAGTTCTTACCAGATGTTTCTACTAGTTTATATAGATGATGTTATTCTAGTTGGATCTCTAGAGTCTTTCTATATGACTTTCTAGTTGTTTTGAAGTCTGAATTTTCAATGAAAGATTTAGGACCCTTACGTTACTTCTTAGGGATTAAAGCAAAACATGATGCATATTCTAGTACTTTGTTTATGACACAAAACAAGTATTTTTTAAAGTTGTTGACTAAGCATGATATGCTTGATTGTAAGTCATGCAGAACTCATGTTGCATATGGAAAAAGGTTTCTACCTTCGATGGTTCTATCTTTCAAATGATACAGCTTATATAAGCTTAGCTGGTGGTTTGTAATTGACATTAACAAGCCCTATCATTAGTTATGTTGTGAATTATACATCACACTTCATGCATTGTCCAACTAATGCCCATTTTCAAATAGCTAAAAGAATTATGAGGTATGTTAAAGGCTCCCTAGGATCTGGTATTGCTTTTGGTAGTGGAAATTGTTCTAAGAATATTGCATATTATGATAGTGATTGGGATGGATGCCCTGACACAAGGAGATCAACTGCTGGTATTGTGTTTTTGTTCGTGGTAATTTTGTTTCATAGTATTCCAAGAAACAACCCATTGTCTCTCGCTCCTTTACTGAAGCTGAGTACAAGGGTTTGGCTGTTACTTTTGTTGAAACTTGTTGGTTATCTTAATTTACTCGAGAAATTGAGTAATAAACTGACTCTTCCTTACAAACTCTTTTGTGATAATATGGGTGCTAGCAGTTTAGCAGCAAATCATGTTTACCATGCTAAACATATTGAAGTTGACTACCATAGTGTACGTGATATGGTAGCTTTGGGTTTTCTTAAGGTTCGGTTTGTTTCTACTCTGCAACAGGCGACAGATTTTTTTAGTAGAAACTATCAAATGGTCCTAAAATAATATGTTATGTGTTAGTTTGGTCCTGTTGACTTGGTCCAATTGCTCTAAGGTCCTATTTTTAAAATATATTATCAGTTTGGTCCAAAAATTATTATTTGGTTCTAGGGTGAACGTTACCCATACGGGATGACGTCATTATTTTTTAAACTAGTGTCAGAAATACCTTTTTCTCTCTCTTCTAAAAGTAAAGAAAAATCTTAAAAATTTAAAATCTCTCAAACTACCAGTCGAAACTTAACAAATTTTATATATTTGGAAAACTCTCGACGAGATCTATAAAACGAGTGTCACTTTCACTATTTTTTTGAAACTTTAATTTTTATGTTATCGTTTAGCTAAAAATAAACTATAAAATGAGTTATCATTATGAGTTCATTCTACAAAATGAACTGGTAGAATGAACTACCATTGTAATATACTAACTTTGCGAGTTCATTTTACATAATGAACTACCATTACATGCGAGAATGAACCACCATTACGAGTTCATTCTACAAATGAACTGTTAGATGAACTTCCATCACGGGTTCATTTTACAAAATGAATTGCTAGAATGAACTACAATTGTAATGAACTAACTTTGCGAGTTTATTTTATAAAATGAGTTACGGTTACATGCTAGAATGAACCCTCATTACGAGTTCATTCTACAAAATGAACTGCTAGAATAAACTACCATTATAATGAACTACCATTACGAGTTCATTCTAAAAAATAAACTGCTAGAGTTCATTCTACAAAAATGAAGAATGTGAATGAGCTGGTAGATAGAACTACCATTGTAATGAAATAACTTTGTGAGTTCATTTTACAGAATGAACTACCATTACATGTCAGAATGAACCACCATTACGAGCTCATTCTACAAAATGAACTGTTGCAATGAACTCTCGTTATGTGTTCATTCTACAAAATGAAATGCTAGAATGAACTACCATTAAGAGTTTTACATAATGAACCCTTTAATATAATTATGGTGTTCATTTTTTTTAGTATGAATTAACATTATCGATACCGTAAAAATTAAAACTTCGGAAAATAGTGAAATGAGTATCTCGTTGAGAGCTTTCGAATATATAAACGTTATTAATTTTCAACTTATGATTTGAGAGATATTTAATTTTTAATTTTTCTTTTTGTTTTTTAAAGTGAGTGGAAATAAAATAGAGGGATATAGTTTAGTTATTTAAACATTTTTAAATAAATAAAGACAACTAAATTCTCTTATTTTTCGTGGACCAAATTGACTTGGAAGTGGGGACCACATAAAATAGGACCAAGTAGAAATTTCCCTTTTTTTACTAAAGGACTTTCTAAGTTTCAGTTTTCTTTTCTTAAAGACAAACCGATGCACTCAGCTTTTGACTTCTCTTAAGGGTTGTTTGTTTTTTTCAGACTCAACTGATTCATTTGGATTTGATTTATCTGAATCTGAGTCTAACTCAAAAATAATAAAACAATAAAGTTAAAGAAAAATAATTAATTCCAGTCAGATATGTGCCCAACGAGTCAGGTACAAAATAATACATGACTCAAATAGCTCCGAGTCAGATGTATGAGCCAAGTCAGACATCAAAAAACTAAAAAACAAAAGATATGACATCTAACTCGGACCGAGCCAGATTCAGATTACGAGTCAGATCCAAACAAATATTGTGTGACGGGTCGTTTATTTTTTTCTTACTCAACTGATTCGTTTGGATCTGATTTATATAAATCTGGCTCGTTACATCTGAATCTGGCTAATTACATCTGACTCGAAAATAATAGAATAGTAGAGTTACAGAAAAAAATTGTTCTAGTTAGATATTTACTCAACGAGTCAGGTACAAAATAACATCCGACTCAAACAACTCCAAGTCAGATGTACGAGCCGAATCAGACTTCGAGTCAGACATCATTAAACAAAAAAAAGAACAATTAAAACAAAAAAAAAATCTGATATCTAACTCGGATCGAGTCAAATTCAAACAAACATAGTGTTAGATATCATTAAAAAAAACAACAAAAGATCTGACATCTAACTCACGCCGAGTCAGATTCATAGCGCAAGTCAAATCCAAACAAACATGGTGTTAGTCTTGAACCCGGTGTTTTTGCAAAATCTGGTGATCAGTTTGAGGGGGCCTATGAGAATATGTCTGAGTCATGCTGACAGGGACCATTAGTTCTGTGACATCGGTGCGTTGGTGACAGTTGTGTACATCTGTCTGTTAGTTACAGGATATTCTGTTAGACAGGGTGCTTTTAGCTGTAGAATATTACCTTGCTTTATCAGTCAAACCGAGTCTTTGTCTATGTAAAGACATTGTCCTGCAATGTTGATTTTATCTGAATCTCAACACAATTCTCATTTCTCACATTCAATCATCTGTTGAGGAAGATATCGAAAAGAAATAGTACATACCAGAAATGAGAAACGGATTCTTATTTGGAGCCAGAAAATATGGATAAACTGACGTTTATCAATACCATAATCCTTAAATTCACAGGCCCAACACTCATTGCTACAGCTTGGTCATGATAGTATCTCAAATAACTTTCAATGGCAACTAACTCTCTATTTTGTTGGAAATGATGAACATACTAGTTATTAGTTATTACTGCTATGAACCTCTATGAACCTATGAATGGATTTCAATCATCTAGTATAGCCTAACAATATAGTTTTGTTTTATTAACAACGAAAAGAAGAGGTGACAAAGATGATTGGGAAAATGCCAACCCACAGGGGCCTTGAGAGTTAAAACATGTTTGAATACAAAAAAAACTCCACAAACAGCATCAGTAGATGTCAAGATCGTCAAATTCTGTCGTAAGCATCTTCAGTTTCTGCAAGTCAAATATACTTATATCAGGCACAAGCACAACAGCAAAAAGAAATTCTAAAGGTTACACATTGTTTCAATGTTTCTGTAACACGGTCCCTTCTTTTTGAAAATGAGAATGAAGTTATGCGTACATGTGCATATTTACATTTAGGCATATGGACAATTCAGATTCCTCAACATTAAACTCTAGGTACTTATCAGACCAAATTAGGAAACACTGAGTATATGTAGCGGATAAACTAAGCATTTCCCTGTTCTACAGACTAATAAGCATTTCCCTGTTCTACAGACTAATAAGCACCATGTAACTGAGGCAGGTTTTTCCATAAGATGCTTTCTATCTTGTTATCTTTTCTTATTACTAATATTTTACTCTGTTATTCTCAGGGACCAAAATCATTAAGGAAGAGCAGACCCATGATTCTGAGGACAATGCAGGAATATACTAAAATATTTTTGTTCCCTAAGCTACAAAACACAAATTCTAGACCTATAGTTTTAAATGAAATACAAGAATATCATATTTAAATTAATTACCGTTATAAATTGTGGAGGGTCATCAAGACTAGATGAACCAAGAATAATCTCCCTCTTAAGTTTTTCAGTGAGCTTGTGGCAAACCCGTAGCTGATGACGAAAAAACATGATTAAAAAAAAAAGACTCAGAGTTTAATCATTTAGGACATAAGAGAAAGTAGAGGACTTGACATACCTCCGCCCGAGTAGCTCCGCCGATGATAAATACAAAGATGCGTTTGCCCAACCTTTTAAAGTCACTTGATGCATGCCTTAATACTGAGTCACTATAAAGTGCAGCATAGAAGTAATATCAAACATAGGATATAAGAAAAAATTCATGGTATTGTTGGCGAGGGAGTTGTGAAACAAAAAAGAAAAACCACCTTTGGTATACCTGGTCTCTTTTAAACGTGGTCCAAGCCTAAAAATGTTACAGTAGCCCTAAGCCCCTAACATGACAACAGAAAGGTAGGGCAACCTGTCTTCTGTGAGGATATGCAAAACCATAATCCACATAAGGTGATGATGGTAATCTGTTAACATAGCCTCTTTCCTGCTGATATTCTAAAAAATTTATGGTTTTTTGAAGTTTTACAGGAACTTGACATATTAAGAAAAAAGGGATAATGCACAATAGCAAGGCTTTAAATGTTGCGTGAAGTATGCATGACGATTTTTCAAACATCAATAAAACAGTAAGGACAGTATCTATGCATAGATAAGAATACCACTACAACCAAGATTAGTGTGCACATTGACTTAGAAACGATGTATGTCTGTTGAACACAGATCAAACTCTCCCATTCTACTAGTTTTTAGGGTGGTGGTGGTGGTGTGGGTGTGCGGGGGTGGGGGGGGATTTTCCTCTTACTATAATTTTCATTGTTGGGTGGTGGGTGGGGGGGAATTACCTACCATTAACGATCAGTATCGAATATATACTATGAATCCTGAACTTAAATGTCTATTTACTGTTCAGTATGAAATGGGTTTTGAAAATAAGTTAAAACAAACTACAATTACAAACAGCTATCAGAATATAAGAACTCTTTGGTGTAAATGTCTAATACTTGTTGCATTTTCTTTTTGGTGGAGATGTC
Organism: Papaver californicum; assembly: GCA_023531435.1. Lineage (NCBI taxonomy): Eukaryota > Viridiplantae > Streptophyta > Magnoliopsida > Ranunculales > Papaveraceae > Papaver > Papaver californicum. The sequence goes on from JAJJMC010019063.1 coordinate 13,254,219, forward strand.
TAACACGTGTTGCATTTTCTTTTGAATTAACCATGGCAGTGTTCTTTTCCAAGTTAAAAACAGAACCTGTAAGTTGTTATAAATACAATTTAATGATGACTAATGAATCATGCTTGTGATAGTTACATTTGTAACACACTAAGGCCAGGATATCTAAACAGCATTGCTGACTTAGAGAAAATGTAGAAAACTGAACATATCTAAGGAATAAAAGAAATGTGGTGCAAAGCATATGCTTACCTTGAATAACCATCGTCAGAATTACGAGGACGCGCCCAAGAGGCTGGCCTTCTTGATCTCATTGAATGAGCAGCTGAAACTGGACTGGATCTCAGTGACGCGCTTTCCTGGGTTCCATGGACAGATTGACTTGGGTCATTCATGCATGCATATTCATTCTTTGGTAGTTCACCTTTGTTAAGCTTTTCAATCAGCTCCTGAAATATAGCAAATCAATAACTTTACTGCAAGAGATAAGATCCTACTTGCAAGCAAAGGCTTAGGTGTATTCTAGCATGTCTTGATCATCATTTGATACTGGTTTGACATTTTCTGAAATTCTTATAGTGGTAAGAAGTTCACATTTTAGAATGGATCTGTATTATCATTGTTGACCATAGGATCCAAGGTAGACAGATTGGATCCAACGAACCCAACCAGTTGGACCAAAAGTTTGAAGTTTGGTAAATATGTCTTCCTCACGAAACGCAGAAAACATATGTTCGACCATAAGTCTAGGTGGGACACCAAGAGGGCAAGACATGCAGGGTGGTACTATATCCCTTGGATATTTTATACAATTTTGTTTTCAGCTTAGTCTAGTCCCAAATCTGGGAGAGGTGTTCTTAAATTAGCAATTTGATGCTTACCCCTCAGTTTCGGAGAAAGTATAGACTTTTTTTTAATTAGTTTGAGTTGGTTATTGGACTGCTATTCCAAAACACTAGATAATCAATATTGGAAGGGTTTCTTCTGCTTTAGTACTAAGTCTTAAGGTTCGTTTGGATAAGCCAACAAAACCATCCAAAAGATGCTGCAGAAGAATATACTTCGCACCGATAATACTATATAGAAACTTGAATAATCAAAATTTTGTAACAAGAGATCTAGCCATCGGTAGATTAAAGAACCAGAAATTCCACCAATTCTTTGTTTCTAAGAGTAAAGCTGCTGAAGAAACTAGAGTGGAAACATTGGATATTAAAAGTAGACTCAAAATGAAAGAAAATAAAGAAGCATCCACACAAGTGTAAAACTGCAACACGTTCGGAATTTCATGTGTAAAGAAGAACCCATTTTCACCTCCCTTTACCTAACTGACCCCAAACATCTGTCTGTGTAACACACCAGAGAACGCCAAGAAAAAGCCCTAGTGATGCGAACGTTCACTTCCCAAATGACTTTACTTTAAGTTTGCAGCTAAATGTTAGTAACTGTATTAACACTTAAATGTTTTTCAGGTCGGGTTGGCAGCTACACCCTCCATGTGCCAAAGAAACCTGTGTACAACTTACCTGTATGCTAAATCCTAAAGCTACATGAAGATGAGTTTCCGTTTCTTCAGATGAATTAAAATAACAAAAGTGAATCACACAATAAACATTAAACGTAAGAGCTAGGGACATCCTTTTTGATATTGCACTTCCAGTGAAGTAAGACATGGGTGTTTCACTCAGAAGATAATCTCTATCTCTAACCATCATAGATATAGAAAAGGAAGGGACGAACAACATACTTGCACTCAACTCCACAAAGGGTTTGTACCTAAAACTCGAGCAAAATAAAATGATAACAAGCTGCATTACTCGACCATAAAGTAACAGTATATCGCCATGTCGGCTGCGTTCAAGGGTGCTCGGGGTTGGGTCTTGAAAAAAGTGAGCAAGTAAACTTATGAAATTCAGAGAAATAGATTCACAGATACATACCTCTATCATGGGGTAAAATCGTGAGAGTGCCCATGTTTCTTCCTCGCCTTTTCTTTCTTTACGGATAGCACGCTTCTTCTGAAATTTCAGAAAGATATGTGAAACAGATATTGCAGACTAGGTCTGGATCTAGCGCTACATTAGAAGAACGGCATTTTGATATTCACATATTTAGAAAAGTACTGGATCAGAGGCAAACGGAATTTACCTTCTGACTATCGAACTTGAGAGAGAAAATCCCTGTGTAATTCTTTTCAGTAGAGGAGGAACCGTCAAGCAATCGCATGTTGTTTACAGCATTCATATCATCATGGGATAATCCTGCCAGCTGTAAAAATAAATAGAGAAAGCATATGATATTTATGCCAACGCACGCAAGAAACAACATTGAGCCACTTTTATCTCTTCAATTAAGTCTTTTACTATCTTTTCAGAGAATTTTGATATAGAAACACCAATTATTCAAAAGGTGTGACATAGATTCAGGAGTGACAATGGGATATCACAAAGGAATATGGGCTCAAAAAGGAGTTAGCACACACTCAGACAACGACTCACTCTTCACAAACCACAGTGACTAACTTACTTCCAATGCCTAAGCTATTAGAGGGATGAGTGGCGATATCAGTAGGATATGTCATATGTGAAGCAAAGAAAAATCCATGGGAGGGAGGTAAAGATTATTGAAAATCTTAAAGCAAAATAAAGTTTAGTCCTTGAGAAAAACAATGTACCTGCATTAACTTCTGACCTTTCTCACCCTCAAAATTCTCAGGATAAGTGACTGAATATATCATCATTAGACGCAATTTGTTTTCCCGAGTTGCATCCTGCATAACGAGAACATTGAACCACTAAGTGACCAAACAGTAGTCATTATGCAAAAACAATTACTACAAATTTGAGTTTTAAGCATAGACCACGTCCAGTTATAAGTCACCTGTTTCGTCCTCAAAAAATTTATCACTTCTCTAGGTCCAGCATCTCCAAACACAAGATCCTGCTCCAGTTGCCCGAAATCTCTAAGTTCCATCTCTTTGATAATTCTGTTGAGTTTTCCAGCAATCTGAATCAGAATACCAGCAGGATTAGCCTGTGTCTGGAATCTAAAATTTAACATTCATCTTTTAGGGTCCAACCAATACATGAACTGCTTAATAACTTCTGCTGGTAATATGTGTCTGTGTGTGTTATTCACTTAGTTAATTGGAATTTCTTTTGGGTATGCAGATATTTGAATTATGACTCTAGCTTTGCTTGAACAATGACAGAGACCACTCATATGAGTATGTAACTTCAGGTGGAGTATCCTTGGAATCCACCAGTGTGAAAGATTCAATAAAAAATGGAGTTATATGACTATCTCGTGAGAACAGGGAAAAATAACATGCCATGAACTGCACCCTGATCCACAAAATGAAAATGCTTTTTCCACGAGAAATGTACTTCTCAAGAAACTAACCTCTACATGAAGCGAAAGCTTATCAATTTGTTCACTATATTGCGGCAAGGCTTGAACCATCTTTTGTATGTCTCGTGTCGACAGTTCACCGCCATTTCTGCCCAACATAATTATTCGTGATGAGAAACTAACAGAAAAGTTATAGTAACAACGTAACTTAATACAATGCTTAACATAAATTCGGACTTAACCAAAAAATTAACATAAATCAAAAAGGTCGAGAAAGATGGATCTAAAGGGTTTTCACTTTCCAGCAGTACAATCAAGGAAAAAGAATCATGCACCAATAGCTTAACGCTTCTGATGGAAAAGGAATCAGAACATAAGCAATAATCTATATCAAAACATATGAGAGCAAAGAAAAAACATTTACAAGGAAAAGAGAAAAAAAAAAAAGTACATTCCCTAACACAAGTTCTTACAGATGTTTAACATTTAAGGGAGCACCAATCTATTTATATTCTCCAAATCCACTCTCTAGCAACACCCTCTACATTTTTAGCAAAGTTGCCCATCCAACCAACGTCCCTGTCTCCATGTCACAAAAACCTTATGAAGAAGTAGACCAACCTAACTCTCCTTGAATACAAACATTAAGCACATAGCGACTAGCACGAAGCATAAAACAAGCATAAAACAAACCTTGAACCATGTTGTATTTGTGCAGCTTTATTTCTTGATATGAATGTTGTCATCTTGTCATGCAACCGCTCGCTAGCCTGCTCAACAAGTTTATAGTCAAAACAACTTCACACTTCACTCCAATTTTTTTATATAGAAAGAAAACTTCTAGGAGAAGAAGACGTACATCTGCAATATGGGCATGGCGTAGCTCGAGCCAAACAGGATCATGATCCTCCAAAAGGACATCTTTCTTCTCAGGTTGACCACCTGTTTTGCTTGGCACCTACAAAATACATAGTATCGAGAAGGATGCTTAAAGAAAAGTTACACCTCAAATTTGAAATAAATAAATTTGAAGAGCGTGAAAACATACCTTATGAACATATATATTTCTGTCCATATTCAGCAAGTCATGGCACATGGCATCATATGTCCACTCATGGATTATGGGGGAAATCTGAAGGCGTGTGCTCAAAGTATTAGCTAATAACAAACCTAAGACTACACAACATGAAGTCTTTGCTAACTAACCTGGTCAACAGATCTATCCACAATGAGCAGCTCGCATGTTTCTGTCTGGGGAAAATGCTTTATGCTGTCTTTATATTTTGTGAGCTGGTTCCACACAGCAGCAGCAAGCTTCGTTGGAACTAAATCACGCATTGTTGTCAATGTGATTGCATCAACCTTAGCAGCACGGTAGCGAACAAATGGAAGCTCCTAAGGAAATTAAGCAAATAGCCAAAATTAGTTGGAATATTTCTACACAAAAACAAATACTTAAGTGTACAAACTCAAAGTAAAATAAAACTGACATAAGGTTATCAAGAATTTTCATAGGGGAGCCTTAAAAATGAAAGATAAACAGTAAGTGAATGCTGGTGAAGTACTGAAGGAGAAGATTCAACGGAAAAAAATTAAAACAACTGGACATGAGGGTTTAAAGGATGAAGCTTAAAAGTCTAAAACAGAAATGAGAGGATGTAAGAGTGGTACTCATTCAACCAATCACAAACAGTTAGGACAAGTAAGAAAGCAAGTCCTGTTATGAAGAATTTAGAGGAAGCAATATACAGATGAGAGGATGTAGGAGTGGTACTCTTTCAGCCACCCATAAATAGTTAGGACAACAACAAAAAGCACGCCCCCCTAATGAAGAATATAGAGAGAGCAATCAGAGATCCACCCACGAGAGAACAAAACTAGACTTGCAAACTGATGTACATATAAAATCAAATATCTTATAACGGTGTTGTGTTTATTCATGGATGAATTACCTGCTTTTAATATCTGTAACATAGCTTAGAGTGATAACCATGCAAAAAGAGGGAATAAAGTGTCAAATTGTTGGGATGGCTAGGTAACATTGTCACGGATGCTCAAGGTTCATACGGCATACATTGAATGAAGTATGCATAAGTCGAATGCAAGCTAATATTTAGAGAAGACCATACTCTCAATGAAGCAAAGACTGTAGCAATGCGAGTTGCCATCGCATTCAAGCAAGCATCATATTGACGCCCATTTTCCCCAAAAAGTTCACCTAGTGCTCTCTCATTATCAGTAATAAAGCCCTGAAAAAAAAGTAACAAGGCACTCATCAAGTGTTCAGCATGCTAAAACAAGTGAATAAAAGCTTTAAGATGAAATAAACAGCCACAATATTGTGTTGTGGCCTAAGTCTACCTTATTCTCTAACATTATGGTGGTATACAACACACTATTTGAATTTTTTAATAGCATTTCGACTTTACTAGTTGCAATATATGTGGACAAATCATGATGGATACACTACATTCCAAACATTTCCTTGTCATCTATTAATCATTCCATCATGTACATATGTTGCATGTGAGCCACCTCAGATGAACCTGATAAGCTATTTCAATGGATCAAGAACTGCGAGTCTATAATGAATCTCTACGCTTCTCCATTATTACTATCGCCTAAAGAGCAAAAAGCGAGTTGGCCTTCCTCCCACTCTCAGCTATCTCGTTCCAAACAAAATAAGTCTAATACAATGGGTTTCCTAGAATAATTGGGCTGTTGTATATGCTTGTTTCTGTAATGGGACAACTTCAATATTTATTAGTGGTAAACCCGGCCATATACTTGCTGCTTGGATTTCTGCCAAATAGCAAACTGGAAATGAGATGGATTTGATTGAAAGAAAACCTACAAGACATGGTTTGTTGGGGGAGGGACAATGAGGTGGACTTTTCAGTGTGGAGGTTCTACAATACTAAGATGGAAAGTGCGAGGACTAACTATTCAGCTGTTGGTATTTGGCAAGCTAAGGCCCAATTCTGAGTAATATACTTCTTTTGGGCACTTTCACTAAATAAAATTAATACAGTAGACTACATGCAAAGACGAGGTGTGGTGGTAGATAATAATTGTCATCTGTGTGATGGCCAATCAGCGCCACACGTTTTGTTCTACTGCCCATGGGTTGTGGAAGTAGTACATTCAATGTACTCTACGGATAGAGGAATACATAGAGTTGAACAGAGTAAAATAAGAAACTGAAAGATTTCGTTGAAATTGTTCGTTTGGAAATTTCCCGAAAAGCTAATCATAGAATCTTCTCTCCATCGGAACAATAGGGCCGTTATGCTCATTACTGAACTTGTTGAAGAGATGAAATATAACCAAGGTATATCTTTTTTATCAGAGGTTGAAGTCAATATTTTATTAGCGTATGGGGAGTACAATGGTCTTCCCCTACGACTGTGCTCTAGGTTTACTGGACCTGGGTTTGTCCCAACTGAAATAGTAAAGCGATGACAAGGCATTGGTCTTTGTGGTAGTATGGAACGTTTGGAAAGAGTGAATAGGGAATTTCATTAGTCTGCGGGCATCATCTAACAAACTTTACTGGGGTTAATCATGCAGAAATTTCATCTTATGCTGTGGAAAATTTGATTGGATGAAGGGGTTCTATTCTGGCCTTACTAGTGATGTACTATGTCCTATTTTGTTTTTGCTCTTTGCAAGAGCTGTGTATCTCTGTGTTCTGGTGTAGGCTTCTTCCCTTAGGTGGTTTGTTCAGAAGGTGCTAGAACACCCCTGTTTCACTGTTTGTACTCAGGGATCAGAGTTTCCTATTTTCTTTTTGTAATTCTTTTCTTTCGGGCTTCTAATTATAAATCATTCTCACTAATCAAAAAAAAAATCAACAATAGATGTTAAATAACTGAGAGCGTGAATATATACCTGACTGTCTATTGCAAAGTATTCCAAATTCATCTGCACGATTTCTCATTCAAACGAGATGAAATCACTATCAAGAATATATAACTTTATAAACCAATGACTCAACAATGAAATACAACACAGCATCTAATAACCATTAGAAAAAGAAAATCCGTCAAAATGATTGCCACTAAAATTAATAGCAAAATAAAATGATAGAAGCTTGACCTCTCTCAATCCACCAATGCGAGTCAATACACTTGCATTACTCTTGATATGAGCAAGCAACTCTTTTGGAAAAGGTGAACTGAAGAATACAAATGCCCTGAAATGAAATCGTTGTTACATTAATACAGTGACCAGGAAAATACAAATAAAGATTCTAGATGTATCTTTCACGTACTTTTTGTACAAAGGCTGTCCTCCAGACATGTCAGACAAAAACTTAGCGACACTGCCATTGACGAAGAAAGAGAGTCAGTAACCAAACTTGTAAAGCCCATTGCTTTTAGATAAGGTAAAGTGGAGCAACCGAAAACCATTATCGTCATTAATAACTTATTAGTAAAACACATTATCATAAAGCAAGTCCAAACATAGAACCATAACTGGATTAGCCAGCATCTAATCCTCATTTACTTATGTAGTTCCTTCCATGTATTTAAGAGCCTAAAAACTATAGTTTACAAAAGCAAGATACCCATGTTAAAGTACCTAACCTCCTATTTTTCGGAAGTTAATAGCTCATGTCTATTACTCTTACAAGGCAACCCGAAAGAGAGGATGTGCAAGCATCAAAGTTGAGTTAAAAAGATAATACCTATTGAATGGCCTAGACAGACTGAAAGATAATTCAAGTTCGTCAATTTCGAGACATCCAGTTAGAAGATAAAAATTAATCGGACTAATATAAACGCACAGAACAATTTAGAGCATAAAAAGCACAAACTTACTTCTCTCTTAATGGCTGGATGAAGTATATAGCATCCATCGAAGGCAATGGCTGTCTTCTCTTGTGAAGGTCTTCCACCACTACAACGCATTGAAAAGTCGTAAGTCTAACCTAGGAATCTTCCAAACAAGAAAGATCTTTACAAACTGTTTACTATGTTCACAGAACGAAGCAGAGAAAGGAACCACAAACTTATATACAGACTTGAACATTAAAAATTCAAATCTGGAAGACGTCTGTACAGTGTACAATAAGTCCGTTTAGAGTCAAAGTAAGTAAATAAGGTATGACTAAACAAGTGTAACCAGCTGAGATGAATTTTAGGTAATGAAAATGTATCAAGTAGTACTGTAACACATAATAGAATTACAATTCAGAGGGTAAGCAAAAAAATGTCGGCTTTAGAATCAGCTGTTCTATAAATTACCACCTAATGCCATTTGTAGGTACTTATATTCAGGGAGTTATGTTTTTCAAATTGGAAGACTCCAAAAGCCTATATAACTAACCAAGCAAATCAGCCTACCTAGCTATAATTGAAAACTAGGGCACTATCCAAATGTGTAACATGGATCTATTAGACGAGAAGGAATATATAAGAGTCATGCTTAAATTTTAAAAAGAGAAAAAATGCTAATTTTGCTTACGTGAGACTCCTTCTTCGGTGATATCTGCCATTTTGCAAGAGCAAGACATCACTTTAACCGTAACTTTATCCATAATAAGAACCTACACTTTGATCAGTTAAATTAGACTAAACGACCCCAATAAATAAAAGAAACCAATTCAAAATCCATACAGCAGATGACAATTGCAGTTTTGAAAGATGAACAAAAATTACCTTCCAAGTTGATTTTGAGTCGCCAGTTTTAGTGGATCGAAGCATTTCAACCAACAACCCTAAAAAGTATTCACACAGGAACAAAAAATAAGAAGATAGCACACCAAAATGTAAAGCAACAAATACTCAAGTATCACCATAACTCGATAAAGAGATTATCTACTGTGTGATTATAATAAATAATTTCGCATCTCTCTCTTTTATTAGCACTAAAATAATAATCAAAATGCTTAAATTACAGTTAATTTTAGATAGCTTTCATATGATTTCAATTTCAAAACGAAGTAAGGGGGTGGATTTGAGTTTGAAGAAAACTTACGATCCCTACTAATTTGCCTGAAATTTTTGTAGTCTCCTCCATGAGAAGAGGAGGAGTCAGAATCAGACATAGACATGATGATGATTATATCTTTAATGAAGAACCAGATGAGATGTCACTGCATCATCTCACTTTCTGAATCGAAATGAAAATTAAAAACATTTGTTTTTTCTTTTGTCGAGAAAAATATTGCAAAAATTTAGGGATAATTGAAAGATGTTGAAGTTGGTTTTAGTCTGATAAGGTAGATTTCTGGAGGTTGTTTTTAGACAGTTGAAATTGTGGAGACTCTAGCAAGCGTATTGAGAAAGAGAAGCAACTTCTCAAACTTTGCGCAGGAAATACAGGATTCGCTGGAAAAGAAAAAATGTTTGATTTTTCCAACTTAAAAGCGAGCCTTCTTACTCCCTTCTGGACACGTAGGACAGGGAAAAACTATTAATCCACTCTAGTGTGTCGACCAAGGTACTCAATATCGGATTTTGGTTTATCTCGGTGAGCGATACACTGATATATTTTTGTATCGGAGAAATTTTGGTTTCAAATATCGACGAAATATCGGTTCACATATTTTATATATATAATTTTATAATAAAAATACTAGTTCACATTTTATATCTATAATTTTATTAAAAAAAATATTAGTTCACATTTTATACCTATAATCATATTTTAACACGTTATATCAAAAAAAAAAATTACAAAGTTTAGAAAAAAAAACTAGCACGCATTCAAAATATATAGATCCATACAAAGTTTTATAGAATCCTCCTGATTAATTTTGTTTATAATGTCAATTGTTGCGCTATCACATGGTTTAACATTCCCTGACCTTTGTAAAATATGCTGCTTAAGCCTAGTGATTCCACCACCACGGAGTTCTTTCGAACATAACAAACAAGTAATCCAGGTTGGATGCTCTGGATCTCTGCGTTCACCCCATTGCCATGCCATATCTTTAGTTTGTGTAAAAGATAAAAGCAGCAATGAGCCACATATAGATGGTTGAGTGCTTGAATTGGATGCATTAGAAGAATCCATAATCACAACCTAAAATACATTCAAAATTGAAACAAAACAAATTAGAACCTCAAACCAGAATCTGCTATTATCCTTGAGTAATATTGTATAACAAGCAAGTCATAGATGTTAAACATAAGTATATCATATTGTTTAAACAGGAGAAAGTAAGAAAATGCCATTTCAATTTGAAACAAAAGAAGAAACTCACAAGAACGATAAGAGAAACATTGAGGCCTTTTTTTCAAAGAGTTTAAAATACTCACTTCAGTAAACACTAGTTCAAACAAATTACAATCACTAAATTACATAATTGAAGTTGGTTTTTCCCCATCACATAACAACAGTATGTTCTTGGGTATATATGTATAAAATTACCAAGGACAATGTACAAAATATATATGCTAAGGGCAACCACAATGGGTCGACCAGACTAAAAGACCAAAGAGCAAAAATTTTGGTCTTTGATCAGGTTTCCCACAGCGGTGGATAGTCAAACGAAGGTCTATGAACGCGTTTGGAGAGAAGCGAGAGCCTAATAGCCCGCTTGAATTCACGGACGATACCTTACCATTTCTCCTACCGGAAGCGATAGCTCTGCCTTTCGCCCGCAAAAAAAAAATCCCAGACGAGATCCTGGGATCTCGCCCACAAACCAGCGAGGCCATAAGCTTTCGCCTGCATAAACGAGATTCTAGGATCCTGTTCAACACCCGTGCGAAAACAGCATGTGATATTTTTCACGGGCGAGACTTCCCCATTTCGCTTATAAATGTGGCGAGTTCGTAGCCTCTCGCTTATGTTTTTCACCCACATAAAACCCTAAAAACAAGCAAAATGTATTCTTCATCTTCTCCGCCCCTCCTGCACCCAAACCATCGCCCTAAAAAAACAACCATTTCCCTTCTTCTTCTACAGCAAAATCACCCCAAACGAGAACCCTAAATCTCGTTTCTATTCCTCCATCCCAAGCTTATACTAAATCCAACAAAAATCAAGGTATAATTAAATCTCTACAAAATTTAAATTTAAAAATATGTGTATGGATATATTTGAAATTGTGTATTTTGAATTAGGGTTTATGATAAATATTATAAATTGGGTATACTCTTATTGATGATTATTTGTTGTTGTATGTATATAATTGATTAATTGGTTGTTTAAATTTAATTGGGTTGTGGTTAAATTGTCGATATGTATCGAATTGCTATTTTATGTAGATTCTGAAGATGAATTTCGATGATATGTATCGAATAGTTAGAGTGCCAGGACATCCACATGGGTTGAGTCAGCTCATCAGGATAGAACCTGAAGATGGTGGAGTAGATGATCCAACAAGGGGGGTTGATTTGGGGGAAAGGGTAGTTCAACCTCAGTGGTTGACAATCGACTGTCATCTATAAAGGATAGAACCGATTTGTTGGTTAGGAGACTGACTCGCTCGATTGAGTCTAGGGAGGTGATGAGCATAGGAGAACAACAAAGAGTTCGAATAGTGCTACAAGAGATAGCAACCCTTTGTTCCGGTGAAAATTAAGATCGCTAGAACAAACTGAATTTGCTAGTTATGGTGTTGAACTTTATGGTGTTCATCTTTATCTTTCAAACTGTTGAACTTTATGGTGTTGAACCTTTTTAGTTATTTTAATTTATTTATGAATTTTAACTTCTACGGATACCAAATGTAGTTGGTAAGTTATTTATCAATTCATCTCAATGCCTTGTCAAGTAAAAGAAAATATCTCTGACAAAGTGAGTAGAAAATCTTTGAATTATTATCTAGTCGTTGTATTGTCAATTCATCTCATTGCCTTGTCAGGTCAAAGAAAATATCTCTGACAAAGTGAGTAGAAAATCTTTGAATTATTATCTAGTCATTGTATTGTCAATTCATCTCATGTTATAAATAACCACACCTGCCTGTTATAAATAACCACACTTGCCTTATCTAGCAATACATCCTTTCTTATCAAATTTGTATGTCCCTCCGTTCAAACAAGCCAAAAAAATGTCTTACTATCAAAATCAAACTTCCCACTACGGTTCATCTTCTACCTTCTCTCAGCATCTTTCTTTTAGTTCTTCTACTTCAGACGAACCAGTATACGATGAAGATAACAGTAGTTATTACTCATCAGACGAGAGTAATGCTGATGCCGCTAGTAATAACCTAGCTGTTACTGCTGCATTATTGGCATCTAATATGAAACCTCCCAACACCCGTATCAAAATACCCAGAAATCGTGATTTTGGTGCCAAATGTTTGATTACAGACTATTTTTGCAACAACCCGACGTTCCCCCCACATGTTTTCCGTAGAAGATTTAGAATGCGTCGAGAGTTATTCAACAAAATATTGGGTGATATTATTGCGGTGAGTAGTTATTTTGTTAAAAAAAAAGATGCATGTGGTGTTCCAGGCTTAACCCCTCACACAAAAATTACTGCAGCAATAAGAATGTTAGCATATGGTTGTGCAACGGATGTTATAGATGAATATCTAAGGATTGGGGAAACCACTGTATTAGAAGCAACCAGAAGATTTTGCAGGGTTGTTGTCCAACTATATGAAAAAGAATACTTGCGTACACCAACTCAACGGGATCTTGACAACCTCCTCGAAGAAAACAAAAAAAGAGGATTCCCTGGTATGATTGGAAGCCTCGATTGCATGCATTGGAAATGGGACCGATGCCCTTCTGCTGAATCTGGGGCATATACCGCTTACAAGGGAAGCGAGAGTATAATTTTGGAGGCGGTGGTGTCGCATGATCTATGGTTCTGGCATGCATTTTTTGGTATGCGGGGGTCCAACAATGATATGAATGTCATGAACCGATCGTACATATTCAAAAAGCTCATCCAGGGCAAAGCACCACCAGTTAACTTTCAGGTAAATGGAAATCAGTATAATATGGGGTACTATCTTGGGGATGGAATTTACCCAGAGACGACAACTATTGTCACAACCATAAAACATCCAGATTCCAAAAAAAAAACAGAAATTTTCTGCAATGCAGGAAGGGTGTAGAAAGGACGTTGAAAGAGGGTTCGGGGTACTTCAAAATCAATTTGCAATCATCAAACAACCTGCAAGAATGTGGAATGCTGATGTTTTAGCGTACATAATGAAAGCAGTTATTATTCTACATAACATGATAGTTGAGGATGAACGTATTCCCGGGGACTGGCCCCATGACTATGATCAACGCAGTTTTGGTGCACCTTGTGTCATTTCAAGGGAGAACACAGCAGAACTCTCAAGAATGATAAGGGACCAACGTAGACGTGCAGTTTTTGATAAACAAATTGGGGTCCGTTTGAGAAATGACTTGATCGAACACATATGGTCTTCTGTTGGGGATGATTGACAAATATTAATAGTTTTTGGGTTTAAAAACAAAAGCATGGAAACTCAGAAGGAATCAATTTAAAAATAGTATTTAATAATTCCCCCCATGGTTGGTTCAATTTTTTCATCATAATTTCACGCTGCCTTAGTTCGATGTACTGTTTAGCTACATCATTCATCTGTGAGGTATCCATCATCATTATACGGAATTCCTCTTCTGCTTCTTGCCTAGCTTGTATGGCCGCAAAATGTGCATTTGAATTAGCTAATTTTGCTTCAAACTTTTCCTTTTCGCTAGCTAATCTTGCGGAAAACTCAGCTTCTCTATGTGCAATCTTGAGAGCTCTTTGTTCCGTGCATTTGGCGTTGAAGGTTTGTTGCTCTTTATAAATATTTTCCATCAATTGCTGATTTTCCGTATATTTTGCTTTACCTTTTGTCTTCTGTTGTTTGCTCTCCTTTTGACCCATCGGACGGATTAATGTGTTTGGGATATCTCCTAGGTCTTCAAAGGCGCTTGGACCATCTTGGCTTAAGTCCGGTGTATCTTGTACTTCCTGAGATTCATTGTCATAATCAGACTCCGCTTGTGATGAGTCGAAAACAAATGTCGTCCTTCTTGAATATTTAATATTTTCTAGCATAACTGAGTAGCAATCTTCATGCTTAAAACTTCAACCAGTAGATTCCTTGAAAAGCCTACGAACTTCAGCGGCCTAGTGTTTCACTTCAATTTGTTAGAGGTTATACAAGGATATGGATAAAAGAATTCAGCATGAATTAAATTATTTGTTACCTTATTTTCAGGGCCCCATCCGGTATGATGTTCTCTTTCTACTTCAGCCTCCTTTGCAGACATTAACGCCACATCTTTGCTTATAATTTGAAACCGTTTCTGGAGGGAGGTCCAACTTCGGGGTGCCATAGTAGGTATAGCTTCTTTCATCCGGTTTAATATACGTGACCATAATTGTTCTTCACATTGATCTGTACCAATGCTTGAATCTTGATAAATTGACAAATGATATGTACACATCGTAACATCTTCAAATGACGAAAAATTAGGACCTCTTTTTGATTGTGGCATTTTATCTTTGAATTTCAAATAAGAATAAACTTTCAATTTTTCACACCAAAATAACTATGAATTAAGTATACCAAAATTGGTGAAATAGCACATATATATATAGGATACAAATATAGCCGTTAAGGAATCAAAGGTCAAATTTTGAACGGTAAAAAAATTTAACGGTCATCTAAGCGCTGGCCTAGCGCCTCGCCCAGGCCCAGGCGGAAGACAAGAAGCTCGCCCAGTCCCAGACGGCTACTTAGCTTATCGCCTCTTCGAGAGCGATGTCCCACGATCTCGCCCCATTTTATTTTCTCTGGGCGGGGCTTTAAGATTTCGCTTATGATCAGGCGAGGCTTTAGATAACCGTTTGTCTGGGCGGAATCCCAGAACCTCGCTTGTACTGGCGAAATAGCAACCCTTCGCCCGTAAAAATAAACGGTATCCTAGAATCTCGCTTTTACTCAGGCGGGGTGCTAGTGTCTCGCCCGACTATATTTTTCGTCGACGATCGTTCGATTACTTATCATCTGGAATAGTAAAAAACGTCGGTTATATACTAAATATAATCGACGGCTGTGGATGGTTTTTGACGATCATCGATCAAAAATCATCGATAGTCGATGATTTGATCGACGATTGTGGTTTCCCTAAGCATCACACTTTTACAATATCAGATCATTAAAATCAAGAAATAGTTTCAACAAAAATCACCACAGTTGCTCTGTTGGCTTAAGCAGTTAACTTTTATTTTCAACAACAACAAAAAAACATAATGTATAAACTAAAGATGATAAAGCGGTAGGGTGTCAAAATCCAAAAACAGAAATCGAAAGTGGTTCCCAAAGTAAATTATGCCGGTAGCAGACACCAACATGAACCCATAGAAGTTCATTTCTTTTGCACATATATCCCAAATCCAAATAGAAAAAAAAAAGTGAAAGAAATTACCCAGAAGTAATCACAGTGTTACGTTGGTAACAAGCTCCACTTTGATTGATGGTTGAACAATCAAACCCTAAATAAAGGATGAACAGTCAAAACCTAATTGATGGCTCGACCTTGATAAACCATAAAGATTAATACGCAGAAAACATTGAAGAATGAGAAGATAACGTACCTTAAAACAGCTATTTGTTGAAGATAAGGCTAGGGTTTAACCACAAAAGAAAAACCAGTAGATGAGGGAGAGAAATGAGGCAGGTGCAGGCGAGAAATGAGGCAGGTGAAATGAGGGAGAGATTAGATCGAGCAAATTTACACCGTTAGATTTGTTTACATCTAATCTCACGACTGTAAACTAATACCATATAATATCGTTTAATATCGGGTATATCCGATATATCCATCTCGGCCGATATTACCGGGCGAAT
Source organism: Papaver californicum (assembly GCA_023531435.1). Lineage (NCBI taxonomy): Eukaryota > Viridiplantae > Streptophyta > Magnoliopsida > Ranunculales > Papaveraceae > Papaver > Papaver californicum. The sequence goes on from JAJJMC010019063.1 coordinate 13,270,354, forward strand.
ATCGTATCGGCGGTATGATACGTTTTGTCTTGGGTGAATGCCGATACCGGTAATACTGACGATATTTCGGCCATCTCGGCCGAGATTGACTACATTGGTGTTGACTACGACTAATAAGTATCCAAATCAGACTTTCACCACGGTTGTTTGGATCTGATGCAGCGTCTGACTCGGTTTATTTATTATTTTTTTCTGACGTCTGATTTGAAATCTGCTTTAATTTCTTTCCGGTTCCGAATCCTTATATCCATAGGATCCGTTTAAACCGATAAGCTTTGGCTCTATCCGACCGATACCTATCAGCATATTCTAAACCAAGCTTTAGCAGGAACAGAGAAACTTGTTAGTACTCGAACTACTCATCATTTTTACCGGATTTGGTTCCCCTGATTAGGAGCCAATATCAAACCAGGTAGGAATCAGATCCGACACTAATAATGGTTCCTTGGTTCCTATTCGTATTCCCACAATATCTATAGGAATCAGAACCGAAGGAAACTAGACCGCTGACCACAACAGCTATTATGGTTGTCCAAGGTAGAAGCCGGATCCAAACCAGAAACATGGTTAATAGACGTCTGGTTTTGAGGTATTTAATGACAGAATAAATAACCAACCACAAGCTTTTGATTTCAGTCCTCTTCATTTCTACATGGCTCACCAATCCGCAACGTCCAGACAATAGCATTAACACGCAAATGGAAAAACAAAATACGTACGATTGAATGAGATGGAGATAGAAATATCTCTTTGTTAGTAAGCTAAAGTATACAGCAAAGGTGAAGTAAAAGAGCAAACAATCAGGGACAGTTCATTGCTTCTGTTCTCCAGATTCACCTTAATGTACAATAGAATCCTAAGATAGAATCGGTTTTCTTGCAGAAGCTTCTAATCTTAGGTACATGTAACCAAGATATACTCTCTTCTTTTAATGGGTTAAATCATTCAACTCCTAATATCTTGAAGATCGGTGATGCTCAACATCTTGCCTATATCCAAGGTCTAAAAGACGCTAATATCCATAATTAGCTCCATAAACAGAACCATAACCTCCTGCAGCTTGGCCTGCATGTCCATCATCGGATGGCGCTGCTGCGTACATGGAACCATGAGTCTGATATGTATTGTCTACTGGCCCACTGGCCTGGTTTTGCGCTTGGCCAGCAGCTTCAGCCATGAAATTCTGCAAGCAGCAAGAGAAGAGATCAAAATTAACAGACAGTAGATAATGCACCACAAATCACTCCTAAAAGCAAGAATGACATCATAGGGCTAGCACATGTGCAGAAGATCGACATGTTCTTATGACTCGCAACAACGTTAGTCATTGATAAATTACATTCTTGATTAAAAATCTATGAGGGAGAAATATACCTGTATCAACTGCTGAGCAGTTTGGACTTGGGAAGCACTTCCATTAATTTCAACGGTCATCTCTCCCGGCACACCCCTAGTTTCCTGTATTGTAATGGTTGCCCCGCTAGCACGCCGAATGTAACTAATATTTGAACCTGCTGTTCCAATTACGGCATCAGCGTAGGACAATGGTACTTGCATATGCTGAGTGATCTGCAAACAGTATAACCACCCACCCTCAATACTAAAGCAAAACTGCAAGATAGTTTCAATTCCCACTATAGAAAAAAGGATTAATTAATTTACAGATTATTACAAACAAGAAAAAGGTTTATGGTGGCCAAGCAAAGATAACTATTGTAAATTTGGAAAGCAAGCTGAAATTTGTACTTGAATGTTAGCTAACTCCTGATTATGCAAATCTGCAAAACCCCAAAAGTGGGTGGGTGGGGCGGCGGGTGTGTGGAGAGGAAGTACCTGTGTCACAATTGACTGTGGTTGTTGTGCATTGGTTGAAGATTGAACTCCCATGGTTGGCTCTCTTCCGTAGGTCGACAGACCCTGGTGAGGTTGCCGGTCCATAGGAGAAAACTCAGACTGTGAGGGGTAATAATTATCTTGTTGTCGTGGGGGGATCATATATTGAGGATTTACACCAAACCCAGGACCACCACCAGCATTTTGTCGAAAACCCTGAGGAGGACCCCACTGTGTTGCCATGTTCTGCTCCATCTGAGAATTTGGCATTTGCATCTGCAGGAAAAGATTATAAAATTTAACTAATTTAGATTTCTTTGTAACTTGAGATCAGAAGAAAGAACGGCTAAGACCCATGCAGCTATACAAACTTACATGTAATTCAAATATTCCAATTACACTCCGATCAACCAAAAACTTCCTCAAGTGCACGGCTATTAGTTCAATTGCTTTGTGAACATCTGATGGCTCACCTTGTACCTCCACAATTCTGTCATCTGGCATAACAAGAACAGGTTGATCTTCTGCAACAGTTCAAAAACAACAAGAGTAAGAATATCAGAAAATGAAAGTTTATATTCTTTGGCATTAACTTGCAAACAATACCCGCGTGCAACACAAACAGAAACACTCATACTTTTTTATAGGCTAGAAAATCATAAAAATAGCACCAATATTGCTCCAATATAACTGCAGAATAACACGACATAATTCGAAGTGACTCTTAAATTAACTAAACCCTTACAACCTCCTCCCAACCATTGGCCTTGAACCTTAAGGGGAAAAAACTAATTAAGCTCAAATGAATTAGAGCTATTTAAAACAATAAAAAAAATGATAAAACGAACAAAAGATCAAGTTCATGCGCATAAGAAAAGAAAACCATATGTCGCTCGAGTACTTTAAAGGACATGTCATCAACGTATGAAACAGACTATAGTATTCAATCCAGAGGGGAGCACCGCCTAAAGCGAAAAAATTGCTATATAAAGGAAGGAAAAAAAAAAGATGAAAGAAAGATATCCCGCACCAAGGCACTAGTTATCTCAATATGATGAAGGATCTATGCAGTGATACAAGACAACAAGTATAATATGGTCATAACAAAGAATAGCTAATAGAGAAATAGATGGTTTAGCTCAAACATAAACAATCAAACAATTCCTAATAAAAACAAAATGTTTCAAGAATACCTGGTCCAATTACTCGAACAATACAGTTGGAAGATTCTTGAATAGATTTTATCGTGGCTCCCTGCTTTCCAATCAAGCTTCCAGCTTGCGAAGCTGCCACTACAAGTCGAGATGAAATTGTGCCACCAGAGTTTGGTGGACCATGAGCTTGGTCACTTTCGAAACCATCAATCAGACGTTTATGTATCCTTAGTAAAGCATCCATCGCAGGAGGAATAGCAACTTCAGGCTCTTCCTTAGCAGAAAGCATTACCTTAAGAAACACAGGGGAAAGCAAATGTACATCAAGAGGTGTTAGGCAAAGTGAGCAACTTCAAATCAATTGTTCAAAATTCATGAATTACATGGACAGACATTTATTTGCTACATTGGATAACTAATATAAACAGGATCTCCTAGTTCACGGAAAATCATGGAATCCAGTTTAACTGAATAACTGATTTAAAAGCAATGCATATTCAGTTTCAACCTTCATTATTCCGCAGAAAATCTTAATTAACTGGTGCAGGCAGGGTGTGGGATTAGTTATGACCTCCGAGTTTTCCCACCATAATGATTTCATTTATCTAACTAGCATACTTACACTAATTTTGAAGTGCAGTGCTTCCCTGGGCAAACACAATGAAACACATTTTCTTTATCTAACAAACTCTGACAAAAATAGAAGCATCCCATTAATTTTCTTCCCAGACCCATTGCTCAATCACGAGTACTAGATTTCTCCAAATTATCTACCTCGTTAGATGGTTGAATTTTTAATTTTTGCGACTCAATATTATACCAGAAGCTGCTTTTAAGAACATGATCCTCATCAGCAGATCATATCTAGGCAAAGAACCTCCTTTATATACCTTGGCCCCGGAGTAACAGATAGTTACCATCTTAACACAAACCGTATTTGTGTCTTCTCTTAATTACTGTTATTACTCATTTGTCTGATGCAATATTTAACCTACCATTGAAAGCGTATGAAACCCTATAAGCATGTGTTTTTTTGTTTTTTTTTTTCCATTCTTTGATGTTGGTGTTTTTATCTGATAACCAATTCCCTTTTCATAGTTAGCAGTAACTTAAAGTGGTATATGGAACTATTCTTTAATAAAAACATAGCACCCGCAAAAAATGCGGCATGAGATATTATTACTAATGATAATTCTAATAAAACCCTCACTCAGAAAGATGGATAATCCCCATATTATATATTTTTATCCTTACTACATTACACAAGCATGCATGCGGAGTAACTTTTGAGAGTGAACTTTGTTTAAGGAGTGAATTTTCTTGTTATGGTATTTCGTTTATATTTATACTAACAAGTCTTTACAGATCACTGTGACCAAGTTCTGAGGTTACCAGACTGAACGCAGAGCTCTAGGCGTGAATGTCATCCAAAGTGGATCTGAGTGCTTAATCAGATCAACTTTCAGCACGTATAAATGGTCAATGCTGATCCCATTCTTCTAGTTTTGGATCACTTTTGGTGATAGATTGTTTTCCTGAGGTTCGCGCACAGAACCTGCAAAGACTAACTTCCGTTACTGTGATGGAAGGCATTACATTAATGTCTGGTTTAAGTGATATTATCTTATCTTTTCTTAATTTACTTATTTTTTTCTTTTTTACTTTACTTTTTTTTAAAGAGATGTGAGCCATTTTAGGTTATATCAAGCATGTTGATTATTCCTCAATAGTTCAACACTATAAGCAGCTTAGTTAGCCGTAATTACAAAAAGGGTGAACGATAAGGGGTATTGCACTGCGCCTTTACAGATGAATGATGTAGCTGTCTCTGCATCATGAGACTGAAATTGACATCAGAAAAAGCTACATAATAGTAAGACCAGAGTTCTAGAGAAATTAAACAATACAATATGGCCAGTTATACAATATACAAGGTTACTAAAGGCATGGACCTAGGAGCGGTATCATGGAAGTATTGAGCCTAAATTATTATTAGAATGTTTGGCATTCGCAGAATGACTAATTATTTGATTTACTAAAGGTTAAGCAAATTTCTGAAGTTTTGAAAAGGTTACAAGCCATAGATGCTGAAGTAACTCTGCACCTTCTAAACCAGAAAAAGTTACCTCCAGTAGCACCTTGTATAAGTAGGTCCAAAAATACAAACACAAACACAAAATTTGAGCTTGGTAGTTAAAGTAAATGAAGATACTTCAGGAAAGATATAATTCTAGAATTCACTTACTGCTCTTTCTTGAGTGCCAGGGGGTCCATCTAGAATTTTGATGCGAGCTCTTGTCTCCTCACACATCTTTTTAATGAACTCTCCTTTCCGACCAATAATACCGCCAACCTTCTGGGCAGGAACTAATATCCGGAAAACATTTTCCCCAGGCCATCCGGGCCATTTCTTATCACTAATTCCAACACCTGATTCATCCTCACATTGTTTTTCTTCTTGAGAGTGAGAATTTTCAGGCACGTCATCTTCACCAAGATTTTCCTCAGGTGCATCAGTTGTTTGTTCCACTAGACAACAAAACAAATTTAAATCAATTACTAATATAATTGCACCAACAACAGGTAGGCTAACCCTAATCTTGGCTTAAATTGTTAAATCAAAATAGGAGATTCTTAAAAAAAACCTAGAAATTGTGAAAAAAACAAATTAATGATTTATTAAAGCTAATTTTGGCTCGGGATGGTACCAGATATTAAGTAACTTAGAGTTCTAATGGAACAAAAGTTTTAATTAAAAGAAATCATGATTTAGACCAAGAAGAAAGCCTAAATAACATAACCTATAAATTTACCCACCAACAGAAGCTAAACCCTAATGTAAAATTTATGTTATACAGAAACTAAACCCTAAACAACAAACAAGAGTTCATAAACATGAATACAACCACGGAAAGAGAAGGACAAAGAAAAACTAAAACAAAGTGAGCGAGCGATTAAAGAGGTGAAAAGCTAAAACTGAAGCTAGGAATTCATCTTTTTACTTACAGAAATTATTAGAGAGTTCTGTGGGTTCTAAGTGTTCTTCCATGGAGTGATAATGGCGGATCTACCGTTACGAGCTGAGAGAGAGAGGGATGGGGGATTAGCGAAAACCTTTCAATTATCCTTCGCGGTTAGGTTTGGAACGAAAGAAATTGACGTCCGATAGGACTTTATGCAGTGACTATAAAGCCTCTAGCTTCCGCAAGAATTAACATCCGAATCCATATCCGAGATCCGCAAGAAATTAGTTTTCTCTTGGGTTATTCAAGAACCCTGGGGCTTATGTAAGGGCGTAAAGGACGCATACGGATGCGAATATAACACTATTCGTATCTGAATCTAGATATTTCATACACTATCTGAATTTTTTCGTATCTGAATTCGATTTGAAATCTAAATGGATATAAATTTTTTTGTTTTAAATTCGTATTCGAACTTTTATCCTATAATTATCCGTTCGAAAGCATAAAGAAATAAAATAATAAAAAAAATATATTTTTGTATCAAATTAATAGTACATAAAAAATTAATTAGGATGAAGATATTTGTAAATGATTTCTTCATTATCATAAAAAAAATATGATATATACTTTTTTAGGTTTAAAATATATATATTTATGTTTAATATTTCGGATGTGGATACCCGCATATCCGAATTCGTATCCGGTTAGTTATATTTTCGGATAAAAAATTTGGATATCCGAATCCAAAAATAATTTGCGAATAATATTTGATATTTCGGATATGAATTGAACGAATTTCAGAGTTTCGGGCATCCATTGACACCCTTAGGCTTATGAAACCAATAGAGGGGCTTATCTAGGATTCATAATGACTAGATAGTTAGTTAGGGGGTGTCCTGAGATAATAGCAAAATGTCTAAGTTACCCTCCCTCCAAAATCAAAACCCTATTCTAATTAAACCTGCTCATCTTCTTCTCTTGAACATCATCAACAACAACCCAGCTAACAAATTGAACATCATCAACAACCCAATCAAGAAATCCAAGAAAAAATCGGTGGACAATTTCAAACTCCCTAATAAGAAAGCATGTTTATGTTAGGTATTATTTGGCAAATCCATCTTTTTTTTTTCCTTTTTTTGTGTTTGAAAAATGTTAGATTCATTGAAATCATTGAGAAAATTAAGGTTGAAGGATTTTTACGTTTAGGAGTTCTTCAAAACCCAATTATATTTGGAATTTATGAAGTTGTCACGTTTATAAATTTATAAAACCCAATCGTAATTTAAAAAAAAAACAAAGAAGTTTTTTCACGGTCGGGTTATCAATCGTAATTTTTTTACGGCTTGGTTTGTGTTTAAACCCAACAGTAAAAATCGTGTTTTCAGCCTTTTCCAAGTTTTTTCACTGTGAGGTTTATCAACCGTAATTATTTTAAGGTTTGGTCTGTTTCCTCAAAACCCAACCGTAAGAAATCCTGGAACTTCAAATCTTTGTTTACTGTTTGGTTCGTGATGAAAAATCTAACCATAATGAGTTACGTTGGGTTCGAAATACCAAAAATCTAACCGTAAATGTGTTACGATTGGGTTTTTCCAATTTTTACCCAATTACGTTTAGGAGTTCATCACAACCTAACCGCAAATTGGTCTTACGGTTGGCTAGAAGGGGAGAACCCAACCGTAAATTTTTCTGAAAAACAAAATAAAAAAAACCAATCTTTTTACGTACTTTAACCAATTTGGTTTCTTTATCACATAAGGATTCACCCACCTCAAATCTAGGTTATTCAAAAAATCTCCAAAAAAATCTATATTTTTTCTTCTAATTTTTCTTTCCACCAAAACATCACCCTTAAATCTGATTTGGTTTCATTAACTATAACATAATTTTGTTAATCTAATTTATTAGCTAATTCTATAATTATTACTAATTAAACAGGACAGTTTAACCATTATGCAAATATTTTGGATAGGGGTTTTTTAATTTTACTAACTAATGACCTTATTTTGTTTTGCATGGAAAGCACCTCTATTGGAATCATAAGTCCCTATATAAGGTTCTTATTCAATGCTTCATATTGAATTGATAACTTGCATTACCTTCTTAATTAACTATTTCATCCATTTTCTAGTTAGCAAATAGTGTACGTGTGGTAAAACTTAAAAATATTTTGGCGAACTATCCAAAATACCTTCATACCTCAAAAGCAAGCTTAAACACATAGATGACCAACGATCAAAAAAATTGACGGTTAGCTTTGGCTCAAATAATGACCGTTCGACGATCAATTTAAATCGTATTCTTCGTTTCTAATTTAACGTAAAAATATGGATCTTCATCTCCCACATCCACTATCCATCTTAGTGTTTTATGAAGTACAAAACAATCGGGGATTCATCTCCAAACTCTACCTGCGATGTAAGTAAATACACAATTAAAGGAAATAAAACAAATTAGTATATTTACAGATGGAGATAACACAAATTGGTATATCTATACTATAAGCCACAAGTGGATTTTATTAGACCCAGCGGTCAGGATACATTCCCCACTTGGTAGTGGTGGTCAGGATCTTTCCCCTTCTCATCTCACTATTCTCTATGCTATATTTTTAATCTAACGGCTATGGATTGAAGTCCATTGGATGATCTTCCATGTACGTTTTTAAAACTTCCTCTAAGACGGTAAAACCCCCTACGAATCCAATGGTTTTCAATCGATTTTTGATGTTTAAACTCCTACAACTAAATTTTTACTTATAAATCCAGTTTCCCCAATCGTGTGTTTTGATTTATTGCACTATTATCTTCTCTACTAGGAACAATTATTCTGAAACCCTAAAAATCTCAAACCCAAATATCTCATACTGGTAATCAATCTTCTTTAGTCCATTTGAAAAACATCCACACAAATTATTGAGATATGTGAAATGCGAGAAAACAGGAAAACCGAGATAAAGTTTGAAAAAAAATAATCCAAGAGAAGCAATTTTTCACTACTATCTTCTAAAACCCTAAAAATATTAAACCCAAATATCTCATATTAGTAGTCAATCGAAATTTTTTTCTTTATCCTAACTGATTCCATTTTCTTTTCGTTTTTCTTCTTCTCAGTCAATTATTTTAGATCAGTGTAAAACCTTAATTTCTTCTTCCGAGTCTCTTCTTTGTTGCATTTCTCTTTGATACTCAACGATTAACAAAGAACATATCTTTGTATCTTCAACTGGAACTTTTCCCGTTCTCTTCGTAAGAAGATGATGCTGCTACTGTTGTTAGTCTGCAACGGTGAAGGATAAGAAGCAATCAACAATTAGTTTTTATGTTTTTTCCACTAGCAGAGATATCAGATTAAAAAAAGGTATGTCCTTTATCATTATGTTTTGGATATTCACTTTTAAGAAATAAAGAGAAAAAAATAGGTCTAGAGTTGTGAATTGGGAGTTTTGAAGTAGGATTTTATCTCACAATTTTCTTTGTTTGCTTGATGAGGATTGGTTTTGATTTTTTTTTCAATTTTGGGTTTAAAATATGGTTTAGCATGATTTGCCAGGCTAATTCAATATGTTTTACGTAGTTTTTCTCATTATTGGTCTCCTCAGATGGTGTTACTATTGTGTATGTTTACTTCTCCAACTTAAGAGTTGTTACATGTAGAACAATTTTCTTAGTTTGTTTACACCAATTTGGATAATTTATTTTTGGTCATTCACTTAGACTTCTTCTTCTTCTTCGTTTTATTCCAACATGCAGGTGCAGTATTTCCTATTTGATAGTTTTTCTTTGATTTTGTTGGTCCCTTCCAATGGTTTTTCTATAAAAATTGATGTATTGTTGTAGATTTTTGTTGGTTCAGGACGCGTTGGGATAATTAATCCAGCATCTGTATCAGGTATGTATATGTTTCAAAATCGTAAATGTCAATACAATTTGGCTTGATTTGTGTATGAATTGTTTAGTGTAAAATTAACCCATCCAACAAAATCTAATTTTTTTGGTGTAATGGTTGTTCACTTAAATCTACCAATTGTTGTGATTCTTATAAGTTTGTCTGATAATTGTTGTTTTTCTTTGAACTTTTATGTTGTAATTCTTATAAATGTTAGCGATTGTTTGATGTAACATGTTGTTGTTTTAAATCCGAAAAGTGTTATTGTCTTTGGTTCAAATATCAAGTTGTTTGGTGGTTCTACTAAATTTTTTGATGTATTGTTTGTAGATTTTTGCAAAGAAACAATACAAAATTTGTTGTATGTTGATCAACCAGCCGGAACTGGGTTCAATTATAGTTCAGACGAGTGTGATCTCCTTCAAGACGAAAAGGGTGTTAGTAATGATTTATACAATTTCTACGGGTATCTATTATGATAAAGTTGCACTTGATTTGAAATATTTCATATGTACTTCTTCTTTTATCACTTTTAGTACTGTCATTTTAGCAAACCACTCCGACCTTTACAAGTTTATTACGCAGTTTTCCATCTTTAGTAGTACTTAGTGTAACTTTTTTTTTACGTCTTACCAGGCATTTTTCACAAAGCATCCACAATTTCAAAAGAATGATTTTTACATCACCGGAGAGTCGTATGCTGGACAATACATTCCAACATTTGCTTACAGAATTAACAAAGGAAATACAAATAAAGAAGGAATTCATATAAACTTAAAGGTATTATTCATATCCAAGACTATTATGTATTTGGATTTAGTGATGTTTCCTCACTTTCTCAGACTTACTGGACTAAGGATTTTGTATACTTAAATAGGGATTTGCCATCGGTAACGGACTTACTAATCCAACAATAAAGCATATACTAAATACGCGTTGCAAAATAAGTTAATTGAGTAGATGTATGTGCTTTTCGTTCAATTGAGTATTCATTTAAGGGTTAATCTCATAGGGTAATGTTCTCACTTCTTTGTATATTTATATCTTTCTCTACTTTGATTTCTATGAGATGGTTTGGTGTTTTTCTATATGGGTTAAATTTTATAATGGGATAGATTTGCTGTAATTTTTTAGTGGTAATTTGAAGTATATTCAATTGATTTTTGATTCAATCCTGTGTTTTTATGTAAAATGTGTAAGTGCATATGAAGTGTTTGATAATTTGTTGAGTTTGTACAAGATCTTGAATCTTCCATCCTTAGACAGTTAAATGAAGGTAACACATACGTGGTAGTGCATGTAGCTCCATGATATGCAGGGTTTCTCCAAGGTATGTTTTCGCCAGTTAGCTTTAAATCCACTCAGTTTTACTACATAGTTTTATCCTATTTGGGTTATAAAGATTTCATGATATATAAATCTTCTGTTTTGTTTCTCATTAAACATGAATTTGAAATTTGGTTTCAACATTAGCAACGATAGTTACACAGCTGGTACCGATTAGTTTGCTCAATGGTTTGGATCATTCCAAGTTATCATAACAGCAACAACGGTTTTATATTTCCTACCACCATTTTTTGGAAACATCAAAGAAGGCTCTCTTCCATTCAATATCTATGTATATATATTCTTTATCACCATTTTTAGTATCCATCATAATTCCAACGACAAAGAAGGCTCTCTTCCATTCAATATCTATGTATATCTATTTTGCATTCCCAAATTCAATTTTTTACCTCATCATTCTGATACAAACTTTTATTTACTCTACCAGTGACAAGAATTCTATAAGTGTAATAGACTCTGAAACTCAGGATGACGATGTCCAATACCAAATACTTGATGAGGAAAATGAGGGTGCTAGAAGTGAGACTTTTACAACCTAATATGCGATCATTACCCCCTAAAATGACAAATCATATGTCTCTTTGTCAATGCTCATTTTGACTTATGTATCAATTTCACTTTGCACAAGATTAGTCTTCATATCCTGAGGTACAATTTACAATTATTGCCTATGCATCAAATGATATGTGATGCAGGTTATCCTATTAATGTATTCCTTGATGATAAGCGACTTATTTTTTCAGTGCCCGTAAGTGAAGATTACCCTGTTGGTTGCAGTATTTCTAATGGAAATGATAGAGCTACATGATCAAGTGGCATTGAAGTAATGACACTATGTGCACAAATTTTCACTTAATATGACGCCTCTTTTCATTTTCTTTTAGGTAGCCCAGACATTTGAGCACAGAAGTAGTAAGGTATGTTATTTTGGGTCATTTTATTAGAGAGGACAATATAACTTTATGGTAATTTTTTGTTTTTCTAATGTTGTTAATAGTCTATTAAACATATTCATTATGCCTTATTTTTAGCATATTTTCAGCTACAAAAGGCGAAACTGAATGCCTACATGTTAGACCGGGAAAATACGAATACATTTGGACAACAAATCCACCTTCAAATACTGTCTCGAAGATGATAACCTCAATTATTTCTGATAATCACTTCCATTGCCCAGAGATATCAACATAAAGCTAAAGGAATGGGTAGTTAACTGTGTCCACCATATCTAATTGCTATGTTCAGTTTAACCTTTGAAATGCTAAAGTTGATATTCTTTTATGTGTTGGTGAAGATTAAACTGTTAAAGGATAGAATAAAACATGAATGTATTGATCTCTTTTTGAGTAGCAAACATCCACGTTCCAAACTGTAAAATGTAATACTACGGAATTCAACGTTATCAGAACGGATAAATGTCCATACGAAGCCATGGCCGATTTACATATATATTGCCTCTTATTTCTAACATTCCTCACACCTACAATAATGTATGGAACCCAGCACGTAGGTATAACACCATAGTGGATATGGAACCCAGCACCTGGATTAACTTTGAATACAACATCAAAGTTAATCATATACATGGTAATTATGAATATCCTTATATGGGTCTGGCATGGTAACCAGCTTACAGCCATAATCACGGTTTTATTAATCAAAAACGATTGGTCTAATGGTTCATGGTGCAAATAAAATAAAATGTTTAAACAAAAAAAGACCACACAAGTGCAACGACTGAGATTTTAATTTTTTTAATGAGGTACAATAAGCCAGACCACTATTTTTCACTCATATACCTGGCACCACCTGGCATAAAATGAAATAACTTTTAAGAAATAATCTGATTTACAAGTGAACCAATTTAATTTTCTATTTTTTCCAACCACATCATTTCCCATATATAGAAACACACAAAAATCACCCTAAATACAAAAAAAAAAAAATAAAAAAAATCTACTATATCCAACTTAATAAAAATGATTTGTCAATGTGACTTTTCACTCAAAATCAAATATAACACCCGTTTCTCTCAAATCAAATATACATTTTAAACATTTTGAAACAAAAATCATAATATGAAGGAAAATTATCCATATTATTGTCCAAGTTATTGATGTCGTCATTTTCAAACGTGGTTATTGCAAAATAGAATACTGAAAGGGTCATTGACGTGGTAATTGTAAAAGGTCATATTAAGTACCATGAACAACACTAATGTAACTCCCACATTTGTTCTTATAATTGTAAAAAATACAGGGACTTATTGACTTTTGAAACTGTAATTTACAAATTAATATTACGCACGCACAATGATTTCATTCTTAAGCTTGATTCAAATGAGCTATTTAAAGAGAAGAATACACTGCCAGACAATTCACATATCTAAACTCTAACACTTATCACCCAACACTAAAATGACATCCCAAGTAAAATGCAACACATCCAAATACATGATGGCATATCTCAAAAAATAATCCCCAGGAGAGAAATGATACAACTGAGTCAGCAACAACAACACCATAGCACCACCGTAAGCAGTAACATAGGAATGATTAAACCAAATATGTCTATTTATGAGCAGAAACCCAGGATGATTATCGCCAAGCTTAGCGGCCCTAGCATTTTTTTTTTGGAGAATCAGGTATGTTCCCATTTTTAAAAATAAGGTTTTTTTGCAATTGTGTTCCTGCAATGCTGCAAATAAAGTGACTACGACTTATTACAGGAAGGAGATCGATTAACTTTGATGGCGCAAATTACTCATTTTTCAGATGATTGGTACTATGTACATGTCATCATGAATGCCATAAATAATTAGTGGATACACACCACCATATGCGCTACACAACCAAAACAATGTTCTGTTCGGCCGGGATGAAACTTCTAAGGATAATGATGGGGGACAGGTTTCCTACTACGAAGAAGAGTGAACGAAGTGGCTTATTTCCGATAAATAAATAAGTTATTTGTTTGAATTAAATTATGTATTTTTAAGATTCCAGTTTTTTTAGTTGTTGTTCCAGACTTATATTTTCATTAAGTAACGGAGTTTCAATTTTTCAATAACGGGGACATGTCCTGTTCTTAAATCATGATTCATCCAACAGAACTTTGATATGATATTACTATTAGAACATAATGCAATTCATATTGTAGTTATGTCTAACAAATACATATTTAGACTTTCATCATCATGGAATGGAATTAAGTAAAAATTAATACCTATAATTTTATAGGGACCGTAAGAAAATAGTAAGAAAAATTAAACAACCGTGAAACATGGGAAAATTAATCCCTATAAATGGAAACTTGCATATTTAAAATCGGTCAAATACTATTACCTAACCAGGGTATTTGTATAAAAAATGCCTCTAACGTGACAAATAAAATGACAAATTTTTAATAACGACGAGTACTTTGGATGACTAAATTTATCTATTTAAAAAATGTGCAAGGGATATTATGTTGAAGAATTAATAAAATTCAAAGAAACCATATATGTGAGACGGCCCGTACCGTTACGGCACGGGTTCAAACCTAGTTTACATATAAGAGGTAACATTAATTACATTTTTTGTTTTGTAGTATATTAAATATCAATACAGTCGTCAAATATGCAAGGAAATTTTGTATTTAGCCATGCAATACTCGTTGATGAGTGCAAAATTTATATGTTTTAGTATTGTTTCCTTATACTCATTTGCTATATTTTTTGTATATTACCTTGTATTATTCTTATTTAATTTTGTATGCCTCGTGTTAGGTGAATCATTCAAAATAGTTGAAAATATATCTAAAACTACCAATGAAGTGATTTACTACAAGTGTGTAGGGACTCAATAAGACCAAATCATTACTCGAAATTAATGTTGTTACTCATAATCAATGTAAAACTTATTCAAATCCAATATTCGCTACCTCTATCTTGTAGAGAATGGAAAAAAGATCCAAATGAACCCGAAATCACTCAAATCCGATTCATAAATAAGAAGCTATATGTAAAAGACTTAAACCAACTTTGGATTTGGTTTTTGTTAGCCGTTGGGCCTGATTGAACTTCACCTGGGATTCATGAAGCACAAGTCCACCAATCTTCTAAGAAAAATATAATTTTGTAACATGTATATGCATTTGTTTTAATTATAATTCTTGTTTATTATAAGGTCATTCTCTTCTAATATAAGGACATTTAAGAATTATTGATCAAATCCAGATTAGATACAAAACTTCAAACACGGTTGAGTATATCTATCGATTGAAATCTTGTTTATAAGTTTTCCGTAAGAATTCATCTTAAACTTTGATCTAGATTGATATTCTTGTGGAGATAGTTGATTAAGCATCTCCATAACTTTTGAAGAAAATAAATCTTAGTATTTTAGATTTATATTCGTCAAAATTAGGGAATAGATGTGTCTCCTTGATCTTGAACCAGAAAGGATATCAATAGGCATTCTAGTTGAGGCAGGGTAGCGCTAGTCTTCATGAAGTACCTTAGAGTAACTTCCAGGCATGTAATGGACATCAACTAGGGGAATCAAGTTTGTAGGTTCTTGCGAAAATCAAGAAACGTAAGGGACAAATGTATCAGAGTAGCTTGGAGGGTTTATTTTGTCTCATCTACATTCCAGACCAAAGTCATATAGTAGGCTAGTGTTTGTAGCGACTTAATCCAGTGTCTGTTCAAACTAGACGAGGTCCCGGGATTTTTCTTCTTTGCAGTTTTCCTAGTTAACAAAAAATTTGGTGTATCACATTTTCCGTATTATGTTGTTTTATCTTTATAATTAAAAATATATGCAGATTGTAAGTTAATTAATCCTTGTGATTTAAGTACCTTTATTTAAGATTATCCAAGGATATTTATTGTCTGCTTTAATCTTTGTTGAAGTTCACACAAGAAATAATATATAAGTTTCGTAATGAAAAAGTTAGTGGGTACCTCCCCCTTTTCTAATTCAATGTTCAAAACATGATTTAAGCTAATATATAAGTTAATTTGGATCTCTTCACATATTGTCATTTGTTTTTACTAATTTGAATGAATATGTTTGATTGTCAAATTGTTTGGAGTGCAGCTAGATTATTCTGTTAATTAACCTATTGTTATTAGAAAATTGGGGATCCATATTTGTTGAAAAATTCTCTAGACAAGTAGAAAACGTGAGACCTTGCAATGATATTCTATTAAAAAATCGCGTATAAAGACAGTCTAAGCAAGACCTTGTACTAAGAGTTTTGATGTTAGGTTCAACTTAAATTCATAAATGTAAGCATTCAACTGAATTATATAGAGTACTCTACTTGTTGGTAGTTCAAACAAATAAAATATGGAAACCAATCACTTCTGTGTCCGGTGATATTTGGAGTTTTGGAGATATATAGTTACAACGCTTGTGTTATCTTACGGTTGTGGACAATGTGTCATTAACAAAATATTAACAAGTATATTATTTTGATGACTATTGAATAACGACGAAGTAATTCTTGATCATAATTCTCTATATTATTTGATTTCAATTGCTTTATTTGCTTTATTTATTTGTTTGCTTAATCTTTTACAAAAAATCCCCTTTTGTAACGTTTAACAACGAAAGTTCACTATTTCTATGATAAGTTACTTATTATTAGTAGTAGAAGATAAGTTGGTTAATTTGTGAGCATATGAAACTCAACACTCATATTGTATTCGAAGTGTAAAAAATTTGATGGATTACTTAGGGTTTGGGAAGCAAAAATTGATGCTAACAAAGGAAGGAGATTTATGAGTGCCAAAAGAATCAAAGTGCCACGATCAGTTCGAATGGGTAGATAAAGATACAAAATTATTATCAATATCTAAACAACAGTTAGCCAAAGGTTGCTACAGGTGTGGTACTGATTCACATTGGGTAAAAGAATGCCCAGAATCTTCATCTCCATCTAAGAAAAAGGCAAGAATTTTGATGAGTCAACTAAGGCATGAACTTCTATCAAATTGATCACTGCAACGACGATTAGTGAAAGGGTCCTTGCAAAATTTTATGACAAGTTCCAAGGATTTATGAGATTGGAAAAGAAAAAAAAAGTTTTTCTAAACAAATTGTAATAATTGATTAAGCCTTCGAGCCATATGTAATAGCATATCATCTCATTTATAGTATAAAACGAAGCTTGGACGAATTGGCATAGACAAAGTTGCGGCCCGGATTTGTCATTTCAATAGATAAATCTACAGTTGTGGTTGTTCACGAAAGTGACTCTTTGATTGAAAGTGAGAAATACAACCGACGATCTTAATTTACTATCAAATTATTAATGTACGTCCCAATAATTTTCTCATGATAAATGTTTTATTAATTTGTTATATTATTATTCATTATCCAAATAAATATGTAACCATTAATAATTTATGGATTTGTTAATGATTATATTAGTTATGGTGGAGCCGGTGGCGGTAATGGTGATGGATATTGGTGAGCGGTGGAGGAGGTGACAACGTTAATAATCAGTGGTACTGGTTGTGGAAGAAGTAGTGATAATGAGTGGTTCTTGTGGGTGTTGGTAAGTAGTAGTGGACAACGTAAATCCTAAAACATAGTGGCGGCACTAGCTATACGTTAATAATTTAGTATCACTGACTCTAATATGAGTTTAAACTATCATAATTTTCTTATGATATTGATATAGCAATCACAAGGATATGATTCGTAAATCAGCTATAATCAAATGCCACAAATCATTAGAAAGTAAGTCAGCACATGAGACCAAAAATTTATAGGTCAATAATCCGAAAGTTTATTATATATCACCGAAAACAACACAAAGAGGTATTCGACAAAGAAAAAGTATTGCAATCACACTATCAACCATTAATAACACCAAAAATTTATAAATAAATACTTATCATTAAAATTTATTGATAGTTGAAGAAATAAATTTTACACAATACTTACAATATATCAAGAGTTGATGAAGGTTTTATCTATTTCCTATCCCCACCCAACCTAAAAAGAGTTCTACAAAATCTGGTTTGTGTAGATGGGATGAGATTTATGGATAATGAGAGCACCCACAGTGGTGTGAGTATATCATGGACCAAACCCAAATTTGGTCTTTGGTCCGCCCAAATTCAATCACAGTGGGGCGACCAAATTTGGGTTTTGGTCCAGTATTTTTACTGTTTGGGATCAAAAATGATCCCAGAACTGGACCAAACCATATTATAGTGGAGTGTTAACCTAGCCATGCGTCTCGTGCCAGGCGTGACGCTAGATCTCCGTCTGGTGCCAAGCGTTTAACTAGATATTCGTTTCATTTGTCAGGCGTGAACCAAAACTCCGTCCATCAGGCGTTCACCCAAGAGCACGTCCAACGGGGAGTAACGCCAGAAGCACGCTTGGTAATCAGGTGTTCTCCAAGATTAACGCCTGTGTTGGGCATATGGTTACTACAACGCCTGTTGTGGGCGTGCGCCTAAGAGAGCGCCTGTTTGTGGGGCGTGCCGCTAAGCGAGCGCCTATGTGTGAGGCGTTATTCTAAGAGAGCGCCTTCTCTTCTATCCGTTGAGATTTGTTACCGTTGATTTCTTACCGTTGTAACGGCTATATTCTTGGTATACCTATAAATGAATTGGTTGATTGGTATACCCATTTCTATTTCATTTGTATACTAGAAAAACCACGAGGTCCAAATTTTACTATATTTGAAGATGTAACGATGTGTAAAATTCATTTATCAATATCTCAAGATTGTAGTGTTGGTTCCGATCAATCAGAAGAAAAATTATGGTCTCGCATCTTAATTGGGATAGAAGAAGCCATACCTACAATGCCGAGGCGCACTTGGACCTCCATTCGGAAACGATTTTAGGGAATAAGTAAAGAAGTGGTGCTCTACTCTGCAAAAGAGGCAGAAGTAGAACGTGAACACCATACTGGATAGGGCCCCAAAACAAAGGTAAGTACCTGTTTAATTTTTGTTCCGTACATTATTGTTTTGAATTTTATATCGTCTACTAAACTATTTAAAAAAAAATAACATATTGAAGAAGTAAGGAAGCTTTTCAAGGAAGGTAATGGTGGTAAAATATTTAAGCATGAAGAGTGATACATAATTATGTTAGAAAATATCAAATATTCACGACGATCGACAACTGTTTTCGATTCATCACAAGCTGAAGAAGATTCTGAAAGCGGCGAGGAAGATCGGGAAAGACAAGAAACAAGCCAAGACCATTCCAATGGCGATGAAGAAAAGGAGATATACCTAACACATATAACCATCATATGGGAAAAAAAGAGGCGAAACGACTGAAGAAAACATGAAGAGCAAAATCCAGTGGCCACCAGGAAATGATGGAAATAATTATTAAAGAGCAACAAAACTTCAACACCAATATACAGAACAAACAAAAATGAAGATGGCTCAGAAAGAATCCGAGTTTGCAGCAAAACTAGCTGAGTCTTCAACAAATTTTGCAGCAAAACAAGCTAGGAAAGAAAATCTTGACGCAAAGAAAGAAGCATACGACGAGTTTCGCATAATGATGATGGATGTCTCAGGGTTGGATGTCGTAACAAAAGAGTACATAGAACTTAAGAAGGCAAACATTTTGCAGAGAAGGAGAAGCCAAGCTTAAAGCATTTTCCGATTAGATGAAACCTTAATTATTTGGATTATTAATGGATTGACAGTTTCAGTTTCTACTTTTATGATTTACATATTTATTTATCGGATAAGTAGCAAGAGGTTAAAATTTCCAGTTTAGTTTTGAATTAATAGTGTTATTTTAAATGTTAATGAACTTCCAATGTACCTTTTCCTTGAATTAATGAAAACTTTAAATTTCGAGTAATTAAGTAATTCAGATGAAAAAGAACTACCAACCACTCATTTTTTCTCATTAACATCAACACGATAAAAGACTACAAACTCAAAATACGAGTCTGTCTACTCTTCTCCCACATGACTAGATAAGTGAGATTGTTTACATTTTTCAGGACAAAGTAAATAATTGAAATGTTGGATTCCACTGAATAGACTGTTATTATGGACCCACCGGACTCGTTAAAAAGAGACTCGTCACTTCTTTCTATATCACATTATATTCATTGCACGCGGACCAAACACCTATCATAATTAGGCGTCCACAGTCTTTCTAGCCATCTATTGAATAGACTTTTATTAATTACCCACTAGGCTGGAACAGAACAAAGTCATCACTTATTTCAATATCATGCTTTAATCTTTTATTGAAAATTGAAAAATTATTTTCATTCAAAATAGGCCCTATATATACCCTTTCGTTCCCATTTGGAAACCACACCTTCCACATTTCAAATAACCTAATACAAAGATTATTTTTATCTCTCCTTTTCATAATTATGGCTTACGAAAATTTAAGTATTAATACAGAGAATTTTACCATAGAGGAAGATTTATCTCTTTGTCGAAACGTAATATTATATTATCCAGCAAGTGGTCAGGAACGTCAGATGAATGGTTCAATGAGCATGTAATGGTTATAACATATCCATGCTAACTTCTGTAATGAAATCAGTAACCTCAATAACCGGAACAAAGCAGGTTTTTTTTGTCGATTTCAGGAAATACGTAGGGCAGTACTACAATTTCAACTTTAACCGCTAAGGTGAATAAAAGAAGAGTTAGGAATGAAACTGTTGACGAAGTTGTTGCCAGATCTCTGGAGGAATGGAGAAAATGGAAAGATTCAATATTTCAGGTACCAACCTCATTTCGAGATCCTAAGGGTGATGGAAAAATACAACCCTTTTGTGTTGATTGTTATTCGAAGATGTTTATATCATCATCCAGGGCGTCATATCACTCGTTGAAGGTTTGATTATGGGTTTTGTGGGTATATCTCTTTGTAAACCCTCACGAGACATAACTCGTCCTTTGGGACCACCTAATGGTTTAAAGGCTTGTTGCACGTGCTAAGTCCAACCGTGACTCCTGCGAAAATGAGATACTTAACATATATTGATGTATTGTTGTTTTGAATAAGTAATATTGGTTATTTATAAAACTTCAGTTAATTTATTCATTACAACGTAGTAAGCATATTGATAATACAAGAGCTAAAAAGTAGACCTAAACTCACTTTCGCAGGCATGACGGCTGCACTTAGCATGTGCAACAAGCCTTTAAACCCCTAGGTGTCCCTAGCGGCCGAGTGGTGTCTCGGGCGGGTTTACAAGAGATATACCCACAAAACCTATCCGCATGGAGTATAAATTGTTATTCGTCACCGAAATCTGACCATAAGTGTTCGATCAAGTTATTTCGCAAAAGAATATGCGTATCTTTGTTGTGTACTGCACGTCGGCGTTTGTCAACTCTCATTCTCGAAAGTTCAGCAGTATGTTGTCCCGAAATATTTACAGGTGCATGGTTACGGCGTTGATCATATTCATGTGGCTAATCACCGGGTAGACGCTTATCTTCCACTATCATATTATGTAAAATTATAACAATTTTCATGATATATGCAAGTATGTATGGATTCCACATTCTTGCAGGTTGCTTGATGATGGCAAATTGATTTTGCAGTACACCAAAGCCTCCCTCTACATGTTTTCGGCAACCCTCTTGCATTGCTGAAAATTTCTGTTTTTTCTGGGAATCTTGATGTTTAATAAACATCACAATAGTAGAAATCTATGGGTATATTCCATCACCAAGATAATATCCCATATCATATTGATGTCCGTTTACAACAAAGTTCACTGGGGGTGCTTTCCCGTTGATAATTTTTTTAAAAATATAAGAACGGTTCATCATATTAATATCATTGTTTGAACTAGGCATACCAAAAAATGCATGCCAAAACCAGAGATCATATGACACCACTGCCTCCAACACAATACTTTCACTCCCTTTGTACGCAGTGTAAGCCCCTGATTCCGCCGATGGGCATTTATCCCATTTCCAATGCATGCAATCTACATTACCCAGCATCCCTGGAAATCCCCTACCCTTGTTCTCATTAAGCAATAATTCAACATCACGCTCAGTTGGTGTGCACAAATATTCTTTCTCATACAAATGTACAATCGTCTTACAAAACCTACAAGTTGTTTCCAAAGCAATGGTTTCTCCAATGCGTAAGTACTCATCTATTGCATCGGTCGCATATCCATAAGCTAACATTCGTATTGCTGCTATAACTTTCTGTTGAGGGATTAATCCGGGAATCCCAACAACATCTTTTTTTTTAATAAAATAATTTTACTGATACGACATCTCCCAAAATACGGTTGAACAATTCTCGCTGCATTCTAAATCTTCTACGAAATACATTAGGTGGAAACATAGGGTTTCTGCAAAAGTAATCTTTCCAGAGAATTATTGCACCGGCCTCACGTTCTCTTGGTATTTGGATACGAGTATGTGGCCAGTTCATACTTGAAACGATCAATCCCAAAGTGATTGCTTGGTTATTTTGGCTCAATGTAACTAAATCTTCATCTGATGAGTACAAACATTAATATCATCATCATCAGCATCATCATCGTCATCATCATCATCATCATCAGCATCATCATCAGAAGAAGAAGAAGAAGAAGAAGAAGAAGAAGAAGAAGGGGGAGGAGGAGGAGGAGGAGGAGGAGGGGGAATAGAAGAACAAGAAGCATAATAGTGATTGTTATTCTCATAGTATGCCATTGGTTGGTGGTGTTTGCAGTTTTGTTTGTATAATTGGAGAATCGAGTATTCAATTTATAGGCATATTAACATAAGTCTTTGAGTGTTGATATGACTACACATTGTTGGTATTTTTAAAAATTAACTGTGTTGAGGCAAGTGGGGTGAATAGACGCATCAAACATAAGAAGTGTCGTTTGAGATGACAAGACTAAGCAGAAAAAAAGACAAAGGAAAAATTAAACATCTTTTTGAAATGACAATAAAAAGCAGATAGAAAGGACAAAGCAAAGATTAAAAATATCTCTGGAGATGACAACGCAAAGCAGGTAAAAGACAAGATAAGAAAAGTCTTTTGAAATGACAATTCCAATCAGATAAAAGATAAATCAAATATAATAAATGTATGTTTGAATGACAATACAATGCAAATGAAAGACTACCCATCTGTATCTTGATTCCCAGGCGCCGAGCGCAGTGGCATAAAAGGAGGCAAAGATGATCTCGATGTGTAATTAACTGATTGGATTGTTCATGATGATCCCTGACCCATGGTATTCCATATTTGTGGTAGCATAGTTTGAGAAAAAGTGTCAAACCCAAGGTGTGGTTGTTGCGTACAAAAATGGGCCAACTGTAACTCCAAATTTTTGATGTGATTTTGTTGACCCCGTATTTCTTCATCTTTTGCCATGATAAACTCCATCCCCTCCTTCGTTTCATTTAACGTAAAGTTACGAAGCTCTTGCGTAAAATCAGCATATTGTTGAACCATACCATAAGCTTCAGCCTGTTATGAAAAAAATAAATCAAACTCTCACACATTTTTATAGACTCAAAAACCTAAGTTTTGTAGTATACTTACGTATGACAATTGTTGTTGAGGAGGAATGGGTACATGTTCATCAGGTTCTTGGATGTTGTGTTTAATACGGTCACCAGCATACCCGTATGTTTCAACCTCCCAATCGACTTTGGTGGCATATTTCTGCAAGTTAGTTACATGTCGTCAATACTCCATATACAAATCATACGTAACAACATGCAATAATTCACTTGCAAGGACCAAATCGTTTTCCCTCGGCTCATTAGCTTCGTCATTGTTGAGGTTGGTAATACGAGTAGGTAGGTTAATGGGAACGCCAAAAGTATAATGGTTTTGCCTCCAACACCGTTCTCCGAGGTTACACGTTATGATGTGCAAAGATAATAACTATTAAAAAACAAACCAATTAACTATCCAAAAATCCAAGAAAATAAAGAACAGTCCTATAAAAATAAATTATCAACTCACAGTGCCTAGCCAAGAAAATATAACCCTTTTCTCTGAGAGCTCCGATGATTTCCGTCTAATATCAGTGTCAAGGACTAAGATGGCGGAATCCCATGGTTTCCAGGTCACATCGTCTACAGTCAACTGATTAAGAAAACTCCTAGATCGAACAATATCAATGCTCTTCCTTCTTGTACCCTTCCATCGAGAACTTCTAGGCCACATTACTTCACTCTTACTCGTTGGGTTCTTTGATCGACATATGCCCAGATATTCGTACCCCCGAAACTAGAATGTGAAGACAACCAACCATATAAATAAATTACCGACAAATAAACATTTAAAGGAAATAAAAATAGAACTAAGAAATTTACCTCCAATATTTGGAAAGGTCCGACTAGTGACTTTTTTTTCCTGCCAGATGCGGTGAGTCCGGAATACAATTTCGTAAAAGAACCACTACCCCAGTCATAATTCCCAACTGCATTTAGATCCTCAAAAGCAGCTAACCATCTAGTATCAGTATAGTTTTTAGCATCGGAAAAGAAAAATTGTCCCAAAACATACATACAAAAGGCTCTCGCCGCTTTCTCAGCAAGTATGTTATCATCGTTAGCCGCAACCAACGTTCCTGGATCAAAATATGTGCTCAAAAATTGCAACTGTAATTGCATCTGAAACCCACTGCGCGGGAATATGTTCTTTTTTACAAACTTCACTATCTTTAATTTCTGGAAAAATATGCGCCTGAACATATTCAAACTGGTACTTCGCCGGGTCATACGGAATACCACTACCAACACCAATACTTAATCCTGTCAACATGACCCAATCAAGCGATGTGAAACCCATCTCACCAAAGGAGAAGTGAAAAGTGTTCGTAGTATCCCAAAAACGCTCAACAATGTAGTCAATCAATGCATGTGACGAATCTACTACATCTATGGTCAATAAACGGTCTCATCCTGCCTTTTCAATAATGTATTTAACCCTAGGGATGTGTTTTGTAATACATGCATAAGTTTGAATGACCGATCTGAGGGAACCACGATGTAAATACTTGAATTTTGAATCGGTTGAATATGTAATATTTGTCGAAGCATGACTCTGAGCATCTTCCACGACACTGTTGTTCGCCAACCCGGGAACATCGACCATATCTTCAGTAGTAGGGTCTACTTCTGGATCCTCAATAGTTTTAGCTTTCTTGTTCCTCTTTTTTCGACCAACGAATCTCATCGTGACATTGCTCGACATCTATGCAAACGGTTCATACAAGTTCCAAAATCAAGAGTAATCCTCACAATGCACAAATATAAAACTCTACATTAATCCATAAATCCATAAAAATACAAATTTCATCATTAAAAAAGTAATCCTCTAATTAGATAATCAAATGTACAAACATTCATAAATCATCCAAAATACAAAATTCATGATTCACAAAATAGTCTACTACTAATCAAATCATCAACTTCACAAAAAATCATCTTAATTTCCTAATTATATAATTCCGTAAACATTCATTATAAAGGAACATAAACATTCATAATTCCCAAATTTCATAAACAATCATATCAAATCAATTAATCAAGAACTTAAAATTAACCACAACCCAACTCAAATTATTAACCAACAACTTAATCAATTCTAAATTCAAATCAATTAATTCTCATCAATTTTTTATACCCAATTTACAACTTCCAACCCTAAAATTATACCCAATTACAAAATTATAATTTTTTAAACCTAATATGTCTATTTCATAATCATATGTTTAATCTTTAAACATATATATACAAATTTAATTAACAAAACATTACAATAAATCATAATCTAAACCTATGAAATCCATTAAAATTTATATAAAAGTTTGAGTTTATTACCTTGCTTTGAAATAATCCTAACTTAGATGACTTTGTATCAAATCTGCCACGGTTTTACTAGCTTTTGCAAATTTGAAAAGAGGTTAAGCTTGATTTGCAGGGAGAATTCGGTTTAGCTAGAAGTGTAGAAGTGGTGTGGGAGGCGCTTGAGGTTTATTGCGTCTGTCTGTTGAAGGGTCCAGGAGAGTCTGGTCTGTTGAAAAGGAGAACGAAAATGCTCCGCCCCATCAGGCGTTCACCCAGACAAACGCCTAGTGACACGCGCGTATAGCTAGGGAAGCGCTTGATGAGTGAAGCGTAATCTTAAGCGAGCGCCCATCTTCTTTGAAACACGTACCAGTTGCACGAGTAGAAATTGATCGGGCGTTTGGCTAGGATAACGCCCCATCAGACGTTCGGCTAAACACACGCCTGTCACTGGAGCGTGCCGCTAAGCGTGCATCTATCATCAGACGTTCTTTTGAGTTACGCCTCCCACCGAGCGTTCATCCAGCGTTCGCCCCAACCAAGCGTTTTCACATACGTACGCCCGTAAAACATAATTTCAACAGACGTATACTTGTATATGCGTTCAACGACAGCGTTAGTTTAGACTTACGCCCGATCAAATTTTAATCTCTGCCCGTTACGTTTCAGACAGAGTAAAGATCAAATTTTTTATTCTTTACTCTTTGGGTATGATCGTCCCACTGTGGCTGCTCTGAGGATGAGAAATAGGTAAAATCTCGATTAATTTATTCTACACTGGACTTATTTTTCAAATAATAGGAACTAGTTCTTTACTTGAAAAATTATCAGACAATCTTAGACAAGATTCGATCTTGGAACACCATCATCACCATTCCAAAATTTAATAGTCAACTGTTCATGGATAAGTTCGGAATCTTTTATAGCACAACATCTGATTTGTTGTTGAATACAATTCAATTGCCTATCAAGACAATTTGTCAGACTCAACAAATGCCTTTTTCCCTCTTTATTAAAGGATAAAGATGATGATTACGTGGATTGTTCATCTTCCTCTGCTTTTTGTATCTGGCATATCGTTCTTTTATTGACGGTTCCTGCTTTTATCTGATCGCCAAAGAGTTCTGTTTCTATTTGTTTGCAAATTTCGGTGATTACACATGGGAAGCCCAAGTTGCGCTTGTTATCAACAATTTTGATCATTTTTCTGACAGTTATCCCACAAAGATTAATTTTCTTGTCACCTTCTAAGAGAAAGTAAACAAATTCTACAAAATCCTTGCTCCAATGTGACTTATCTCTTGCACTGACGAAAAGTGTAGTTGCAACTAGCTTTTCAAACACCCTTAATTCGAAAGGTAGATCATTTTTTGGTAGACGAGTGTTTTCCACTCAACAGTTTTTCCAATGAGTCGTGTTGAGATATCAGAATGATCTTTTTCGTTAGCAGTCATCCGATGATTACGATATAGGTTGTAATTAATAACTTTCGAGATTAAATCACGATTGACATGAATGGCCATATTTTCAACCAGGGTTCTGAAAGTAAGATTCTTGTGATCAACACACTGGATATTGGCATAAAACACTCTCACAACATCAAGTGAATAATTATCAACTTCAAAGAGTTTACCCCATTCCCTTTCTTGAACAAAATCCACATACTTTGCAACATGCACTGTTGAGTCAAATCTCTTATTAGCAATAAAACCCATAATTGTAAGATGCTGATATTTTTCAAAACATGATATATCTATAAAACCAGTGTGTTCATATTCATCATTAATCATGTCGTGGACAATTCATGGAAACCAATAAATCATCTACAAATTCATTTGAAGGCTTTTTATCTATCTTTGATTCACTTTTTCCCATTGATTCACAAAGAGAAAACTTACTTGAAATTGCCTTGAGTAAGCAAGCTTTTATCACGAACAACTTGGAGGCAGTATCGGACCAAACCTAAAAGGTATATCCTATATATAAAAACCACTCATTCCCTTTTTAGGAAATCGGTTATTTTGAAAACATGTTCCAAATCGGAAACAATCTTTGGAAAAGAAGGTATACCTCGTACTGAAATGAGTTGGGCTTTTCAAACAAGTTCCATGATCCATATTTAAGGGAGGTTTTGCTATTTTTATCACCATCCAACTGTGAACTCTTATGAGTCTACGACGACCGTTTGGATTTTTTACGACACAAAAGAAATATCTTTCCCTCAGTTCTTTAGAAAATCCAATGTTTGTGCACTTAACATGTGCAACCCACAGTATGATTGTGAGACCACGTTATATTGAAAGCAAAACTTTTTTTTGTTTGTTTCTTTGAATAATTTGATCATAGACAAAAGGATTTTTTTACAAAACTCTCTTAGCCCGTCACTTACTTGCTATAAGCAATTATAAGGAGCATGTATCAACTCGTTTCTAACAATATAACGAAAAAGATACTTTCCGTCCTTGTTATCAACTAAATCCATTGTTGTTGAAATGGATTCTTTGTTCGAAGCATATCATAGTACATTTGGTCCTTTATTACATTGCAAAAAAAGATGCAATAACCAAAGAATTTAGACAAAAATAGTATAGAGATTCTTTTAACCTCGTTTTCGTACCATTGTGCCTTCAAAGATTTCTTACAAAAAAACTTTTTGAGTTTCATGTTTATCTCCCAATGATAATGTTACTTTCCCCATACTTTAAAAAACTAACCCGTTGGGATCATACAAAATGATTGTTAGTTTTGTATGGTTCAAGACATATCTCTCTGCATCACTTTTAAAAGTTTCTTTCTTAGTTTTAGAGAAATCACAACCTTGTAAGAATTTAACAGTACTAGCATCTCCAATTTTCGTTGTAGATTCGATACGATGTCTACGCTTCACCGTATTCTCGTGGATTGTTGGAATCCAAAAAGGGTTTAGCAGATTAGGTGCTTGTCCTTCATTCGTGATTTCCACCACAAATAATTGATGCCATCAACTCTTGGTGATACGTTAACTAAACTCGATTCAGACGAACTCGAATTCATGTCTTCTAGGTTGGATCGTACCGAATACATATTGTTATATCTTTTCTTGTTTGCATCCTTCGATACCAATTGAAAAGACGAGGGTACTGACTACACCACCAATTCTTTTACAATAACCTATTTAGTCATACCTTGTATAATCTTTTTAATTTTCTAAAAATTAAAAATTATTTCAACAAAGGATACCTTTGATATAATATACAGTTCCAATTATAGAATAAATTATAAAATCGATCCAAGATATTTGATTAACATATAAGTACAATTAATTTAATTATAATATAAGAACTATAATGCGAAAAGAAAAGTAATGACACAACTCATAAGATTTTGTTAATGAAAACTGTTCGATAGAAAACCCCCGCGACCTAGTTCAGTTATGAATACTCTCAAAATTAAGTCGCTTTACAAATACCTATCCGTAACGTCGTGTAGTTAAGACCGAATAAACTATCCCTAATTACTCAATTTCCTCGGTATCCTTATGCCTACAATCAATCTGGTCTATTCAAATATATATTAGCCGCTTGGATATGGTGCGACATATCTCTTCCCCACCTAAGAATCAGTAAAAAAACAAAAAAAGAAAACACTAAAAAATAAAAAAAAAAGAAAAAGGGTGAGGTGGGAGATGTTCAGTCGCCCAAGTAAACTATCTCTGCTTCACTTTTTTTTTCTTTCATTTCTTTCAGTATTTTATATTTTGTTTTATATCACGCTTTTCTTTTCTCGGGTGATGTTCAGCTGCCCAAATGAACATCTCCCGTTTCACCTTTTTTTTCTTTTTTTCTTTTATTTTTTCTTTTATATCACTTTTTTCCTCTCGCTCGCTCGTTTACATAGCTAGATTCGTACTCATTCAGTATGTTACTAATTCATTTTAAAAGGGGTATAGTGTTTTAATATTGTATCCCATCGTCCCTGCTCCAATGATCATGAGAATCCATTTGAAACTGATTATAATATTGTCATGACAAATGAATCATTAAAAGAGACCTTTTAGACGATCACCGTAAAAACTATTTGCTACAACGTGAGTAATATATTTCAAAAGTCATATAAGCATTGGATTTTTTTTAAGAGATACTTTTTTATTTAGGTGGAAGGTCAAAATAATCAACTTAGAAGATATTTTTGAAAAGAAACGACTTCTTAATTATATAAACATTGTTGATTTGATGAAGTGTTTTAGTTTTAATATATTCAAAAACTTTTATTTATCTGATAATGGTGTTATTTTGGTCTTAATAGTTTATATTGAACACATTTACCTGACGTTTTTATATACTATATAAAATATGTAAATTATTTAGTAACAAAGTAGTCTGAACTTTTTATTTATATTTTTTTCCTCGTCCAAAGACGAATATGATCGGAATGGTCAGAAACATTTATCCGTGCTAAAATTAAAAATCCCATCCCTTGATTAACAAAAATTTATAGCCGATAACTTAAATGAATCATTTATGCTTGAAAAAAAACCCTTAAAAAACTCAAATAAATCACTACTAATATATTTTTGACTTTGGTAAACGAAAATTGAAAAGTTAAAATGTGTTTAGCCACCATATGGGAACGTCTTACAAGTTAGAAAGCATAGTTGTCTTAATTCAACTTTCGGTCATTTTTGGTTGGTAATGTAGTTGTGGCCGACTTTTTAATTTGATTGGGTCGACTTTACCTTTTTAAGGATCTAAGATGACAGATGTAGTCAACAGCTTTCGAGCTTTTTCTTGTGTTGTTTTGTCATTCTATTACTGAATCTGCAATATTTGTGGTTTTTCAGTCAGTTGTTGTTGGTAATCAAAATCCATCTATATAATTCAGAAATCAACTTCAATTCAATTTTCTTCGTGCTTTGATTCACAGATGATCAGGTCAGTATTTTTTTTATTTTTATTTTTTTGTATTAATTCATCTATATTGATCTTAGTTCTCAATCTCAATCGTTTAGTTTAGCAAAATTGTTTATCATTTCTTGTTATGATTATCTTTTATGAGCTGAATTTTGGGTTTAGTCTAGAAATTTATCTGGAATCCTCCAATCCTAACATAAAATTTGTTTCTGAGATTTCATTTTCTGTTTCAATTGGTGAAGTGATCTATTTTTTCTCATAGAATAGTAAACCTATATTGAATTATAAATTTATAATCCAATTCAAGAGACTCTGAATTTTCTTTTAGCTGTTTGTATGTTTCCTGGGTTGTTATATCAAAATGAATCACTATTTTCTTTGGCTCATAATATCTCTTTCAAGAAAATGGGTTCTCTTTTTGTTGCTTCTTTTAACTTGTGCTTCAGAACTTTACTTATGCTCAGAGTAACTAATGAGGTTTTCATTTCCTTCTATTGAACTACTTATTATGCAGCATTGACTTCTGGATTCAAATTTCGATATCATATTGGGAGAATTGGAATATACTTCCTTCACTATAGCATCAGCATACTTGCTTAACCGCGTGCATCAATTACGATACCATGGATACAAAGATGAGCAAATCTCACGAATTACGCGCGAACCCTCCAGGAATCAAAGCTTGTTTAACCTCTGCCGTTCTTGAGTGGTTCTTGATTGGTCTCTTATACATTAATGCTCTACTTTCGTATCTCATAACCAGATTTGCTCGTTCGTTCAAGTTACAAACCCCATGTTTGCTGTGCTCGAGGTTGGATCACGTCGTTGGGGATGAAAAACCGGGATTTTATAAAGATTTGATTTGCAGCGCACATAAATTGGAGGTTTCTTCATTGGTCTTTTGCCATATTCATAATAAAATCGCCGATGTTCATGGACTATGTGAAAGTTGTCTGTTTTCATTTGCTACAGAGAGAAAATCTAATCCTGAGACGTTCCGGCTCTTGGTTGGTAAATTGGGAAGTGATCTTACTGATGATGATAAGGTAATTCATTCCTCAAATGAAAAGCAATGTACTTGTTGCACTGAGTTATTTAATTCTAGATTGTATGCGCAAGGATTTCTCCAGATGAAATCAATAGAGCCTGATGTTGGTGAACTCGATGATCCTTTCCCACGTTCGGTAAGAACAAACCGTTCACACATTTTAAATGGATTGAAAAATAAGAAGAGGGTAACAACATCTAAGTCAGTGAATTTTTCTGGAGGGAGAAGTCAAACTTTTGATCCTTTGTCTAGTGTAGGATATACTGAGGTAAAGATAACATCTTATTCTGAAACTGAAGTTCCATTTTCTGATGCTTTGGGATATACTGAGGTTAAGTTAACATCTGATTCTGAATCCGAAGCCCCATTTTCCGATGAAGATCAACATCATAATTATGGAAATGACTTGGTTTTTAAAATACATGGCCTTGAGAAAGAATTTGTTGGGAAATTTGTCGAACCAGATTCGTATACAGGTAATCCTGAAAAGTCACCAAGAAATGTACCTGACGATTTGGTCAAGGAGAAGCTGATCCATCAAGACTCTATAGAAAAGCTGATTCATCAAGACTCTATCCCAGAGCATTTGATTTCATTTCCTGACGTTCAACTCGATGTTGGCAAACCCCATTCATCTGCGGTCGATATTGGACATGGGCTGGAAGAACTTAACTGGCACCAAGAACAGAAGTCGAATCCTTCTGTGCTATCTGAACCATTGCATGATGTTCCCCCGCCACCTGATTCTTGTGAAGCTGTTGTTGAAGTTTCGGAAGAAACTTGTACGTTCAATTACTCTTTTTTCTTTCACTCTCTAATTCTTTTTTGTACTATCATATTTACATTTTATGACATGTTATTTTGCAGTAGCTGTTAAGGAAACTAGTGAGGGTGAGGAACCCTGTAAATTAGAGCGTGCGTTGATCACAGAAGTCGGTCCAGAGTTGAAACAGGGTGAACTTTTGAATGAAACTTCTACAACAGCAACTAAATTAATGGATTTAAGTGATGCATACAAGCTAGCTCTCAGTAATAAGGGAAGCCAAGTATCCAGCAGTTTTGCAGAACAACTTACTCCGAAGGGCTCTGTCAAAATTACAAATGAGCTGAAACTGTTGCTATCACAATTATCTGCAGCTCGAGGGATTGATTTACCAAATGATATGACGAGCCCTAGGATTCTTGGGAATGCAGAGGAGTTAAAAAATTCTGATGCATCTAGTTCAATTGGAATGCAGATACTTCAAAAGAGGATCACACTGGAAAGAAATGAGTCTACCTTGTCTTTAGATGGGAGTATTGTTAGTGAAATTGAAGGTGAGTCTGTTGTTGATAGATTAAAACGGCAAATTGAATATGATCGAAAATCAATGAACGCTTTATACAAGGAGTTGGAAGAAGAAAGAAATGCTTCTGCAGTTGCCGCAAATCAAGCAATGGCCATGATCACTAGGTTACAAGAGGAGAAAGCTACCTTGCATATGGAAGCATTGCAGTATCTAAGAATGATGGAAGAACAATCCGAATATGATGTTGAAGCAATCCAAAAGGCACATGATCTTCTTGCCATGAGAGAGAAAGAGATACAAGATTTGGAAGCAGAGCTTGAAATTTATAGGGAAAAATGTGAATCTGACTTTCCACCAAATAAGGATTATGAAGACAGCAATAAACAAAAGACAAAAGGTATGCAAGGGGAGAAGGATTTAAAGATTTCCAAGGAGTGTTTGATAGAGTTTGAAAATGAACGGTTATACATTACACAGTGTATGGAGAAGTTAGAGAGGAAGCTTCAATTATTCTCTAATAATGGCGTTCAGGAGGAAATGCCTGACGGTGGATATTCTGAAAACAAGACTCATGATATAAGTGATCAAGAACAGATTGACAGTGCGGGAAGAGGTCATAAACTTGGTGGAGTAGACTCTTCAAAGAATATGGAAACTGATCTGGTTTCTCTTTTAAAAGAAGTGTCAGAACTGAATGAGAAGTTAAAAGCACTTGAAGCAGATCGGAATTTTCTTGAGCATACTATTAATTCACTTCGAAATGGTGATGAAGGAGTACAGTTCATTCAGAAGATAGCCCATCACTTACAAGAGATACGTGAGATGGGTATACGAAGGGACCATGCTTTGCTTTGAGCTTTTCCATCTTGTGTTATCTCGATGAGGTAAAGTAACCTAACTGAATATCCTGTCAAGTTTGATGTCATCAACTGATTTTCTTTCTATTGGCAAATATGTTTTGTTGCGTGTGGATGTAGATACATGAAACATAGTTTATTTAAACACGTATCCAAAAAAATAGTCCTGTGAAGAAGTGCTTATACTTCCCAATAACCAAAATCTTTCATTTGTTTTTCTTTGACATGTGCTTTTGTTACTACCAAGCTAATTCTTATGTTATTGCGGCTTATCCGTATTGCTGGTTTCATACTTAGAAGCAACAGAAAGAATCATTCTTGAGAAACCCTTCTAGAAAAATTATCCGTCTCAGCATTTAAATGATCGTAAGATGTGTTTGCTTTTGCTCCTCTTTTTGCGAAACTGATTGCTTAAAGTCCTGGCGTGCTTTTATGAAGCTGATATGAACCAATAATTGTTAATATGTATCTGCTGATTTCAAGTGACAATACAAGACTAGTTTGAACGTAATTCAGCTTTCGTAGTGATGCCTGGCTCTAGTTATTTATGTTGGTTCTTTAGTTTTTTCTTAATACGAAGAATGTTTTCGACTTGCTTTCATCCATCAAACATTGTTGTTAGTTAATGGTTCAAGTTGCAGTTTATAGTATGTTGTAGCTATGAGTTTTTGAGCTTTTCAAGTCAATTCATGTCATTGAATACAAATTCTGAGTAATTGACGTTGTTTATCTTTTCCAGATTCCTGAATGTATTCCACAAGGTGAATGTCAACTAACCTGTTGATGTACAATACTGAGGTTTCGTAATTCAGCTTCATACTTGGATACCACCAGTTGAAATCAGAAGAAGCCCTCACTCTTGTGATGATTAGATTGTTTTTCTAGTTTTTGTGAGTATAGAATTTTGTGGTTGTATTTATAAACGAAAAAAAAAGAATCAGGGAGTTGATTGTAGACTAGAGGGTATCCCGTTCTGTAAAAAATTTGTCATATATAATCTGTTAGATCGACGGTTGGCTCAAATTAGCCGACGGTGTTTCCTGTTGTAAAATGGAACATAATTTACTTGGCTCCCGTTATATATTTTCCTGCTACAGGGGCTTCCCATTCCAATAGAGGGGCTTCTCATGTGAAGACAAAATAGGGACATTAGTTATAAATTTCAAAACCCCCTTATTATATTTTCATAATGGCTAAACTACCCCTGTTTAGTTAATATTAGTAAAACTATTTAACTAATAGATTAGACTAATAATAATTAATCTAAAATAATCTTATACTTAATCAAATCAAATTAAATTTTTCTTCTTTTTGATTTCGTGGGAAGAAAAATTAGAAGAAATGAAAGAGATTTTTTAGGATTTTTTTAAAAACCTTAGATTTTGATTCACTCAACCAGAGTAGTCAGGTATACCTCTAATTTAAACTCTTGGTCTTTTTATGGCTCAAATTGATGAAATTACCTAAAAAAGTATATATTTTTTTTTGTGATTCAGGGAACATTACGGTTGGGTTTTCTTATCGAACCCAACCGTAAATGACATTTACGGTTAGTTGTTCATCCTAATCTAACCGTAACCGTATTTTCATGGCGGAAAACCAAATCGTAACAGTTTTGCGGTTGGGTTTTCAACATCGTACCCAACCGTAACTTACAATTACGGTTAGGTGTTCATCCTAATCTAACCGTAACCGTATTCTCATGGAACAATCAATTTTTTTAGCATAGGACCCAACCGTAACTAATCTTCAAAAAAAAGTTTTTTATCCAAGATAATTTACGGTTGGGATTTGACAATCAAACCCAACCGTAAATACCAATTTTAGTTTTACTGCAAAAACATTTACGGTTAGTATGATAATCGAACCCAACCGTAAATGATCATCTTCATCTCCTTTATCCCAGATTTTGTTTTAATGCATAAATCAGGTTTTCATTTGTTTTGGTTTGGTGAGAAGAAAAAGTAGAAGAAAGAAAAGAGACTTTTTGACAGTTTTTTGAAAAGCCCTAGATTTTGATTTACTCAACCAAAATGAGTGATTCTAGTGACAAATTTGAGGTGGGTGAATCCTTGTATGATAACCAAATCAAATTTTATATACCCATTGATGGGGACCCAACTATGTATGATTATTTGGATGGTAGAGAGGTTTTAACTCAAAGTTGTGATGGTGAATCTCAACCAAATGGAGAAACTAGCCGTCAAAGTGAAGATTCAATTGCCGAGAGTAGTCAGGTATACCTCTAACTTAAACTCTTGGTCTTTTATGGCTCAAATTTGATGAAATCACGTAAGAAATTATGATACTTTTTGTGATTCAGGGTAGATTTTACGGTTAGGTTTTCTTCTCGAACCTAACCAGAACCGTACTTTCATGGCGGAAAACCCAATCGTAATAGTTTTACGGTTGAGTGTTTAGCACCGACCCAACCGTAACTCGTTATGTGCATGGGTATTTATTGCATTAGTTACGGTTGGGTTCGACTTTTGATACCAACTGTAGTTAATTATGTATGTTTTCTTTTATTTTTACGGTTAGGTTCGAAGGCACAACCCAACCGTAATTTCCCCTATGATTGGGTCCGATGCTCATAACCTAACCGTAAAGTTATACTTTCTAGTGTTTTGTTGCCTAATGACTTGATATTTTTGTTCATCTCGAGATTGTACCTCACCCAATGTATGCTCAGCCTCCTCCAAATGATGTTCTAACTAGAGATACTACGGATCACTATTTGAACAACTTGGTAGGTTATAGATAAGTTGTTAATTCCTTTGGACAATATTGCTAAGTTTTTTTTTTGTTT
The DNA here is from genome assembly GCA_023531435.1 of Papaver californicum. Taxonomy (NCBI): domain Eukaryota; kingdom Viridiplantae; phylum Streptophyta; class Magnoliopsida; order Ranunculales; family Papaveraceae; genus Papaver; species Papaver californicum. The sequence continues at coordinate 13,307,215 of JAJJMC010019063.1, forward strand.
TTAACTTTGTGTTCTTGGACCATGTAGACATGGGAAAAAAAAGATGATGCAAATGCAAAATACTTTCACTAAGAAGAGGAGATGTCCTTTCAAGCTTCAATTTTAGACCAACAAGGAGAAGAAGTGGTTCTTATCTAGAGTTGTATGTGGTCGTCACAACCACCTACCACCGGAGACTTTGTTAACGCATCCTTATGCGGTACGGCTCACCGAGGAAGAAAAGGTCATCGTAGACGACATGACGGAAAAGCGAGTGAAACCCATTGATATCCTCGGACACTTGAAGAAAATAAACTCAAAGAATGTCTCTACGTTGGAGACAATCTACAACGCCAAAGCCAAGTTGAAGAGTGAGAAATGGCAAGAAATGGACCAAATCCAACAACTTATGTACCTGGGGGAGAAGCACAACTACACCATGTTCCATGAAGAAGATAAGAATAAAGAAATAAAACATATTATATTGGCTCATCCCGAGTTTATGAAGTTAACACGGTACTCCCATCAAGTGCTTCTAATGGATTGCACGTACAGAACTAACAAGTATGAGCTCCCTGTCTTGAATTTTGTCGGCCAAACTTCTACCAAGTCCCCGTTTAGTGTTGCCTTTTGCTTCTTGAGAGACGAGCTCGAAGAAAGCTACGTATGGGCATTTGAACAATTTAAATTATTCTACGTTGAAGGATATACCCCTAAGGTGATTATCACCGACAAAGAACAATCCTTGATGAATGCCATAGCAAGGGTATTCCAGGATGCTCATAATCTTATTTACACGTTCTACTTGTGGAACAATATTCAAACCAAGTGCAAACCGATTATTCGGCCAACAAAGAAAAACGAGATGGAGAGAACTAAGAAATTACCGGTACCTCAACAAGAAAAGGCCAAAGAAAAATTCGAGGAGGATGACAAGTTGGCGGAACTAAAATGGGTTAGTTTCCAAAGTGAATGAGACGCTTTGACATGGTCTATCACCAAGGAAAATTATGAAGAAAATGTTCGTATGTTATGCTTGCATTAGAGAAATTATCCAAGAGTTCTGAAGTATTTGATGGACCATTGGTTGAATCCGCACAAAGAGAAGTTTGTAGCGGCGTTCAAAAACCAATATAAGCACTTTGACAACCAAGCTACAAGTACCGCGGAGTCATCTCACAACCGAATGAAGAAGAAGATTCATAGTTGTGATGGTGGGTTTGTTACGGTCTTCGAAGCGATGCACAATTATTTCCTCCGTGACCTTGATAGAGTTAAGGAACTTTTTGAAAAAAGCCGTTGTAGAAAACACACCATTTATAAAGACGACCCATGGCTCGGAGGAATTTATTATAAGGTGTTGCTTTGCGCAATTGAGAAGATAATGTACGAAGTTAAGCATTATAGGTTGGGCAACTTTCACGGAGAAGAAGAGTGTGCTTGTCCTAACATGTCAAGTTTGGGACTTCCCTGCCGGCATATGATGTCCAAGTACGAAGAAGACGGTGTGATCCCAATTCAAGATATTGATCCGTTTTGGCAAAAATTGTCTTTCAATGAACCCATCGTCGAGTAAGATTTTGGTGGATCGTTTGCCGATACCGACGTTGGAAAAGCTCTAGCCGAGAAATACGACACATTAAACCACGCATAAAGGCAAATATGGTTGAGTAAGTTGAGTAACTTCGTGTTTCCACACACAAGGTACGATGTCAAGGAACCAACTAGAGGGAAGAGAAAGGGTAGGCCTTCTACAAAAGAAAAGAGGGCCGTGGTGCGAAAAAAAGCTAGGGAATTGTTAGAAGAATCAAAGAAAAGAGAACCTTCGGGTTTTGAGCATTTGCAAAAGGAATATGAAGCGGAGGATGAGAAGGAGGATTATGTTCAAGGTAGAAACAAACGAAGAAGAAGTCAAACGGAAAAAGGAGGACCAATCCTAGTAGATTGTAAAGGAAAAGGTCCCGCGCTTCCCTCTCAATAGAGTTCAACAATGGAAGTTGGTGCCAAAGAGTTGTGGTTACCATGTATTCATCGAACAAGTTGGACCATTTAGCGGAGCAAAAGAGTTGGGTTGGGACGAATGCACTTATGTAATGCATAGGTCCACGGTTAAACTACGTTTTTACCCGGATTTATACAATTCAATGATAAGTGAACCGGGAGAAGAAGAGTCGTTAAACGAGAAGTTCATTGCATTCGAAAGGCGTTTAATAGGCAACAAGAATTTGTCAAGCGAGTATTGGATGAGCATGCCAATATGTGGACAAATCCTCGCCAACGCTTTCAATTGCGTCATCCTTATATCTCACTTGGATGTAGTCTTAAATTTGCACCAACAAGAATTAGCTTTGTCGAACAATTGGCTAAGAGAAGATGTGTGATGGGGATGGTGCAAATGTGCCATTTTGTCGGTATCAAGTTGAAAGAAGGAAGCCCATTACCCCCATTAATGGTTGGGTACGACGGTGCAGTCTCCAGGTCCTGGTGTAACCGGTTCGAGCAAAGTTTCGAACTTTGAACCGCATTACGACTATCGAAGGAACCAGGCTTACAAATTGTTCCTGATACGGAGTCAGAATGATAATATAGACATATTGACTAAATGTAATATTGGTAGTGACAATATCATATGTATTTTGGAGGAATCATAATATGAATAAAGTATTTTTGTAATAATTATTTGTTATATTTTACGGTTGGGTTCGACCTTTCAAACCCAACCGTATAACTGACTCGTAGTAAAATTTGTGGATTAGGCCAGTTTACGGTTGAATTCGACCTTTCAAACCCAACCGTAGATATAACTTGGTACAACTTTGGGGATTAGGCCAGTTTACGGTTGGGTTAGACCGTACAAACCCAACCGTATATATGACTCATATCAAAATTTGTGGATTAAACCAGTTTTACGGTTGGATTCGACCTTTTAACACCAACCGTAAATGTGCCTGAAAATACACAATTAATATAAACATCAATTTCTCATTACTTAGACCACATTACAACCCATTAGACCATTAAAGTATTACATAGATAATTAAAATTACCACCAACAAAACCACATGCCATTACAAAAGTACTAATAAATAGGTTTGCGAGTGAACAAAAAGTCCTTTAGGATGTGGAGGTAGGTATAGAAAGGGACATATTTTCCATCTTCTCCATTCCTGAATAGATCTCTCTAAAACCTCATCTTTGGTTTCACCCCTAAGTCGTAGTTGACCAATAATACGAACTAATGCTATAAATTCTTCTACTTGTCGGCGTATAGTGCCATATCGACAAATCAACTTGACATGATCACGGTTATAAGGGTTGCGTTTCAGAACAAAAGGTTTCATAGATTGTTTGCCAGTAACTCTGACTCGTTATACCACCTTGCCTTCGTTCTTCTCCTTTTTTTGGATAACATAATACATAGTTGCGGCAAATACATAAATCTTCATCCAAAGTAAAATCAGGATTTTGAACCCCAGATTGAGCCATAATCTAGTATATAGAGTAATAGTTTTGTTGGAGATAATTGTTATAAAAGAAAGGTGCAATTTCTTTAAAAAAAGATGGGTTTGAAATGTACTCAACCATTCTCCTTTTTTTCCTTCATAAAGAAGATGTGTAACGGCTCTATTTTGAAAAATGGGTCGTACAAGGTTCCAACTACTCTATTTTCAAACCAAAAAGGGCTACAAAAATGAAACAAAAAAATTCAAAAAACAACTTTATGGTTGGGTTGGGACTCAAAAACCCAACCGTACAACTGTAGGGAAAAAAATGACAGTATTACGGTTGGGTACGGTCCTCCAGGCCCAACCGTAAACCTGTCATTTTTTCTCTAAAGGTTTACGGTTAAGTTTTTGAGTCCCAACCCAACCGTAAATTTTCCCGGACCCTTATTTTTTGTATTTCCTTTCACTCCAAATTGGGGTTTAAAAATAAATTTTTTAAACTTATTCATTCAATTTTACTAGATTTAAAGTAAATATGGTCATTGAAACAAACAAAAGCCCAAAAAAAACGCAAACACTAAAATACTATTTTTGAGAACTAGAAGAGTAGGCTTAAGTATATAGATCATTAGATGATAACACTTAAACACTTAAGTATATAAGATGAAATCATGATAATTAGTTTCTTCCAAAATACGATAGCAATCCTCATGCGTAAACGTTTTGCCATGGATAGTTTCGTATCTGTCGAGAGCCATGACCCACTGAAAAAAAATCAATGGTAAGTTGTATGTTTGAAAACTATTTTTAATGAAGGACTTATTGATTGACATACTTACTCTTGTCACACCGCCAATGTTGGGACGAGTTTCCTTTAGAGATTTCATTTCCTGTTTCAAGGCTTCCAATCGTTGAAACAACTCCTCAAACCTTATTTTAATGCCTCTGAACGTCCTACGATTGTGATTTTCGTCTAATCCCACAAAAATCTTAAACAAACACTTCCACCAAGAATCGGATGTCTGATCCAGGATGGCTTCTTCATCAACGGGTTCGTTACTTTGGGTAATTTACGCCCTATCGTAGACGTGCTTGGTCAGAGTAACCCACGCTCTAACAATTGCAACATCTTCATCGGTAGTGTATACCATATTTAGTGCTTTAAAGGGATGTGAGAGAAAGAGTTGGAAAGTGAAGAATGAGAATGAGAATGAAAGGGATAGGGAATAATGAGAAAGTGAAAGGGAAAGGTTTCCTTTTATAGTTAAAAATACCCAACGGCTAGTTTTTCAAATAAAAAATCCGTTGGGTTTGTCTACTTTTTGAAAAATAAAAGCTGACAGGTTTACGGTTGAAACTTGTCAATCGAACCCAACCGTAACTATTGGAATTATGATTCTGGCAGTTTTACGGTTGGAAAATGACATCCTACCCAACCGTAAAGGATCTACACAAAACAAGTTCAACTACACAGGAGAATTTACGGTTGAGAATTGACAATCGAACCCAACCGTAAATAATCATAAAAAAAAATTGAATCACCCCGGATAAATTACGGTTGGGAATTGACAATCGAACCCAACCATAATTTTAGGAAATATGGTTCTGGATGTTTTACAGTTAGGTATGGACTTACGGACCCAACCGTAAATAATCAGTTGTTTTGTTTTTTGAGTTGATTTCTCCTTTGCTTGGTTTCCAAATTGAAATTTTTGTAAATAAAACATGAAATTTAGCTAGACCAATTTAAGATAAAAACTTTCTCATACATTCTAACTAAATTGAGATATGAATATTGTCGCAAGAAGTTATAATCCACCCACAAAAAAACCTAAGTTTGACGTAATTTTTATAATCAACGTAGAGTTAGGGAGAAGGAGGAGGGGTATATCGATCACCATGACGAACTCTTTTTTTGCTTGTGCTACAACGAGTACGAGGACCAGCACGACCGCCACGAGTACGAGCACCAACACGACCGCCACGAGTACGAGCACCACCTTGCACATCCTCGGCTTTATCATGTGTGTCTTCATCACTAGGTTGCGGCTCTCTTCGGCTAGTAGTCGCACCTCTTGTATCGACTCTACTCCTCTTTAAGCTTCGCATCGTCTCATCTTCGTTTGATTCATGAAGCTTCCTCATTTTGTGTTGCAGGTTCTTTTGTTGCTCAACCGTCATCACATCACCTCTACTTATGCATGGAGTCATAGACTCTGCCAATGCAAGTGCTTTCTTTTTCTATTCACATATGAAAATAAATGTTGGTTAAGTCTTTAGTAATAAATCTTAAAAATATTAATAACATAAGTAACTTACGTACCAAATTGAAATATGCCTTTTTCCAAACATCAATGAGACCATCTCCTGTGTTGTTTCCTTGACCCCTTTGAAGTATTCTCATAGATTCTGGATCAATATTAATCACATTTGGATGACCAAAATGGTGATACCAATCCAAGTAATCTTCTACGGCCTCTTTTGTGCCCTGAGATGGATCTACCTCCTCCCTTTGGATTTGGTATTCCGGTTTATGGCGGTTGTTCCAAACCGCGACCGAAGGCATTGGGATGTAGTTGAGCACGATGCTTGGGCTTTCGATCATGGAGCCATTCACACACAATTTAAAGGCTTCGATTGTTACCTTGGTTTGGACATAGCCATATTGGCGGAGAGTTCGACGAGGGTTGCACATCACGAAACCAAACAGATGGTACAAAGGCCCATTGTAGCCTGACACGTCCGATAATTGACGTAAATCTTCTACTACTCCATCATCAACTATGTCAATCTTCACATAAGGATCAAACACCACATCTTCAACGGTGAAAGCATCAATTTGACTTCTCTTCTTTGCTATCTGTACTTCTTTATGCTTTGACTGAGTACCGGTGAATCTGAATTTCTTTTCTGTAGGTCCAGTAAAATCACCGCTCCACTCCGTCTTAGGAGCCAGGCTCGGAAAGTGATCATAGACCCATGCCTATGAAGATAATAAATATTAATATAAGATAATGTGCAAATTTTTTTTTGAAGTTAAACATTGAAATTCCAACAATAAATTACCTGAAGAAGACCAGTATTCCCGACAATCTCAGTACCTCTAACCCTCGAAGCTTTTTTAAGGTTGGAAAGTAGGTAAGCGAGGGTGGCAGTTCCCCATGAATACTCATGCGTCTTCTGGAGATCCTTCAACCACTTTAGAAAGTGAGCGTTGACCCTATTTCCTGAGTTGTCAGCGAAAGAGAATTTACGGTTGGGAATTGACAATCGAACCCGACCGTAAATAATCTTCAAAACAAAAAATTTGAACTTTCCAGGATAATTTACGGTTGACAATTAGAATCGAACCCAACCGTAACTACAAATTTTTCTTTGAGTGCAAAATAGTTTACGGTTGGGTTCAGAATCGAACCCAACCGTAAAATATCATCTTCATCTCCTTCCTTCTGATTTACGGTTGGGTATTTTAATAACTCAAACGTAAAATTTTTAAAGAAACCATTTACGGTTGGGTTCGAATCGAACCCAACAATAAGTTCTTGAGAACCTATATTTACGGTTAGGATTCCAATCGAACCCAACTGTAAATGTTTCTGGAAACCTAATTTTTTGACTTGAAATCAATCGTTCTAACAAATAACAATCATAAAATGGAGAAAAATAGCATGTGTTCTTGTAGAATCATACCTCATATACACCATTGGTTGTGGTTGGGGAGTTTGATTGCCTTTACCACCGGTATGTTCTTCAATTTCTTGATGAGTTCGGTTTTCTTCGTTTTATTGATTTTGATTCAAATCACTGCTACCTTCTATACCTTTAGTATAATTTTTCATCTTTATTATAGTGTTTGGTTGACGATTATAAATTTTCGAATCGACGATTAATCGAAGACGATGAATTTGATGGAGAAGAAAATGGGGAGAAGGAGAGTTGAAGAGAAGTTACGGTTAGGAAGAAGAAGAGTTTTTTGTTTAGGTTTTAATAGGTTTTTTGTTTAGGTTATAGAGTAAAAGGTAATATAGGTATTTGCTATTATCATAGGGTATCCCTTATCCAATATTTATGTTAGCCTTCAATCATAAGAAGCCCCTTTATTGAAATGAAAAATCCCTATATAAGACTTCTATATTTTTGGCTATCCGTTTTTGGAGCCATCAAGTTTAACAACCACATACTCTCAGTACCATTGATGACAAAAGTCACATGAGCGTAACGGTAATTCAATAGCCATTAGTTATGAGCCATTTTAGAGAGTTGGTTACAATTATTTAGGTGTACATATATCAGTCAGAGAGACGGGTCAACATGTGGAACAAGAGTTTTTTTTTCTAGCCCAAGCGGCTAACAAATGTGCCCCTGATGTATTTTGATGGGTAGGACTTTAAGTGAACTGGGGGTAGTACATTTCCACGGGTTCCCTATAAAAAGGAAGGAAATGTTCATTTTGTTTTACATTTTCTTTGTCCTAAGAAAAAAGTTGCGTTGAAAATCTGGGGATTACTCTCTCTCTTTTTCTCTGGAACTGATATGTCTTCTTCACCATCATCTTCATCATCCATTAGTTCTTCTTCATCAATTGCAGAATCAGTACAAATCCTGATTCCAGGTTTACCAACTGATATATCATCCCTAATCATCTCATTCATACCTTACTCTCATCATTCTCGTTTAAAACCAGTTTCAAAATCATGGAAACATTTCCTCTCATCAAAAACCATAATCACTCTTCGCCACAATCATTTCAAATCATCAAATCTTCTTTGTATTTTCCCACAAGATCCTTCAATTTCTCCTCCTTATCTCTTTGATTTTCAAAATCTGTCCTGGTGTCCACTTCCTCCTATGCCTTGTAATCCTCATGAATATGGTCTTTCAAATTTCATTTCAATCTCGTTTGGTCATCATATATATGTACTTGGTGGATCACTTTTTGATACTAGATCGTTTCCTATGGATAGACCAACACCATCTTCTTCAATTTTCCGTTTAGATGTCTGTAATTTTACGTGGAAGAGGTTAGCACCTATGATTTCACCTCGAGGTAGTTTTGCTTGTATTGGGAACCCTAAGTGTGGTGAAATTCTGGTTGCTGGTGGTGGGTCAAGACATGCTATGTTTGGTGCTGCTGGGAGTAGGATGAATTCAGTGGAGTGTTATAATGTTGAGAAAGATGAGTGGATTGCTTTAGATGGGTTACCTAGATTTCGTGCTGGATGTGTTGGTTTTTTAGTAGGAAAAGGAGAAGAAATGGAGTTTTGGGTTATGGGTGGATATGGTGAATCTAGAACTGTTTCTGGAGTTTTTCCTGTGGATGAACATTATAGAGATGGAGTAATCTTAGGATTGAAAAATGGTGGGAAATGGAGAGAGATTGGGGATATGTGGGGAGAAGGGGAGAGGAGGAAACTTGGAAATGTTGTTGTTGTAGATGGTGGTGAAAGTAAGGATATGCCAATGGTCTTTATGCTTGATGGGTATGACATTTTCAGGTAATTCTTATGAAATTGAACTTTACTAGATTTAAATTATCGTGTTGCTATTGCAGTTGTGGCTTTTGTTTTTCCTAGTAAAAATGCGTTTAGCTTACTTTGTTGCCATGACTGATGTTTTCGTTAGTTTCTAATTGTCTATTAGATACAATAACTGTAGCATTAGTTTGTGGCTGGCGTATGTCACGTGAAAAAGAAGTATCATACATAGAAACTGAAGGTGTATTGGAACAACATCTTATTGCAGCAAAATCGAGTTCCAAGAGGTAATATCTAGGTGTTGGTTAGAGGTATGGCAACCATTCATTATTGTTCTCTAGTTGCCAATTTGGCGATTACTTTTGAACTTAAGTCTATGAAATAGTCTAGGCTCGGGTGACTCAGTAATGCCGACAGCCAGATAATTAAGCATCAGTGGACTAATCTATCAAGTCGTAGGATTTCAATTTTTTGTAAACTGTCTTTTGGTTATGCATCTTGAATGGTTAAAACTATTAAGAATATAGACCTTTAGCTTAGTTGATGTAGAATGCTTATTGTCTCGATTTTTTTTTTCTTGTATGCTTGTAGATATATATTAATTAGTTTCCTGTTAAGGTAGGTTGTGGACCGTATAGTATCGTACTAACATTTAATTTTATGGAAATTGATTTTATTGTGTTGCTTTTACTGTATATTTGTTTTCTTGTATCTATGTTTGGTGTTGGTGGACCATGGATAAGTCGAACTCTCCTTGTTTTTTATAAACTATTTCTGCAATTGAGTTTGAGAAAAATAAACAAGAATTTTCTGGTTTGCTACTGCATGAAGTTCTGATACCCCTTTTGAGTTTTGACACTGTGTGTGGGTTATGGTCTCATGCTCGGATCGTGCGGACTAGTGGGGTGCTCTAAAATACCCGATATATCTCGTTGTTAGGCGAACGTTGGTTTGCTTGCACAGCTTACTTGTTAAGTAAGCCAATTCTGGATTACGCTTTTTCGAACTCTTATCTGACCTTAATTTTCTTCATGTCATGAGAACCATCAAGCATAACACTTTATTGTTTTGGAAAATTAGTTTGTCTCTGTTTCTTTTCTGTCCATGCTGTGTTCTTATCTGTTTCCAGTTTTTTATATTATTTGTCTGCTCTGTTCCTAGTGTCTCCTCCGAATTTGTTAAATACATGTATCTAAAACACTGTTCCTCTGGATTTAAAGGCCTGGACTCAAATACCAGGATTCTCTTTGTAGTTTGCTCGTGGTGCTGCTGATGTTGTGCGCCTTAAGGGGTGGATAAGAAATATTCTCTTTATAGATTTTTTTTGGATTATAGATTACTTTAATTGCTTTCATTCATCTTCTTCTTTGTCATGATAAGAAATATTCGTCTTTTTGATACTAGTTTCCAATGGTCAATTATTTTCATCGTTTTTGTCCCGTAACACCGGCATCATCTAATTCTGCGAAGTGCCTTTACAATGTAATCCCATGATTCCCATCTCTGTCGTGGTTCATAAGTTGCATCTATCTGTTTGCTCCTTTTTGTATTAAAATTTCAGTTTCATATTTTCTGTATTCTGTATGAAACCCTACTCAACATGAAGTGATCTAATTTGGTATATGAATAATCGGCATATTGATTGAACCCCCTAAGGATATTAGCTATCTCGCAAAGTATTGTTTTATTGTTGCAATTTTTAAGTTTCCATGATACCGAATTCTCTAGCAATATCATAATTTTGGGAATTTTTTTCTTGCAGATATGATAGTTCTTCAAATAGATGGGTGAAAGAGTCGAGTGTACCAAGGAAATCCCCGATTGACTCATCTTTTGGTTTTGCTGCATTAGATGGAGAACTCCATGTTATGTCCTCATTGAAGTCACTGGAGCCCATAGAAAACCGAAGGCAACATCTCCACAAGAAACGTGCTACGCTTTTCATTCAAACTTACAGCCCAAAGAGGAGAGTATGGAGATCTCTGACAACAAAGTCACCTTTTCAAACCCCCTTGGACTTTAATACTGCAGTAATGTGTACAATTCAACTCTAGTACATACCACTTCTCATTCATTTTGCTGCCAGTATTTACAGCAGTCATAAACCCATGGTCAATCTAGATGTGTTTATAAGATTGTGTAGCTCCCATTAACCTTGTGTTCATCTTCCTGTTGTTATCGTCAATGTACAGAATATGTGAAATGGATCCTGTCAGTATAAATTGTATAATAGTATATACGTCAATATTTTATATGATACCTGATTTTTTTTTTCATTTGTGTTCAACTATCTCTATAACCATTGCATTCTCTATTTGTTTTAGATGAATCATACATTAATTCTCTAACACCTAATCCTGCAGCGCTAGCTAAACACACTTCGTTAAGTTCCTTAGACCTCTGCGATTGACTCAGACTCAGATTTCTTATAAAATTTTCTAGTTGAACTTAATCTAATCCAAGTACAATAGTCCTTCAGTAAGTCAGTTCCTACAGATCCTTTACTTTTCTAATCTATAAAAATATCTTACCCAGACAAAGACCTATATTCATTATCAACCAGTTACTCAAAATTAGCTTTCGAACTCAAGTTTCAGAAGTTATAGTAAAGAGGGCTTCATTAGTAGATACGGTGGAGATACGGAAAAGCGAGCTTCATTAACAGATCGAGTGGAACTTCAGAACATTGATACATACCTATTCATTCATCCCTACAACCAGAATCAACTCCATATCCTCCTTGTTTATGGGTTAAACAGTACTATATCATCCCAGATTTTTGAATTTGTTATAATCTAAAGATTTAAAGGTCTAGGTAAATAAAACTCCTATGTTAAATGGTGAAGAAACCTTCGCCTCCTATCAGTTGAAATAAGACTTTTGTGAAATGAGAGTTTTGGTGAGGACATTTGACAACATATGATTGGTTTAAAAGAATTAGGGAAAAATAATAATAAAAGGGAAACCTGTCTTACTGTGTTTTAAACCCTAAAGAATAAACATCAAAACCAAATTCAATTTGGAATTCATTAGTATTAAACCTACTATATTCAGAAGCCATGAGTATGTTAGAAAATCAAAAAAAATAAAAAATAAAAAATAAAATGTAAACCTAACTGTTCCATCATGATGGGACGGGGTGAGACTAAGCCCCACAACAAATCAAAAATTAAAGATAACTGTAATAAAAAATTAAACATATCCGGTGTATAACACGGGCATAAATCTAGTCTTCTCAAAAAATCCGAACAGTTATCTATTTACCCACTTTGAAATTTTTTGGCTAAAATTTATATCTCAGTGTCCAAGACAGGTTCCGAGCCTGCGACCTTCTAAAGGTATGTATATGGTCTCTCTTCAGCAGTATCAATTCTAGAGCCTTATTTCGTTTATAGGGAGTGAAGTTGGATAACTGGACACGACCTTACTTGAACAGGATCTGTTCTATTGGCACGTATTAGGTATCCTTGAATTTCAAGGAGACAGGACCGACAGTCTGATTTATGAATCAGGACCGCACGATCAGAGCGTGATTAATGGTTACCGATCTATGATGTAGATCGTGTGGCTCTAGAGGATCGTTCTCAGCTTGGCTTTGTCTGCTGTGATGATCGTGCGGTTGTCTGACAGACTCCAAAGTGGATTTGGTTTTTTCTTTTATAGTCTCTAATCACTGCAACATTAGCTCGCAACGGATTAATTAGCAAATGATTTGAGTGATGGAATCACTTGTAGGTGTAGCTTCTCATGTCTATTTGCGGTGGTATATGTAATTGATAGAGACAACATGTTGTTGAATTGGGTTCGGCTTATTATGGTCGGCATTTGAATTCTGACGAAGATTACAGAAATTCCACCCTCCATCAGTTTGGGTGGCTTCTTACTTGGTTTGGATGATAAAATTCAACGAGTAAATGCCAATGTTTATTGGAACTTTAAAAGAAGAAATACACATTACATTTTGATTCTGGATTTCCATCAACTGTAAAACAAATCCCAGAATCCATCACATATGAATTTTTAGCCATCATACAATACGACTACTCCACTACATCTTGCAGTCACACAATCGTGACCACTGCAGCAAAGCCGGATTTTCTTCTTCTTCGAGTACTACGAACTACGGTACTACCACAGTACCACTACATCTTGCAGGCACACAATCGTGGCCACAGTGTTTAACTAATAGAGCTGCAGAATCACATAAAAAGCGTCTGCATACTTCTTCTGAATCGCTATAAATATATAGATGCTAGTAGCTAGCTACTGGTAATCAACAGCAAGCTGTCTTTGTTGACATCAATTATCCGAGATGGACATCCTTGGCTTTGCCGCAGAGGATTGCATTCAGTGGTGGCTCATTCTCAGTATACAGACTTTTTTCGTCATTCCAAACCCTGACATACAGTTCTTGGCCGAGATACCGTCTTGGCCAATTTGCTGACCTTAAATTCCACATACCTTTGTTGTCTAGTGGTACAAGTATAGAACTCCATGAATACGGGTATACTTGAACTGTGTATCTTGTGGTTGCATCAACTAAGTTGTAGAATTTCCTATATTCTGGTATCCATGTCTTTGGTCCCATCCTGCACGAGTTAATTTTTGTTATTTTTTTTTCTTGCTAGGAAATTTCTTATTGTTTATGTTTATATCTGATAGGAAACAATAACAGAAAACAAAACTACGAAAATGTATTCAGAGATTACCCAACAAGCCAGAAGTCAGTCCCGTCAATATGCCAAGATTGAATGGTATCCTCGGGGTTCTGGAAGATTATTTCGACAAAATCATGGAGAAGAGTTCCAAAGACAGAGGTTCCCATTTTAACTGGAGTACCGGGAGTAGGCATATCTGGGATAGAGTCAAGTTCAAATATTCCGGGAATATTGAACCAATCTGCAAGCTTCAAAGGAGTGTCAGGGTTCACGTAGGAGATCCCGTTAACAGCATACCGTACTTTCCCGTCAATCAGAGCTTCAGAATTCTCTAGAACTAGTGTTCTAACAGTCTTTATGTTACCGTAATGGTATGCTCCTTGTGGATTAGGTCTCGCTGCACTTGCAGTCAAATTCCATCTGCATATGGTAAAGATAAAAGATGATATACTTGACAACATAGTAGAAACAACAATTGCTGACAAAATAATTTGTGGTGTATTTGTACCTGAATGTTCTTGCTTGTTTCAAAGACCAGTGAACATGGGTAGTTGGGCCGATTGGCAAAGCACCGGAAGCTCTAATGCTAGTATTGGCGTAACGAAGGCGAGCAGTTGTTTTAAGAACAGGAATCGTAAATCGAGATGAAGCGACAATATAATAATCTTTTGGTGCTTGGTTGCAGGTTATAAGAACAGTAACAGATTGACCGACATGTATATCAAGAGAGTCATATGATTCTTGAACCACATGAGTTCCTTCAATCTCAACTAATCTCATTTTGTGATTTTGAATCCTAAAGTTGATTGATGTTGATAAACCAACATTTGATATCCTCAACATATATGTTTTCCCTGAAAGCCACAAATAACAACAATTTGCTTAATATTAGACTAAATCAAATTTGTGATATAGATCGACAGCATACATGCCTCTTTAAGAGTACTTAAGAGTTACCTGGCTCTCCGACAAATTTAGGACCGTTTTGCTTCCCGTTAATTAGTATACCATTAGGCAGACCAAGAGGTTTACCCGCGTCCAAGGTTTGCGCCAGTGCCTGCAAAACAGTTCGAGTGTTACAGATTACTACCAGCTTTATTTATTTATTATCTATGCCATATTGCCATATATGTGCATACAATGAGTGTAAGTCGCGCATCTATATACCTTATGGCCAGCTGTGTACCAGTCACCAACAAGCAAAGTATAGTCTCCTGCAGGGGGATCATATGGAAGGGGAATATGGGGTCTAGTATAAATATTGAATGCACCAAAACCACCAGAAGCTTTGTGCATTTTAGTCGAAGGGAAGTAAGTAAAAGTTCCAAATTGATCCTTCACTTGCATCTTGTATGTAAAGTTTGTGTGTGGAAGTATCGGACAGTTGGTTCCGAGTACTCCATCTTGCCATGGAGATTTCCTGTTCTTGATTCCATTCCTAAAAGAAATTCAAACAAAACAGTAAACCAATAATTCATGCATACAATAGCATAAAGTAAAAAAGAGTAAAAGAGAAATGGTTACCATGTAATGAGGAAAGGTTCGTCTAATTTGTTAATGACGTTGATAATGATGTTATCATTAGTTACAGCTTCAATTCTTGGACCAGGAAATTTCCCATTGATTAGGATTGCCTACACAAAACAGAACTCATTGATTAAACCAACAAAACATGGAGTGTATATATAAGAACCAAGTAAAAAATGTTTACCTCCTGAGGAACCCCGAGAGGTTTTATGGTACCATAAGTGACAGTCCAAGTAAAATATCTGTATGGGTCTTCTGCTTTCACCTGCAATACCATATTACTCAAGCAAATCATTGCTAGTACTCCAACTAACAGCTTTAGTATCATAATTTCTCCCATATTCTTAGGGAAGAAGAGGAGTGTATATAGAGAGAAGTGATCGAGTAGAAGTAGCAAGTGGAAGAGTGGTTTATATAGATGTAGATGTGTATAGGTTTTGCAAAGTGTTAATGAGAGTAATTAGGGATGATAGCATGCAGTATCACACTATCATACGCGTTTACAATGCCGCACTTCAAGGCTCCATTTTCTCATTGACTTTCACATGTTAGGATTCATTTCGAGTCAACTTCATATGAAAACTACATTAACTGTCACTCACTCACCTTATACTATCATCAGATTAAACCTCGGAGTTCGTTTACATGACTGACTTTCAAGGTAACACAAGTTGTGTTTTTGTTAGATTCATGAGCTCCTGCTTTTTTTTTATAACTTGGACCGATAAATTAATACTTCTCCTGTCCTATAAAAAGAAATATTTTAATTTTTTAAATCTGCCTGGTATATTTTTAGGTAAAAAATAAGAAAATATCATTTTTTTCTGGGACAAAAACAGTATTACACCAGGATCCAAAGAGAAGTGACATTTCGCTTTTAATTCTCCCCTCATTAGCTAGGGTGTGCAAAAATGTGTACTCCACCGCCCAAAAAAAACAGCGAAAGAATCAAGGAGGCCTCGTAAAAATAAAAGACCTAAAAAATGATGATACGAGCGGATCTTCCTGATTTATATGGTCTGACACTTGTGTCGGAGCATAGTGGAAGGATCTGAATACATTTTAGAAGTAATAGTCCGACAAGGGACCGAGGAGAAGATACAATAAGAAGTAGCTAGCGGCAGCCACGGAGAAGGAAACGGATCAGCAGATCATGATAATTGGACTTTCATTAATTACACCACTCACATCTTTATTACGTATGTAATCACATCACATCACATGCATCAAAAATTCAAAAATGTAAAATAAGGAACTACAGTATATTATTGGTTCGAGTAGTGTTTCAAATGAATTCCCGCATTGACAGTATGTATGTGACATTTTTGTAATTCACCTAATTGTAATTTACTTTGAACCAAGTTTCCGTGGTTTATACGAATTTTGTTAATAGAAGGTAAATAATTCTGTCAAACTATTATCAAGCTAGGTCTAAGTCAAACTACATAAGTTAAAAAAAATACCAATCTTATCTCTACTATACGAGTGTATATTAAAACTCTCTACTGTACGAGTATATATTAAAACCAAAATTTATGGAATAGAGTGTTTTAAGTGTTACAACATTATCCTTTTCAAAATAAATGAGGGTCTAGTTGAACGGAGTTCAACGAAGATAATCCGTTTGAATAAACTTTTTCAATTGGACGGGTGATTATACCCGTCCAGGTAAATATTTAGTTATTTTAATAATAACTAACCTAGATAGGGCGTATGTTTTGGGAGTTTAATATTATAAAAAATACTCAGATGGGAAAACATCACCCGTCTAGTGTAGACTACCGTCCACTCCTTCGATTGAAGGAGTGTACACATGAGTGTAGGTGAAAGGGGGTGCTTCCCCTACCTATAGTGGCACATAGTTTGATCAATTTTGATCAAACTCTTTCATTTTGAAGGAGAACACTCTATCCGTAGCACTTGCTCTAAGGCTATTTCTTATGAAGGAGAGAAGTGAGATGATATAGACAAAAAACCGTGACAAAAGTGCGGCCTTAAGTTTCGTTCCCTTTCTCTCTCCTCGAAAGAGGGAAAGGTGGAAGGGAAGAAAAACCTAGGCGAGGATTCAAATCTCGCCAAAAAAAGTTAGAAAACGAGGGTTGAAATCTCGCTTATTCACTTTTTATTAAAAAAAATATATTTTTATTAGATCTTGACCCACTTTAATATTTTATATAAATAAAATATTCTTGAGCGAGGATTCAATTCTCGCCCAATCCCTTCTTCCCTCCCGCACCAGAAGAGGTAAGATTCCCTTCCGCACTAGAAGAGGTAGGGATTCCCTCTCGCCTACGTGGAAACACTTTACAAGTCCCTAAAGGAATCCTCCATAGTAAATAGCCTAAGAGCAAGGGCTATGGGATAGAGTGTTTGAACACTCTATCCCTTTCAAAATGAATGAACGACTAGGTGAAGGAGTGACCTTTCCACTGTGCGGTCATGGGGTAAAGAGGCTAGACAGATGAAACTTCCCCCTCTAGCATAAAATCAATCATGAACAGGTGAAGTTCAGCGGTCCAAGTATTTATTTTTAATTAAAAATAGCCATAAAGGTGAAGTTCCCCCGTCTGCCTTTCAAATCTATTTTTTTTCTATTTTAAAAATAGCAACTTTTAGCCCATAAGCCGCATACTGGTAATAATCAATTCTGAGATTCTGGATAGGAAAAGATCACCGTTTGGCTTGGACGGCTGAATATTACCCGTATAGGCTAGACTGCTGAGCACTCTTTTGTATGAAATAGTGTTTAAAAGAGTTTGGGTGAAAGAGGGTCCTTCCCCTACCCATAGTGGCACCTAATTTACTTAAATTTGGTGTAACTCATTCACCTTGAAAGAGGGTTCTCTATCCATAACCCTTGTTCTAAGCAAACAATTTTCTAGGTTTTTCTTTAACCAGATACCCTCACTCATAAAAGAAAAATAAGAATAATTTAAAGTGACAAAAACATATGTGCAACATATGTACTCTCTACTAGTTCTAATTAAGTGCAACATACGTATACTCTAATAGTCTTAATTAAACATACTCATTTACTTATTTTTTCTATGGGGAACACAAGTTTTCCTGGGTAAGGGTAGCTGGGGTAAACACACGTCTAATTATTCTTCATTGATTTGTTAATCATACAAGCAACTACCCGTTGGTGGTTCTATAATAAAAGGAAAGGGGCTATAGACATTTTGGTTGACTTAGGAAATACACACATTATGTATATTGTTGAACCACATTAAATCTGTGAGTGATTTACTTATTATTTTTGTCTATGATTTGCACATGTCGTTCACTGTTCATTTTTCTTATTCTAGATTGTAATAAAGAGGTTCATAGCAGCAACCCGGGAAATCTAGGGTCTTTCGTTAGTTAATTAGTTTGTTTCCACAAGATTAACACAAATGATGACTCTGAACCCCAACAATTGGCACCAACACTTTAGGATGTATAAAAAAATTTGAATACAAAAGTTTTGGACTTTCTAGTTAACATATCTAAAAGATATTGAAAACGAAGGTTATTTAGTTTCATTAAATCACATGTTTAGGAAATTTGAGTTTTATTTGTTCGAGTTTTGATTGTTTAGGTTTTTTTGGTTATGGTTAATGAAATCTTAATACCTTATGTTAAAGAAGTTTTAGGATTAAAGATTATTGGATACTAAACTATGGTTTGGTTCTGTAAGTATGAAAATAAATTGCAAGAAGTATATAAAATTAAAGAATTAACCCTTCAGAATAAATCCTTTTAGACCTGAGAGATACATCTTGGACTTGGCCTTAATTTTATTGTCACATTTATGTTTTGAGTACCAAAGCTACCGTAGTTTAGCTACAAAAAGGCCTAAAACAACATGTTATAATAAAAAAAATGTATATGTCCACAATGATTTAGTTTGTTTTATGCTTAGGTGCACATATCTACTAAGGTTGAGGCGCCATGCAAGGGGTGTGCAATGGCACCATGTAACCTATTTCATGCAATCATTTTCTTCCATTCAAGTGGATAAGTTTACAGGGTGGAACAACCTTTCGGTTTTCCAACAACAAAGTTTACGTGTGTTGAATCAAAATGGGGCTTCCTCTGTTAAAGAAGGTATGTGACTGACTAAACGGTTTATTATATTGTGGTTGGTTTTTGTTTTTAGTTTAAAAGGTATCTGGAATTGCTATTTGTTTTCGGGGGATCTTTCCTTAATTCGCTAAGTTCACTTTTCCGAATGACTTCATTAATTTTCCTATTTAATTTTGTGTATCCTTTCTCTGACATGTAGATCAACTTATTCCATTCTAACAATCATCCTCAAGAAAGCAGAAGGCTAGCTTCGTGAATCACAGTCACAAAGGACCAATACGATGTTGAATTGAAAGGTTCAAATTTTTTAAGAACTAACCGTGAGGAACAAGTGTTGAATGAAGAATGAGATTATTTACATGATTTAAGAAAAACCAAGGGTGAGAAAATGTTGATTAGTGGACAGATGAACACACTACATTCGCGCTTGCAAAAGGTAGATGGTTCATCTGTGCGAGAGTTTGATACTGAATTTAAGGTTGTCATTGATAGAAAGACAAGTTACGAAGAACAGATTCAATGGACACGTAAATAAATATCGTTTCTCAAAAAAACTCTTGCCGAACTAAAGCCCCAGTTGACATCTAAGCCCCCTCGGTCATACGCAGATGTCCTAAAAAATAGTGATTGTATGGAAAGAGTATTATCACTGTTACGGAATAAATGGATGCAATGAATGACATTGATCTTGATGGCACCCATTACAGTTGATAAAGCTGAGCCTCACCAGGGATATGGTGGTGACCGTGACAGTATTTCAATCTCCTGAACATTTTACACATTGATAATGTAGACTAGTGTGTGAAAGATAATAATTAGGTGTAGATGATTTTGATGTGTTGACTATGTTATATTTATTTTTCATACATACAATTCTCAAGTGCAGACTTTGAGGATTAGGATAGACTTCTATATGTAGATGACGCCACGAAGACACATCATTTTTTAGGCTTAGGTATTACAAAAAAACAGTTAAAAAACAAACAAGACAAACTCGATAATGCATTCATGTTATCTTAATTAATGTATTACTACTAATTTAATTGTCAAAATATGTCTCATGTGTGTTAAAAACACATTGTGTCATAATATGATTTTTTCGCTTTTGTATATGAATATCTTTTTACATATGCTTTTTCTAGTATAATATGACTCACTTTCTTTTCGTATATAATTTTTAATTTGGGCATTTTGGTAAGCATTTTAAAGATAATTCATATAAAAAACAAATATTAGTTTGAAATGCTAATTATTATTTTCTCTAAAATCAAAAAACGGGAATCTTGATTTTTTCTTAAATGTGATATAGATAAATATTCACATAAGGGAAAAAATGGAATGTTTTTTGGTGAAAAATCATACTTTAAAGATTGTGTGTATAAGCAGTAATTATTGATTTTATTTCTGTATAAATATTAATTTTTTTAACGTATTCCCATATACAATCAAAACAAAGATAAAAACTAAAAGATTCACACACACAAAGGGATCAACATAAAACACAAACATAAATCTAATTCACACAAAACACAAACATATACATTTGAAACATATCATATAACATAATTGATACAATCAAAAATCAATAATATGTACCATTCTGGTTCACTTTATCTTCTTGGTTAACATTCTGGTTAACTTCATCTTCTTGATCATATTTTGGTTCCCATTCCGGTTCCCTTCTTTTGATTATTCTCCATTTTGATTGATCTACTCAAAAGAAAACCCTAAAAAATGAATAGAATTAAGAACACTAAAAATACAGAGAATATGCACTTATCATATAGTTCGTTAATTCGTAAATACGTGTACAATTCGTTTCAGGATAAAAATTTACAATATTAAATCGGACCTCCATACATACGCGTATAATATGTCTATAATACAGATTCATAACTATTCATGTATAATTCACGATTAATTTATAGGATTGGTAACAAGGCGCCTGAGGCTTAATTTATCGAGTACTCTCGTTCTCTGTCATGTGCCCGATAGCCAGTTGGTTCTCAAGTTTTTTTATTTTTTTGAAGGAACATGAAAAATTATCCTAATTTCGTACATTAAATAAGATTGTTTATACCATTCATGTATACACAAATAGAGATATATGAATAAATACAAAAGCATAAAAATATTAAATACATGTATTTCATTGAGGATATCGATTTAGGGATGATGTGAAATTTCATATTCCACCATTTGAAATTTGCTTCAATTTTCTTTGTTGAGAAAATTTTATCTTTTTCATTAAGACTAAATGCTCATGTAGATGAGTTATTTGCATAATACATCGAAATCATGATCATATATAATAGCCTTGGATCTTCATAGACATGTAGATCTACGTCAAACCGATGTAAATCCCCATCGGCTATATGCTTAAAACGATTATGACAATCAATAGAAACTCCTTGAAGGCTATATAAAATTATTGTGGAGATACATTATATGTAATCTAATTGTCTAAAACAGACCATCAAATATGAAAGTAAAATATATAAATATATTCTGATAATCACTTAAATATGTATTATAATTTATTATAGATATAATAATTACATACTAGTGCGAGACACTTGTATAAAAATTACCTAGATCTACCTAGCAAATCCAAGCAAATCTAGGTTGAAGATGAAGGAGAAGAAAGAAGTTTCTGAGAGTTTTTCTTTTTTTTTTTTGGAAAAAAAAGGTTATTTTGGGGAGAGGTAGAGATTTGTTAAGATTCACAGAACAAGTATTATAAATTCGTTGGTATCTCCATGTTAGTACTCTGTCTATCATTTCCTCCTTAAATTTTATCGTTTCAACCATCGAAAAGAAGTAATTCGAAAGGTGAACCACCTTAAATAAGCACGTTCTGGCATCTTATCAAACCAAAAGTCAAATATCTCATCAAACTTGTTATGGACCAAGGAAGACCGAGTTGAATAAATAGACTAAAAGTATGAGCAAGTTAAGTAAGTACGCAAACAAAATAACCCTCATATAATAAAAATCTCGTAAAACAGGATTCCTAAACTTAATTAAATATGGAAGCTCTACGAGTCGGTGATCTGGTACTAAGACCATAATCTGCGATCTTGAATTTTTTTTTTTACTCGTCGAGTAGGATATTGGCAGTTACCGTGTACCATGTCCTCATTAGTTTATACACATCACATAAAATTATTATTATTCTTTTTGATGGAAGAGGTTAATACCTTGAATGCCTACAATCAAATCGATTACATCAATAAGCGGATTAAGATAAGACTGCCAAATTTTACATAATTCAAACTTAAAAAAACGAACAATGGAAAAAATATTAAATATTCGTAATCCGACAAGGAATTTGATGTCCTAATGGTCTGAAACCATTGTAGTTGACATTCACCATATAATTTAGATGCTTCCGTAAAGAAGTGATATGCCCGAATTGCTCCTATCAATTTCGAATTATGTTGATCTTGTCTGATTCAATCAATATGTTGTCGAAAATAAATCGTCCTTGTAATGTTCTCGGTGATATTGGAACACAAAAAAAAAAAAGTCTATTGTAAACCACTCGAATAATGTCAAAGATATGATAATGGCAATAATTTACCATCTCTTTTTGAAAATAAAAACATGAAAAATCCTACCATCAATCGTTATGATGTAATTGTGTTTTATTTATATACAAATAACATATACTCCTTCCGTTTCTACAAAAGTAGTACTATCACTTTTCTAGAAATGGAAGGAGTATTAGTCTACCCGGATCTTAAACTCGATTAATAGAAAAACAATAGAGAAGAAAAAAATAACTGTATATGGATGAACATAACCGAATATGGATGAAGATAACTGTTTTTTTATAAGATAAAATTGCACAATAAAAAATAGGAGAGAGAAAGTCAAAATTAAATCCCCTTTTGGCTATACATCCCGTAATTAATTTTATGATTTGTCCGACACAATGACACAATAAATTATCGGCCAAAATTAAAAGCATCGCCATTAGAAGGTGTAAAAAATCTCATGCAGAGGTTTTATCTAGACCTTTTATCTATGGGGTCTACATATATATGATCCCTACTTCCTTCAGTCACAAACCATTCCCAAGTCTCCCGCTCAAGTCACATGTGCTACTCTGTATGAGGACCTCCATCCCTTTTGCCACTCTCCGTTCACACGGTTCTCAAAGCGGAGGAGAAAAGGAGGGCAGCAGGTACAAGTATTAGTAGCATAACAAAAAAATGTGACTCGTCATTAATATGTTTGCTCGCGGTAATTGTAGACTCTCGGAAGAATCGATGACTGCATCTTTGATGCACTGCTAGTACTAATACATCTGAGAATGATTAATTGGCTAGTTGTAAATATCCCAAGGACTATGAAACAAAGGATTCTTCCAGATCTACACCGACGTATTGACGGCGATCTCATACCTAGGGATGCACAAACCCGACCTAACCCGCCAACCCGACCCGTACCCGCCTAATTTTACCCGACCCGGCCCGCCGATGAACGGGTCGGCTGCGGGCGATTTTTTTAAAACCCGTCATCTGGCGGGTTGGGTGTGGGTGATAGCTCCTCTCACCCGACCCGACCCGCCCACCCGCCGTTTTTTAACACTTTAGTTTGGCACGCGTGATTCATTTGTCTTCTGTCTGGCTGGCGATAGAAAATCATACTGTTCTTCGGTAGAGTAAGAAGGATTAGCAAAGGGTTCTTCATCTCTGTTACAAGCGAGAGGAGAGAGGCGAGAGGTGTTCTTCGATCAGGTAACATAACAATCTTTCTTCATCTGAACAAAGATTTTTGTTAAGTTTGTGAGTTGCAAAGACTACCTAAGTAACCTAACTGGAAGAAATAGTTGCTTGCAGTTGCACTCAAAGAAATAGTTGAAGAAAACTAGAAAATTTGAATCAAATTTTACGTTGAAACAAGTAAGTAAATGGAACCAAAAACTTCATTTCCCATAAATCACCTAATGTTTTGTATTAATTTGTCACTTGATGAAATTAAAATTTTAGGGTTCAGTAAAATTTGGGGATTTTTTCTCTCTCTGTAATTTAGGGTTTATTTGATCTTGTTTTTAGTGTATTGATATGCTTCATTGCTATGTAGATTTGATTTTCTATTAATCAATTAGTGTTTTTGAGTTTGTATTAGAAACAAAAATAGTGGCACTGAAATTGTTCATTGAAGACAATATTGTTTCATTATTCTTTCACTGGGTCTTTGTTAAATATGATGTTGTGAATTCTCGGTCTTTTACTTTTGCTGTCAGGCCTTACATTAATCATAATGTAGATCAGGCCTTACATTTTGTGGTTCGTCTTACTTTTATCCGCACCCACCCATTTGACTAGTATGATTAGAATGCAGTGTTGGTATTCAAATGGTTATATAGTGTCTGTATTTTAACAGGAAATTCACAAATTGTAATACATGTTTAGAGAACAAAAGGGCTTCGAAAACTCGAAGCTGATAGATATTGCTGGTCATGTTGGTTCTGAAGCTAAATTATTTGCTTAGTCTTTTTTGGAAGTAGATATCCCCAACCTGTTGCATTTATTTATGCACATGTTAATACAACTGTCTGTCATATTTTTTCTGGATAAGAAAATAGGGTGTAGAAAAGATGGGTAAGTTAGTTGGTTTACGGTGCTCTCTGGTTTACTTTGTAATGTTGTATGCCTTATGTTAACTGACCTTTGTACTATCGTCTTCTCCTATATAAACTATGACAGTCTCCTGGGACTAATGGTTCTTCTTCCTTGATCATCAGTTATTGCTTTGCATCTGTGTCTGTTTCTTACCCGGTTATCTACTTTTGGTGCTGTCTTTTTATGAACCTTTGTTGCATAGTAAAATTCTAAATTCAAAGCTTATACTGAATGTGCACTCTCTGTGTACCAATTTTCGACCGTTGATTATATTTTAGCGCCTTTGCTTTTCGCAGCGACGGCAGTCCTGATAGGGTCTTTGTGTAGCTGGTTTGAGTTGATATAGATGCTAACTTTGCATCAGATACAAATTGCTAGTGAAGTCTATTTTATTGTTCTATTTTTCTTTGGTCTTTCAGTTTTTCAGTTTTTATATGTATTTGAATTGCTTAGTCATGTGTATTTAGTGATTGAAAGTAGTTGTATATCTATATTCTTTGAGAAACGGAACTGATTGAGGTTTACGCTACCGAATTAGCATAATCAAAGTAGAGACATGGTTGTTGAGGATAGAAGATTTCCTATTTTTACTCTATCCAAATGCATAGCGTTACAAACATTTATGTGTTCTATTAACTTACGAGTGCCATCCAGAATGTTAA
The DNA here is from genome assembly GCA_023531435.1 of Papaver californicum. Taxonomy (NCBI): domain Eukaryota; kingdom Viridiplantae; phylum Streptophyta; class Magnoliopsida; order Ranunculales; family Papaveraceae; genus Papaver; species Papaver californicum. The sequence continues at coordinate 13,332,662 of JAJJMC010019063.1, forward strand.
AAAATTATTATGAAGTATATAATAAAGCAAATCATGGAAACAAGGTCTTTCATATCTAAATAGTTGCACTTCTGGGAGAGTACTGTTGCACTTATAACTATTAACCATTCTAAGACTCTCTCTATATATGTCTGTATGATGTCTGCCTAATCCTCGACTAGTCCTTGTAGGCACTAGGTCCCCTTGCTGCCTGATGATATTAACTACACAGAAAACATTCATTTTTTGTCTTTTGTCTGGAATTACTTATTTGAATACATCTACTAACACAAAAAATGCAATTCTGATGCAGGCATTCTTGCTGATTTTCTTTTCAGAACTAGGAGACAAGACCTTCTTTATTGCGGTAAGGCTGCTCTGTATCCCTGTGATGTGAATGTGTAGCACTTTTATCTCAAAGTATAACCATCGAATCACTATTACACATCTTGCATCCTCATTTTCCTACTGGTCACACTACGTTTTTGCTACACTTATGCTCTTACACTAGGAAGTCAGTAGTACGAGGTGTTTTATGTTGAACAATGCATGAGATCAGTTAAGAAGTCTGTAGTCTGCTATTTATTTTCTGGGCATAGAGATGTGCCAAATATTCAATTTTTCGTGAGCAGTCACTGTATGTGAGTATCCTGAAATTGAAGTCTATATGTAGATTCCTATATCCTGAAATTTTTTCGTGAGCAGTCACTGTTCTTTATCTACTGCAAGTTGCTTACAAGTGCATACATGTGTTAGGAAATGTATGTAGATTCCTATATTAAAAGTACTACTGCAAGTTGCTTACAATTGTATGTAGATTCCTGTATTGCATTTGACTAATTCTAATACATATTAAAAGTACTACTGCAAGTTGCTTACAACTGTATGTATATTCCTATATTGCATTTGACTAATTCTAATACATATTCTAATACTCTGCTTGGAATTTTTGTGTATGTGAATGTGACTGAACAGGATACAGAAGTACCAAAAACATGACAGGAACAGGACAAGATACAAAACAGGAATCAGGAATTCAGTAGAATCAGTACAACTTGGTCTGGGCGTGTGACAGCGGATGACCCGCATCCGACCCGCTGTAAAGCCGGGTCAGAACCGACCCAACCCGTTCTACAACGGGTTGGGTGCGGATGAGAAATTAGTCCGCCAAAATGGCGGGTCGGGTGCGGATGAGACCAAACCTGACCCGACCCATCCGATGTGCAACCCTACTCATACCCGGAAAACTATCACCAATAGCATATTTTAATCCTTTAAACGCCTCTCTAGATACTTCTGAATCCCCTTGGAGGAGAGAACCGTCTACATACCTTTAGAAGGTCGCAGGTTCGATACCTGTCTAGGACACTGACATATAAACTTTAGCAAGGAGGATTTGGGGTTATTTGTGGCAGTAGGGATGAATGAATGTATAAGATGCTGAAGCTCTACTCTATTTATCATTAACGAAGTAAGCTCCAGTTACTGTTTCCTTCCCTTAACTATTTACCTTTTGGTAATAACAAAACAGTGTGTCTCCTGTCCAGGTTATATAACCTCAACTAGACCACACATTGTCATCGTTCTCGATCTCTCTTTTCACATTTCTTTCTAGCTAGATTGTGAAAAGCTACGGATTACATGAAAACATTTAGGAAGTTCGAAAATCCTAGTGAAGAAACCTACTCATCTTCTTATTCCTACACTTCTCTACCAGCTAATGATCCAACAAAAACAAATGAAACATTTAGGCTGGCGAAAAACTTTAAGGTCTTGATTGTGTGTTGCATGGAAGTGATAAACCTATTTGTTTCAAAGATTGGAAAGCACACGCAAAGTACGAAGACTACAAAGAAAACGATGAACAAATTTGCTGGTTTTGGAAGGTAAATATGACCACCATAGTTTATGAATCTATTTATTAGCTTTAGTGCTAGTTTTATGTTGTCGTGCCTCTTTATTTGATTGTTTATCCAGTGTCACTTTATCTCGTCTAGTAGGTTTTTTGTTTATGTTTTGATGTTTGATTGTTTTCTGAGGTCCCTCTTTCTATTAAAAACAACTAAGATAGATGAGGGCATATAAGTAAGTTTTCTCCTTTCAGCAACAAGGTTAGTGCTAGATTTGTCTAGAAATTGTATCTGGATATTTGCATTAATAGTGCAGCATCTCCTTAGTTTGCAAGCTAAAACTGATCTACAACATAATATATACCTTTGAGGAAGCTCATATCACTTTCTCTTATGTTTATTGGCATGGACATCAAGATGAGCAGATGGTTATATTTTAGTTAGTGACTTTCTATTTTAGTGGGTGATCGCTTGGAAGTCTTCGTGTTTCGTTTCTATCTTACCCCTATTTGTTTAGGACTAAAGGCTTAGAATTTCCATTCGGGGATATTGGTGCCAAATTAAAATTGGGTCTTATTATATTATGGATTCCTTGTGGTTTATTTACTATTTTCTTAAAAAATAATCTGCATTATGGTTACGTAAAATGCTGAGTGTTTACCTTTTGAAACTATTTCTGCAGGTCGTTGAGGGTATGTCCATGGAGCAGCAGAGGGAGCTTCTTTTCTTTTGGACCTCAGTGAAATACCTTCCTGTAGTTGGTTTTTCTGGTTTGCCACATCCTTTAACTATCTGCAAGACATACTACTCCGATAATCACCAGCCGTCATCCCACACATGTTTCCACCGTTTGTCACTCCCACATTACCCATCTCTAGCCATCACACAGCAGAGGCTCTCTTTTATCTGCCAAACACATGTAGGCTGTAGTTTTGGGTTTGTGTGAGACACTGCATGCTTCTGGTTCTCGAAGTCGGCGTGTTCATCTTGATGCAAACAGAGGATGCCATCTGGCGCCTGTGTCAATAGTGTAGTAGATCATTTGTCTCTTTCTCTGTTGCGTCTGTATGGTTTAAAGGTGGTAATTTATTAGTGGCTTTTATTATGAGGGGTTAGTTTCTGGTTAAAGATGTAGTGGCAGTACCGTAGTACTCGAAGAAGAAGAAAAGGGAATCCAGCTTTGCTAGCAGTGGTCACGATTGTGTGACTGCAAGATGTAGTGGAGTAGTCGTATTGTATGATGGCTAAAAATTCATATGTGATGGATTCTGGGATTTGTTTTACAGTTGATGGAAATCCAGAATCAAAATGTAATGTGTATTTCTTCTTTTAAAGTTCCAATAAACATTGGCATTTACTCGTTGAATTTTATCAACCAAACCAAGCAAGAAGCAAACCAAACTGATGGAGGGTGGAATTTCTGTAATCTTCGTCAGAATTCAAATGCCGACCATAATAACCCGAACCCAATTCAACAACATGTTGTCTCTATCAATTACATACACCACCGCAAATAGACATAAGAAGCTTCAAGTGATTCCATCACTCAAATCATTTGCTAATTAATCCGTTGCGAGCTAATGTTGAAGTGATTAGAGACTAAAAAAGAAAAAAGCAAATCCACTTTGGAGTCTGTCCGACAACCGCACGATCATCACAGCAGCCAAAGCTAAGCTGAGGACGATCCTCTAGAGCCGTGCGGTCCTGATTCATCAAACAGACTGAGGTACCCGTCTCCTTAGAACTTGTTACAGAAGTACGAGCCTATAGAACACATCCTGTTCAAGTAAGGTCGTATCCAATTAGCCAATTTCACTCAATTGAAACTAGACTTCGTTTCACAGTGTAGACGATGTGGGACTAAGAAATCAAATCAGACTCCAGAATAGATACTCTCAATCCCCTTGGGAGAGAACCATATACAAGGTCGCAGGTCGAAACCTGTATGAGACACTGAGATATAAATTTTAACAAGGAGTATACGGCCTTCCGTTAGCTATTTACCTTCGGTAATTATAACAAAACAGTGTGTCCATTGGTCGATCCACTGTCCAGGTTATATAAGCTCAACTAGACCGCACATTGCCAGTCATCGTTCTCGATATCTCTTTTCACATTTATTTCTAGCTAGATTGTGAAACTATGGATTACATGAAAACATTTAGGAAGTTCGAAAATCCTAGTGAAGAAACATACTCATCTTCTTATACCTACGCTTCTCTACCAGCTAATGATCCAAGAAAAACAACTATTGTCAGAGGAAATCTCTTGAGACCCAAGAACAAGGGTCTCACAGTTATTTTATCTGCTGTTATGTCAGTAGCAATAATTGTTGTAGTTTTTACCGGGAAATCGAGAACAACAATATCATCGTCATCGTCACCAGTTGTCGTAAATGAAACAATTGTAAGCAGAGGAGTGAAAGGAGTGTCCGAAAAAGCATTCCTAGAGTTTTATGGAGCTGCAGGCGATATAGATGGGAAGATAATCTCGTATCCATGGACAAACTATATATTATCTTGGCAAAGAACAACTTATCATTTTCAACCAGAGAAAAACTGGATGAACGGTAATTAACTGACTAATTTATTTATTAATTAACCTTGTCCTTTGATAAATGTATCTCTTTTGTCATGGTACTGAATCTACTGATGATCTTATCGGGGGCAATGCTGATGGTGCAATATGCTGCAGATCCTGATGGTGGGTAACATTATTCTTTAACTGTCAAGTTAATTCTTAAGTAAACATAGACACTAATTCATGGCAAGTTAATTACAATTTCTAAAATGCAAATTGGCAAGAACGAAAAATAAAATGCAATTTTTTTTTTTTGATGAGCACATTGCCAAGATAGAAACCAACCAACCAGTCGTCCATCAAACAAAAGCTAGCAACCAACCAACCAGTCTATGCAACATTATTTCATTCTAACACCAATAGAGTACTCCCAATAATATGGTGTTACCAGATTGACCGATGGATCCATATCCACCACTAATTAATGATGTTAGGTGGGTTATATCAGCGTCCCAACCTTGTTTACTCTGGGTCTTACATCGAACATATTATTGCGGATAAAAAACCTGGTATTTTTAAGTGTGACCAAAAATTATTTTGCGATGACTAATAAAATAAAATAAGGTCATTGTGAAGTAATCTCAATACATCCCTTATCCATATATTTTATATAATGGCTAATCTATCCTTGTTTAATTAGTGTTAATTTTGATTAATTAGTTAATTAATTTGGTTATAGTTAGTGTTAGAAAATTATTTGAGTTAGTTTTGGAATAGAAATCGAGAGTGTTTTAGATTGATTTTTCGAGTTATAGTTTTGTACAATCGGTAGACTCGTGATTGTTATTCCTAGTTTAATGGAGTACTTAAACTACGGATTATAGGTGTCGCCCCAAATTGAATTTCTCAAAACCTTACAAAATTTCTAACTCTTCATCTTTCACAATCGGTAGGAATTGAAAATTTATATCTACCGATTGTAGCCTGAATTGAATTAAACTTTAAAATTTTTAACTTTGTAATCGGTAGTTTAAAGATCAATTTTATCTACCGATTATAATGGTTTTCTTGTCCAGGATTTTTCTTGCCATAATCGGTAGTTAGTGAACATAAATAACTACCGAATGTGGATAATCGGTAGCACGTGAATTTAACAACTACCGATTATATGTAATCGGTAGTTTAGAAACATTATTATCTACCGATTATGCCGATTTCACTTAACATCTAACTTCGTAATACTATTTCAACATCCGAAGAAAAACTTGCTCGAATAAAATTACTACATATTATTCATTAAATTTGTTCAAAAAAACTAAAAACATCCGAAAAAAACGAAAACAAAACACATCATATAAATTCTCATGAAATTCCTCCACTCCTTGTTACTCTCGACTTGGTCCTAGTTTCAGCCCGCTTCTTCTTCTTCTTCTCGTTCCCCTTAGGATCAACAACAACTTCATCATCCTGAACTGGACCTATGTACTCTCCAGCTTCATTGTAGTATGCGTTTATGCCTGAGAAGTCTTTCTCCCTGAAAAAGAGTCGAGGATCAAAATCCGGATCAACCGCCATCCTTCGATTCATTTCTGCCTCAGATCCTTCATCCGAAGATGAAATATCAACCCAATTGAAGGGATTGTCAGGAGCGTTCCACCAACAATTAGGATCCTTCATCATTTTTGAGAAATCCGGATCGTCCAGCATCATTTGATATATTTCTACATCGGAAACTCCTTTCGGCAAATTAAAAAGAGGAAGAGAAAGCAATTCAGCCTTTCGAGCAGGAGAAAGACCTTCATCGGAATTTCTTCATCCATAACCCTAATGAACACACCCAAACATTGATTATTAACTAACTACAAAATAGCTATTATAAAAATAAACAAAAGCACACAATCGGTAGTTAAAAATATGAAATATCAACCGATTACACACAATCGGTAGGGAGTGTTTTCAGTAAATATCCGATTGTATAATCGGTAGATAAAATTATGCAGTACCTACCGATTGTGCATGATGTTCTTCAGAAATGATGAACTAGAGGCACAATCGGTAGATAAAGTTCGTTAGATTTCTACCGATTATGCATTAGACAAAAGTCTATAAACAAGAACTATCATGATTTCTTCAAAGTAATAACTAAAAACATAAAAGTTGGATGTAACTTACTTTTCCTTTCCCTTCTTTGATTGGGTAGGAACATTTTTGGTCGGAGGGGAAGTTCATCAGAATCGGTTGACGAATTGATTTCAATGGTTTTGAACTCCTCTATCACCATATTTTCCTTTCCCTTCTTTGATTGTTTAGGTAAAGATTTTGGAGCCATTTTCAATGGAGAATGAGATTAAAGGGAGTAGAAGAATCGGAAGAGGAAATTTTTTGGAAAAGGAGGCTGTTTTAGTTGAGAATAGGTAGAGGTAGAGGTAGAAAAGGAAATGAGAAGAAAAAGAGGAGTGAATAGATAGAAAAGAAGAAGAATTAGGTTTTGGTTTCTGTTTATAAACATGCCGTTTTACACTATTATTATATTAATTATTATTTTACACTGTCTTGGAATTTTTTTTTCCTGCTTTAACGGCGTGGATGAACCTTAAACGGGTTGAATCTATCCATCACCTTAATGATATTGAAATGAGCTTCGTAACGGTAATTTGATCGTTTCCATCATCGCCATTCCTCGAGAGATCTCGCTATAACTTCATCATTAGTTTCACCCCTCAAATGATATCGATTGACAAGATAAGTTAAATTCACAAATGGATCAACTTCTCTGCCTATAGAATGAAATCGACAAAAAAGATCAGCTTTATTACGGTTATTGGGGTTCCCGGTGTCAACACAAAAATGTTCGTGAACACTATCCAAATAACTCATATTCATTACAATATTTTTCCTACGTTCTTCTCCTTGCTTCGGATAGAATTGCACATAGCGCCTACATAACGATGAATCTTCCTCTACCGTGAACAGTTGAGCAATTAATCTATACGGTTATTTCTTCGATGTTGGAGAGTTAAAATGTATTGGAGGTGCATAAATGAGAATAAGTCACCCTCCTTATATATATTAGAGTCTTAACGGCTCTTTTTTTCAAAAAAAAAAGAGTCGTTGAGGCCTGGTGTAACAAGAGTGTACAGAAAATATGTACACTAAGTTCGAACGAATATTAACAATCGGAAGTTTTGTGATCACCATTATCTACCGATTGTGTTAATCGGTAATCTAACAAATATATTTACTACCGATTATAATGAGTAGCCCCAAATTGGAAATCGAATTTTTTTTCAAAATTTTAACATTTTGTACAAGCATAATCGGTAGTTTAAGAAATTCTTAAACTACCGATTATAATGAGTAGCCCCAAATTGGAAATCAATTTTTTTTTCAAAATTTCAACATTTTGTACAAGCATAATCGGTAGTTTAAGAAACCGATTATGATGAGTAGCCCCAAATTGAAATTCGATTTTTTTTTTCAAAATCTCAATATTTTGTACAAGCATAATCGGTAGTTTAAGAAATTTCTTAAACTACCGATTATAAATGAGTAGCCCCAAATTGGAATTCAAATTTTTTTTTCAAAATTTCAACATTTTGTACAACCATAATCGGTAGTTTAAGAAATTCTTAAACTACCGATTATCGTGCAAAAAGTATCCAGGAACAGGCAGTTCCTGGGGTAAATGTAATCGGCAGATATTTATCTACCGATTGTCTTTCGCTAACAATCTACCGATTGTTGATGAAATTCCATAATCGGTAGGTGCTTCAAACCAATTATCTACCGATTATAATGTAAAATTTGAACAGAATAACTTGTTAAAAATAGATATCTTGCAATTCAATTGATAACTCAAAAAAAGAACATAAAATCCTTTCAAATGTTAGACATTTAAAACCAGTAATGTTAAACACTAGAGACATATCCATAAAGTTAACAACCACAATCTAATTTATAACTATTTTGGTTTTGGTACGAGGAGCACGAGCACCAGGGGCTAACAATCTTTCAGCATCAGCGGCATTGGCTTCACCCTCAGGGACATTTGCTTCAACAGCAACACTCGTTGAACCGCGAGATCTTTTAGTGTGCTTTGATGTTACCCTCTTCGGCTTATTCGCAGATTTCTCCCCAAACTTGCTAGCATAGGCTTCATTATCAATGAGGGCAATGAGGTCTTTATGCTCTCTCATCCTCTCAACTTATGGAGGCACTCCCGTATTTATGCACCCAACTATCTTCTTTGAGAAAAATGCAAACCTTTTTTTTTTTTTTTTCTGTTTTTAGGCAATAACAATCAAACGATTATTATCTAAAATATTGAGCCGTAATACTAAAATCAAAAGGAAATAACATTACGTACCAGGCTTTCATAGCCCGAGGGTTTTTCTTTGATGATGCAACTATATTCGGGCACCCTGGTTCTCTTTCCTTTATCTTCACGGATCACGTGAAGATGGGAATGTTGCCGGTACCATACCATATAGCCAGGATATGCTTCATCATCTCGGGTGAGAGGTCTCCCCTCGTTGATCATAGATTGCATCCTGTTGTACCAATGTTCAACCGATGGGTTACCAGAGTAAACTAATGTGATAGAGTCCTTACCACAAGTAGAGTTCTCGACGTCCAACTCGAACCTTTCCCTAAAACGACTCTAAGGTTCTTCTTGGACATAACCGAGTTGTCGCATCACCCTTGTGGCATTGTACATGACATATCCAGTTGGATGCCACAAGGGTCCATAGTAGAACGATAACTCAGACCTTCGCGCTATATGAATACTAGGTCGGTCTTCCCTGTATGGATCAATACATACATCTTTGGACACCATCGAGTCTAATTTCCTCCTCAAAGAAATCAACTCCTGATCCATATTCCTTGAATGGTTGCCCTCAAAGATGTATTTCGTGCCTTGGGGTGTTCCTTTCTCCCATGCCGGATTCTCTTTCGCCAACTCGAGGGACGAGAAGTGATCATAGATCCATATCTAGTGTACATATCAAATCAAGTATGAGAAAATTGATTCTTAAAAGAGGAAAAAATAAATAACAACCAAACCATCAATGGAGTTACCAAAATACCTGCAGTAAGCTCATGTTTCCGGCAATTTGGCTAGTCTGTTCCCTGGATGCCTTTCTCATCTCTTCCATCAAGAACGCATGACATGCGGTGCCCCATGAATCGTCGCGAACTTTGTGGAGGGGATGCAAAAGTTGTAAGAGGTTGGCGTCGACCCGGTTGCCACTAGCATTGGGGAAAATTACATATCCCAAAACACATAGAAGATATGCAGTGGCTGCAGCATTTACCTGGTCATCGCTAAACTCTGGGTTCATCTTTTCTTTATGCAAGGTTCCTCTGAACATTTTCATCAGTTGAACCATGCTGAATTGCATGGTTTTGTAAGGAGCGCACCGTTTGAACTCTTCATCGGATGTCGCTCGGTCCCAACCAAGGCACCTCTCAGTGTAAACATAAAGCTGGTCCCAGCTTAACTGCTTCACATAATCAAACTTCACCGCCGTACCATGGTCAGTGAGACTTAGAATCTGCACCACATCATCGGGGGTGATCGTCATCTCTCCCCACGGCATGTGGAAGGTATCGGTCTCAGGATACATCCTCTCCATGAAGGCCGATATCGACACCCGTTCGTGAGGTAACATTGAACTCTTGGCAGCCGTAGATAACCCCGACTGCAGTATAATTTGATGGAACCGTTGACACTCACTATCTAACGGCCAATCGTTCATCTTTGTTGGTGCAGCCGTAGGTTTGAGTAGACGGACCGCATTAGAATGGTCCTAATATACACGACGAATTAAAAAATAATTAGAATAACAGTTAACACTTCTAAGAATAAAAAGACAATATGTTAAGAATGGTGTTTTATAATTATTACCTCTGTTGAGTAAATCTCTTTAGCCCAAGAGTCTTTGTACCCAAATAATAAATCTCCTCCATCTCTTGGGAGGCCAGGGGTTTGACCTTGTTGTATACCCTTCATCTTCAAAGAGTCGGGGACCTTGTGTCCTTCTTTCTTCTTAACTGGCTTCTTTGTACCACTTCTTTCTTCTTGTCCACCACTTGGTTCTCCTTCATCAAAGTATCTATCTTGTGGAGCACTTGGTCCTCCTTCTTCTAGGTTTGTACTTCTTGGAACACTTGGTTGAGTTCCTTCAGTGATAACAAATCCGCTAGCGCTCTTTTGTCTTCTTGCACTAGCAGTTACCTTCTTCCCCCCTTGACGATGAGGCCCCGATAGAATTGTATCGTGGGAATGCTTAGATCGCCTTTCCCCTCTTTGATACAAAATAAAGAACAATTATTTCCAACAAGACACCGTTTAATCAGTACATAATCGGTAGACAAAGTACGTTGAACTCAACCGATTGTTCATAATCGGTAGTAAAAAAACAATGTAACTACCGATTATGCATAATCGGTAGCTCGGGCTCTACATTATCTACCGATTATGCATAAAAAATGGAACATAAAAATCTATGGACACACACACAATCAGTAGTTACATAAAAAAATTAACTACCGATTATGACTAAATTTGTAATCAGGAATATAATCGGTAGTTTATGACCAAATTATAGCTACCGATTATGGTCGATGTTTGAGGAACCACTAAATTTCACAATCGAAAGTTTAACCCGATAATAAACTACCGATTATGTGTAAATTTGGAGACAGGAATATAATCGGTAGTTTAGGTTTAAAAATAACTACCGATTGTGATCGATGTTTTTGAGGATCACTAACTTGCATAATCGGAAGTTTAATCCTATACGAAACTACCGATTATCACTAAATTTTGGTACAGGAATACAATCGGTAGTTTATGACTAAACATAACTACCGATTGTGCATGATGTTCATGAGCAATGAAGAATACTAACATAATCGGTAGTTTAATACAACCACGAAACTACCGATTATGAAATCTAACTTAAAATCCTTGATATTCTAGTGACGAATTCATTCGATTGAATCAATATAAACACAAATAATGGTAAACCCTTACCTTATTGGAGCCATTTTTTAAAGTTCTGGAGAGGCTGATTGTCGGAATCAGCCTCCGTTTCTAGGTCATCATCTTCGCGTTCTTCGTTATGTTCTTCAACAATCTCTCGATTTCTTACTCTTTGTGCAAAATCCGGCCACTCTGTATTAGGAGGTTGACGAGTTGTTTGCTTCTTTCTTGCCATTTTTAGATTGTAATAACGACGATGAATTGGTTTACGATTATACGATGATTTGGTTTGCGATTAGTCGGTTGAAGATGAATTCGATTGTGCCACAATCGGTAGTTTGAAAACAATAGAAGAAGAAGAGAAACAATTAATAATCGGTAGAGAATAAATGTAAAATAGGTTTATGTTTAAGTTTTATTAGTGAAAGGTTTTATGGTAATTATTTAATTAGTGAAAGGGAATTTAAGTCTTTTTACATACCACTAGGTTATCCCTTAGCCACATCCATGAGATTGGGTTAAAAAAGTCGTCCCAAATTAGTTTTTGGTCTCCCTCAAAATCGCCAGGATAAAAAAACTCGATGTCATGTTGTTACGTCGTATTGATGAGCGCATGCTAGCAGCACCCCTTGGGTATTATGAATTTTACACCAACTTTTCTGCAATGGGTCTACCTCAATAAAGAAATCACCTTTCATAGGTGAACAATCAATGAACGGGCATGTATACAGTACACGCTATAGATGCGTATATGCTTGTACAAGTTTGGAACGGGCATGGCCTCACACATGACTTGAGTGTCCATTTCTATGCTGTATCTTGAGGACAAGCTAAAAAGAAATATAATTGCACTTTGCAGGTCCATTGTTCTACAAGGGGTGGTACCATCTATTTTATCAATATAATCCATATGGAGCATTGTGGGGCAACATTGCTTGGGGCCATGCTGTATCAAGGGACCTGATTCACTGGTTATACCTCCCACTAGCTATGGTTCCTGATCATTGGTATGACATCAATGGTGTCTGGACCGGCTCAGCCACTCTCCTGCCTGATGGTTCCATAGTCATGATCTACACTGGATCAACAACTGAATCGGTTCAAGTCCAAAATGTTGCATTTCCCGCTAACTTATCTGACCCACTTCTCATCCAGTGGGACAAATACTCTTGTAAACCGATTCTGTACCCGCCACCGGGTATCGGACTAAAAGACTTCCGTGATACCACTACAGCATGGTACACACCGGAAAACAAGTGGAGGATAACGATTGGTACAAAACTCGGTACTGCAGGGGCTTCTCTAGTGTATGAAACTATAGACTTCCTTAACTATACACTGTTAGACAAGGTTTTACATGAAGTTCCTGGCACCGGAATGTGGGAATGCGTCGACTTTTATCCAGTGTCAATGACCGGAGATAATGGGCTTGATACCTCCGTAAACGGACCTGGAGTCAAGCATGTATTGAAAGCTAGTTTGGATGATAATAAGAAGGATTATTATGCATTAGGAAGTTATGATGTCGTCAGTGATGTTTGGACTCCAGATGATCCTGAGCTGGATGTGGGGATCGGACTTCGTTATGATTATGGGAAGTTCTATGCATCAAAAACATTTTATGACCAGAACAAGAAGAGGAGAATATTATGGGGATGGATTGGTGAGACTGATAGTGAACATGCTGATATTAAGAAGGGTTGGGCATCAGTTCAGGTATATACTACTCCCTCTATCCTAAGAAAAGTGATACTTTTATTTTTTTTCAATATGGTCTATTTTTAGGCAAATAAATAAATAAATGAAAGTATCACTTTTCTTAGAATGGAGGTAGTGTATCTTTTTCCCATGGAACTGAAATGTTGGCTGATATTATAAATTTAACTTTTTACATGTACAGGCCATTCCAAGAGCAGTGTTGTTTGATGGTAGAACCACAACCAATTTACTTCAATGGCCAGTTGAAGAGGTGGAAAGTTTGAGATTGAACAGTTCAGAGTTTAACAATATTAGCATCCAAACCGGGTCAGTGGTACCTCTAGATATTGGCACTGCTACACAGGTAAAATATTTTTGTGTTCTCTTAGTTATTTGTTTGATCCTGTGGACACACATCAAGGTCTCTTTATGTATGTCGACTACAACTAGACGATTCTGTTACCGACGAGTCGAGCACACACTGTAATTATTAGGGATGATTTAATACATTTAATCTTGATTTACAGCTGGACATAACAGTGGAATTTGAAATAAATAAGAATTCTTTGGCTGGAATGATGGAAGAAGCTGATGTAAGGTACAATTGTACCACCAGTGGAGGTGCTGCTGGAAGAGGCAGATTGGGTCCATTTGGGCTATTGGTTCTTGCAGATAAGACTCAATCCGAACAAACAGCTGTATATTTTTACGTGGCAAAAGGCATAGATGGAGATCTCAAGACTTTCTTCTGCACCGACGAATCTAGGTAAGTTTGAATTCCAAAACTCGTTTCGCTAGAGCTCATAGACCTAGTGAAAGAACTTTTTTTTTTTTTTTTTTGAAACATGAAGTCTTGCATGTTGCACTGTTCCAGGTCTTCAGAGGCTAACGACGTAGATAAACAAGTTTATGGGAGCACAGTTCCTGTACTTGATGGCGATAAATTAACAATAAGAATACTAGTAAGTTATAAATTGACGACTCTTCATGTAGTATTTTGGTTCCAATTGATTTGTAAACTCAGTAGAACCATAAAGCACCATTTGTCAAGCTTTAAACTATATGATTATGCAGGCAAGTTTTGTCTGTTTTTAGCTCCCAATTCATTTCGACTTTAAGCTAGTTCAAACTAGGTAAACACGCGCACTGCTTCCTTTTTCCCGATCCATGCCATCCATGACATGTTCATTAGCCTATGGTTAGCTAGAACTGATAGGTCCCTAATTCATATGACATGCATCTGCACTATGGCATGAATCCAAGTGTGATTGGGTTAAAAGTGGCTTATTAATGAGAAGCTTGTCAAAGTTTACGCGATTTAGAAATGCACATCTTAGACTGGAAACCCTTTTGTTCTCTAGGTTAAGAATTCCAAGTATGTTTTATTTCAATATCTAGGAGATGAATGTGTTTGATTGATCTTATACAGGTTGATCACTCTATAGTAGAATCATTTGCTCAAGGTGGAAGAACATGTATAACTGTTCGTGTGTATCCCACAAAAGCTATCTACGCCGCAGCTCGGTTGTTCCTCTTCAACAATGCTACAGAAGCCAGTATCAAGGCTACTTCACTCAAGATATGGCAAATGAATTCTGCATTCATTCTCCCATACTAAGACCCCATGAACGGTTGTTTAGTATATTCATAAAGTGAGTTTCAGGATACATAAAAGCTCACGGCCTGCTGAGCAAAGCAAGCGCATTCGACTTTCATTTTCTTTTTCCTTTCTGTAACAGTAAATTATACATATGGATTGAAATAAAGGTGATGTCACCTGTTGTCGTACATAATCTACAGTAAAAAACCACGTCAAATTAGAAGGCAAGCAACTAATGGAGCTAAGGCTAAGCTAGCTGCCCTGGAGGAGGAGAGTCGGGCATTATTTGTTTGCGGCTGTAGACTGTAGTGTACCTGAGTAGATGAAGATAAAAATGGTAGCAAGCTATTGTTAGAGAAAATGGGATTAAAACTATTTAAGTGTTTTGTTCTTGGTCTTGGGTAAAATGGGCTTAGGACCAAAGGGGTCACTAAGGAAAAAACTAGGATATTTTCACTTTTGTGAATAAATCTTTAGTCCCACATTGGAGAAACTAAAGATGTTTTCTCTCCATATTACTTAGAAATTTGCACCTAAAGGTGGCCCCTTAGGGGTTTAGACTCTTTTGCGGCTGGGAGAGGACTAAGGCAATGGGTTAGTTGGTGCAACCATACTGTTCCAAGACTTACCTTTTTGAACAGAATATATTTTAAATTATTTCCTTAAAGAATTTAAAACTAAATTAAATTTGTTTTAATGTGGGGGGCGTCTGACCCGGCGAGAATTACTCTTGACCGTTTTAATTCCGTTTCAAAATTTATGTCCGTGCTTCATGCACGGAATTGATTCTCATTCAATTTCCATTAAAACTATTCTCTTCTTTTGCCTATAAAAGAAAAACGAATTCTTCATTTCAACTTACTCCAGAAGCAGCTACTATCCTGTCTTCTTTTCCCCTATTCTTGCTTTGTTTTGCGCACTGCTTATTTATTTCCCTTCCATCTAAATTACTGTTGAGTTCGTTTGAGGGTGACTAGTATTGTGCTTATACTAGTCACAACGTGCAGTTCTATCCTGGACACATCTCCACTGTGGGGGTATAACATCTCTCATTTGTGAGGAGTACCCGCGGACTATTGTGTTAAGGACAATTTACTGAGTAGGTGGCTCTGTCCATTGTGTGATATCAATTCAGAGATTTCATTAACCTTAACATCTTCTTCTGTTTAGCATTTTTATTGTTGCAGATCCAACAATCTTAACACATTATTTACTTCTTCTGTAACAATGGGTAAAAATGATGTTGACAGACCACAAAAATTCAGTAGCAAAGATTTCAAAAAATGACAATCCAAGATGTTGTTCTTTCTGAGTTTTCATATGTTAGATGAATTAGTTCTGAAATCTTTTGATGAGACTTTGAATGATGCTGTAAATGAACAGGAGTTGAAAAGTTGGGTTAGACAGAACTATATGGAAAAAAATCATACTCTGAATTGTTTAGAGATGCATTGTATGATTTTTATAATGCAAAAGGCAACTCTCTGCTTTTGATTTATGGGATGCTTTAGAAGCAAAATACCAAGATGAAACTGCTGGAAGTAAGAAATTTTTGGTAGCCGGGTTCCTGGAATACAAAATGTCAAATGAAAAATCTGTGGTTGATTAATTCCTTGAACTTCAGCGTATTATCAATGAAATTCTTGTTGAAGGTATGATGATAGATGACACGTTTCAAGTGTCTACTGTGATTGAGAAATTACCATCTTCCTGGTCTGAATACAAATGAAGATTGAGACATGAAACTGGTGAAGTCAGTATGGTTGAATTGGGTAAGAAGATTCAAGTGGAAGAATTACTGTGTTCCAAAGACAAGAACGTATCTTCCGCAAGGGACATGTCCAACAAGGCTCATGTAATTGAACACAAATCTTCCAATACTGAAAATGGCGACAACAGCAAACGCAAGCCTGGTCATCACAAGAAAGGTATGTTTCAGAAACCCAAATCTGGCATTGGTAAAATTAAAGGTGCGTGTTATGTTTGCGGAATTCCTTGCCATATGGCAATGCACTGTAGAAAACGTAAGGACTTTAATAATAAGAAAAACAATGCTAATTTGGTTGAAAACAACAAGAACGAGTTTTCTGGCACGGTGTCTGAAGTCAATTTGGTAACCAATGTAAGAGACTGGTGGGTAGACTCTAGTGCTACCAAGTATGTCCGTGGAAACAAAGATATGTTCAACTCCTATCAGAAGGTAAGGGAAGGGGAGAAACTCTACATGGGTAACTCATCCGCAACACAGGTTGTGGGAAAAGGCAAAGTTGGGATAAAGCTCACTTCTGGAAAAACTCTCACATTGAATGAAGTTCTTCATGTTCCGGACATCTGCAAAAATCTTGTATCTTGTGGTGTTTTAGATGATAAGGTTTTTAAAATTGTTTTTGAATCTAGGAAAGTTATTGTCACTAAGGGTAAGGATTATGTAGGAAAGGGTTATAAGACTGAGGGTATCTACAAACTTAATGTAGCCTCTGTTGAAATGAATAAAATTGATTCTTCTGCTCATGTTTGTATGTCATTGAATGTTTGGCATGGTAGACTTGGTCATGTAAACTATAGGTCAATGCATAAACTGGCTAGCATAGGATGCATACCCAAATTTAGTTTGGATAATGAACATAAATGTGAAGTATGTGTAGAATCAAAATATGCTAAAAAACCTTTTAGAAAAAATGTTTAAAGAAATTCTAAACCCTTAAGATTAATTCATTCATACCTAGTTGACATGAAATCAGTTCAAACTAGAGGTGGTAAGAAATGGTTTGTCACTTTTATAGATGATTGTACGAGGTACTTTCACATATATTTGCTTAAAGGTAAGGATGATGCCTTAGAAGCCTTTAAGATGTATAAACTAGAAGTTGAAAACCAAATGAGTGCTACCATTAAAACTGTTAGGTCTGACCGTGGTGGTGAGTATGTAATTCCTATATGAGATTTTTGCATAGAACATGGCATTATACACTAAGTAACCCCTCCTTATTTATCACAATCTAATGGTGTGGATGAATGGAAGAACCGAACCCTTAAGGAGATGATGAATGCCATGTTAATTAGTTCAGGACTACCTGCAAACTTGTGGGGGGAGGCCGTCCTCTCAGCTTGCTATGTATTGAACATAGTACCCTTTAAAGGATCAGAAAAAACTCCATATGAGTTATGGAAAGGTAGACAACCTTCTTATGCGTACTTGAAGGTGTGGGGGTGTTTGGCTAAGGTGTCCATTACTCCACCTAAGAGAACCAAGATAGGACCCAAAACTGTTGACTGTGTATTCATAGGGTATCCTGAGCATACTACTGCATATAAATTTATTGTTGTAAATTCTGAAATTTCTGAAATTTCTGAAATTGGTGTGACTACTATTATGGAATCTAGGGATGCTGTGTTCTTTGAAAATATTTTTCCATTGAAATCTGATTCTCCCATGATATGTGTTGATCCCCTAGATGTCCCTTCGACTAGTCAGACATTACCTTTAGAGGAAGATGAATTTGAATTTGTGCCTAGAAGAGGTAAAAGACTTAGAACTGAAAAATCTTTTGGGCCAGACTTTATAACATGCTTAGTTGAGACTGATCCACAGACTTATAGAGAAGCCATGACTTCTTATGAAGCTCCATGGTGGAAAGAATCCTCCATTAGTGAAATGGATTCCATTATAAAGAATGGTACTTGAGAGATTGTAGATTTACCTCTAGGGTGTAAACCCATAGGTTGTAAATGGATCTTCAAAAGGAAACGTAAGGTAGATGGAACTGTGGAAAAATACAAAGCTAAATTAGTAGCTAAAGGCTATAAAACATATAGAAGGTGTAGATTTCTTTGATACTTATTCACCTGTTACGAGAATTACTTCCATTAGGATGTTAATTGCTATTGCTGACATTCATAACTTAGAGATACATCAAATGGATGTAAAAACAACTTTTCTAAATAGTGAATTAGATGAAGAAATTTATATGGACCAACCTGAGAGATTTGTAGTGAAAGGTTGTGAAAACAAAGTTTCTAAAAACTGAAAAAATCTTTGTATGGTTTGAAACAAGCACCTAAATAGTGGCATGAAAAATTTGATCATGTAGTGATTTCTAGTGTTTTAAAATTAATGAATCTGAAAAGTGTATTTATACTAAACTTGTGAATGATGCCTGTGTGATTGTATGCTTGTATGTTGATGATATGCTTATACTTGGTACAAACATGAATGTAATTAATTCCACAAAGAACATGCTAAATGAGAACTTTGACATGAAAGACTTAGACTCCACTGATGTGATCTTAGGGATGAAGATTAGTAGAAATTATAATGGATATAGTCTTAGTCAATCTCATTATGTTGAATCTGTGCTTAAAAAATATAACCAGTTTCATTGTAAACCTGCTTGTACTCCGCATGATCCTTGTTGTAGACTCAAAAAGAATAAGGGTAATGGAGTTTCACAACTTGAATATTCACGTGTTATAGGAAGTCTGATGTATATGATAAATTGTACGAGACCAGACATTGCTTATGATGTGAGTAGGTTGAGTAGGTATACATGTAATACGGGGCAGGAGCATTGGGATGCACTTATTAGAGTTTTAAGGTACTTGAAGTACACTTTGAACTTTTGTTTAAATTATGAGAGATACCCTGCAGTCCTTGAAGGATTTTGTGATGCAAACTGGATATTAGACTCAGAGGAGTCTAAGTCTACGAGTGGATATTTGTTCACTCTAGCATGTGGGTCTGTATCTTGGAAGAGTTCCAAACAGACATGTATAGATCGATCCACTATGGAACCGGAGTTTATTGCGTTAGATAAAGCAGGAGAGGAAGCCGCTTGGCTAAGATGCTTTTTAGAAGACATTCCTCTTTGGCATAGGCCTGTGCCAGCTATATCTATACGTTGTGATAGTCAAGCTGCAATAGCTAATGCTAAAAACAACAACTATAATGGGAAGTCTATACACATTCGTAGAAGACATAATTCCCTAAAACAACTAATCTCAACTGGCGTTATTTCTGTTGACTTTGTGAGATCTAAGGATAATATCGCGGACCCTTTGACAAAAGGTTTGTCCAAGGAGATAATTAGTAATCCATCGAGGGGGATGAGGCTTAAGCTCATTAAATAAACTTGCCATGAAGGATACTCAACCTTGCTGACTGGAGATCCCAAGATCAAGGTTTTGAATGAGACAACTAATTTGTGGTGGGTTAAAGGAAACACTATCATAGAATTTCATTCTCTGTCCCTTCCCTATGGTGTAGACGTGATAGTGTGACTGCATGTGAAGGATGTCTTTTTATTAAGTCTTAATTAGTTTTATAGTTTCAATTTAAGATTGAAGTGGGGTGTAGCAGTAAACACTCTTGATAGAACTCACCTATCTGAATGAGGAAGTGATTCGCTTCCTATGAGAATTGAGTTGATTCTCTAGAGCATTCTGAGAAACGGGATACGTCCAGGGCCAAAATGGACACAACGGCACGAACTTGACAGCTCTTAGAGTGATATCACGCGTGGAACACTAGTACAAAAATGGGCTTATGTGACAGTTAAAAACTTCCACAAAACATTTATGTGACAGTTTTGAAAAATAATTGCACTGTCATTAAAGCCTCTGTTACGAAAGGGTCTATAAGAAACTGTTACGGAATCATGACTATAAGTACCAGTTTTTTCATAAACCTGTCGTTGTTGACAACATACAATAAAATTATCTAAATAAAACTTTCATTGGTAACTTAATTTCTTTTATTAAGGTGACAGTTTCTCCATAACCCTGTCATTGTTACTACTTACCGTAACATTTTCTAAACAAAACTGTCATTAGAAACTTAACTTCTTAGACTAAGATGACATTTTCTTCATAAACCTCTCATTATTGACAAGTTACTGTAACATATTTTAAAGAAAACTGTCATCAATAACTCAATTTCTTATACTAAAGTACAATTTTCTTTATAAACATGTCATTGTTGGCAAATATCAGTTACATTTTCTAAATAAAACTGTCATAGAACAGTCAACTTTGTAGAAAACTGTTATCATTAATCCTATTATGTGACGCACTATTTGTTCAAATGATATCATATAGGCTAATTTGCAGTAACATGAACCCGGTTCTTCCGCTACCTCAGATTTCTTGAACTTCATGCTCTAAAAGTAGCTTCCGCTGCCTTTTGATTGGATGAGGTCTTGTTCTCTCCATTATTAGTAGAATTTGTGTAGCCGCATCCATCAGTGTAAACTTATGAAGCAAAACACTCCTGATACTTGCAAAGTAGATAATATTTCCACATATTAAAAGATCGCCAAAAATTGTAGACAGTCCAAAACATGCCGAGACAAGAAAAGGAAACCAAACATCCTTTATCCTAGCTTGTGAACTCGTAGCCACATAAATGTGAAGAAAAAGATTGTATGATGAATAATAAAACCCATATTTTATCCTAATTACCCATGCAACCCATGTATGATGAATATAGAGTATTGCAGTCATTTACTCTATATCTGAAGATGTTTAGATTGTATTGGAAAAAAAAAACTGAGGCTTACTTGAAACCAGATAATAAAGCAGTGGATGAAGAACTGTTCTTCGAAAAAAATTATATAGTTGCAGCCATGAAAAAACTCCTGAAGCTAAGCTCCCACAGTTAACTTTACATATAGAAAAGATTCAAATTACCCCTATAATCTACTCACAACTTGGAAAACCTGCTGACGATATAAATTCCGAAAATAAAACAAGCACTAAGCATCTAGTCTAAGTTTAAAGTTTGTGAAATGTCTTGATCAATACATAAAAGGCTTCTCTTAAGTTTGTTTTTTTCCTGATTGCTAATGGAAAGGCCGACGAGGGGGCTCACACAACCAAGCTAACATTTAAATATACTCTTTAAGTATTATTCGACATTCATCTATGTTATTGTACAAATTCTTAACTACAACCGCAGTTAAAACCTTTTATAGTATTCAAGTATTCAGAAGATCAAGCATAGCCTTCCTTTCTCTGCTCAGCACTTCCATGCTGAAAAAACTGCCAGAGTGAATTCCAAACTCCATAATCAATAAAGTCACCTACTAAGAACGTAAAAATCCAATACAAAAATCATTTCCCAATATATTCAAAAAAGGCACCAGAGATACCGAAAGAGTGAACAAAATATATTTTAGGAAAACTAAAAAGAAAATAAAGAAAAGTAAAGGAATATTTCAAGATTTAGCAAGTCAGACCTTTTAAATAAGGTTATTTACGAACATCGATCATTAATTTAGAAACACTGAGAAAGAACTTCTTGAAAACAGACGCCATACCAGAGTTACCTAAAAACTTTCAGTGAGGAGCGCAAATTCTCGGTTTTCACTGAGATCATGATTGCTTTGCAAATTCCTGGCTACTAAGTGTGTAACTGTCGACTCTGGGTAAATTGCAGATGGTGTGATGAACAACATAACATATTTTAGAGTAAAGTAAAACTTAAAATAGAAATTTAACTTGTATATGTCCAACATTATCTTTTGCAAGACTGATACCTCCAACAAGAATAGGCTGACAGGGATCGTGATTGGTAACCATCTCAAAAGGAACGCCAAGAACCCCAAACCTTAAGTATGTCCCTATTATGAAACTCTCAATCTCCAAGTGACCTCATCAAGATTGCTGTGCTCTATATAAATATGCATCTGGTCAAAGTATATATTCAACCAAAAAAAGTACAAAAATCAATTATTGACTTTTAAAGGTGTAGGTGATAGATATGGATAATTATTTATTTCAACCAAAACATAGAAACTAAAATATCTTTAGTGGGTACCTGCTTATCATTACCGTCAAAAGGTAGTAAAGGGAAAGGGTCAGCTGAGAGTGTAACATCATCTAAAGGGTAATCACCAACACCAGCAATATGCACCTCGAACATTACCAACTAAGTAAGCCCATCAAGCATTTGATGGAACAAAATGCAAGTACATCTTGTTGCACAAGAAGGGAAAACAAAGGGTATATAAGTACATCACAGAAAAAAGAACAAAACATGGAAAAAAAATCTAACGCACGAACCAAAATATCAAAGGACTCGAACAACTTAGCATTAAACTTAACTAGTGTCGTATTCTATTTTTGTGAACCCCTTTTATTCTCGTTCATCGGTTAATGAGCTCTGTATAAAAGCACAAGAATTCTAGAAAACGCTGAATGGTACTTTCTATTTTCTTCTAAGATACACAACTTTACACAAATTAAGATAATATATAAGAAAATAAATATAGGGTACAAAATGGTCTTAATAATGAAACTTGCCATGCAAAAGTATGAGCAAAATGTGATTAGGAGAATATTTTAATAGTCATATTCGGGTACGTTCTTATGAAGAAAATAGACATAACAAGAAGAATATGATCAAGGAAAGCGCCTCTAGGCTCTATTTCCAACTAGTGATGGAAACAAAAAGCAGTTCATCATCAGTTAAGGTAGCTGAAAAAGTACCTTTGTCCCTTTCTTGATATCACAACCTCGAAGATAACCGTACAAAATTATGTCTCTCTTGCATTTTATATCCATATGCACGTTTGCTGGAGAAGTGACATCCTCAAAATGATTTATCAGCAAATAAGGATGCGAAGCTCGCCGTGAAAAAGTATGAAATTCCATAACCGATAGGAAATTTGCCAATTCGTCAATTTTATCCTTCTGATACCTGGATAAGAAATCATGATGGAGACTCCTTAGTTTACTTTCATTTTATTCTACCCTTTCTGTGAGTCCCGTGGATTTATAAATACTAGAACATTATAACTCATATGATAGGTACAAGAACAGTATGCTGGTCCAAATATACTCACATCCCATGATGAAGACCAGACAATCAGAAAATTCTTGCTCCTTCATGTATATTTGTCTTAAAATCATCCATGATTCGCTGTTTACGTGTTTCTGCATATTTTAGCTCATCAAGATATTAAGCACCCCCATAACCTCTGGCTTGCCATGAACTTGTAAGAGGTTAAGGAACTCGAATGTTTTCTAAAATTATCAAAAGCATTTTCCTGTGAGAAAAACATGTTGATTAGCTTCCATTAAAGTTGAATATACTTAGCGATATAGAAAAAATTATGTTGCGCTGACGTTTGTATGTACCGTTTGAAGTTTCTGGATGTACTTTACTTGAATATCAGAAAATTAAGTGTAACAAACTAACTCAGAGACAAGGGCAGGAATTTAGGTTGGGTTACCAGGATCGTCTTATTTTATAAAAAATGACTGAGGGGTATGCATGGATAGATTGAAGAAGCTAAATAACCTTATAAACCATTATCACAACAAATAGGAAAAGTATAGAAAACTGCATTACAGAAAAACTTAATTAACCCTTGTCGAAAAGGGCAAGATACCTTAAGTAAGCCTATGGCTACACAAGGTGAAAAAGGAAAACTAGATTGTTAAGGCATGGGACGGTAGGCATCCACTTGTTCGTGTGGTTTGGTTTTAAAAAGCCATTGCAATTTAAGGCTAAAAATCGGTAACAATCTTCCTCGGAGCTGAAGCAAATATCAAGGAGCTACCATGGTAGTGGAATGCCAAATTCTTAAAAGAAAGTTAATGGGGATGAACACTAGAGTTTAATGTAACGTTAACAAGTGTGGATTATGATATGTAAATACAAAAAAAGATAGAATGATTATTGAGTAACATTCTTGACATTTTACTATGACTTACCATTTCAAACCCATAATGTGCATCAATGAGCAATATCACCGCATTTGCATATTTCGCAACATCAATCATATGCCATACATATTGTTAGGACACTCCACAAACTGTATCCGTCTTCGGTTACCTAGCAAATAAAATTGAACCAAAATCACAATGAGATAGATGACACAATGTCTACCAGTGGTCTAGTATGTAGTGAATTAGACAAGTCAAGGAAAAATAAACCTATTAGTATCGTACTGGAGCCTTGTATGTGGTCAAGATTTTTCTCTGTATAATGCTTTACTAAAGACTTGATCAACAAAGATGTCCCAACCTAGAACATAAAAAAAAACCCACTTTACTAGAAACAGATCTGGATAACAAACCTACATAGAAAAAGTAAGATAACCCCAAATCGTAAACTAGGGATTTCACTAAAAAAAATATAAAACTTTACCTTGTAAGAAATCACATTTTTTTTTTTTGAATCTGCGGGAACACCATCAAAACCCCAATCAGCTAACTCAAAGAAAAAATTTTGTCGTATCACTTTACAGTTATCAGAAGAATAACATAAAAATAAACTTGCACTGACCTGTTACTTGCATCCCTTTTCCCACACATGCAAGGAGTATATCAAAGTACCCAAGCCAAAAGAAGGTAGAATTATGATTGCAGCATATACATGTGCTCTCCAAGAATGCTTTGTCTGACTCATGGCATAGTACTCGGCCGTGAAGGTAGAAACAATACACATACATCCTAAAACCCCAAATTAAATTCAAGTGGTGATCATTTGACAGCTTTCGGTGTTTATCTGCATTCTCTAAACAGACCAAATGATAGGTGCATAAATCATACATTTAAAGTAGTTTTTCCTGACCCTTATATGCTGTATTTGAGTGAATTATTAGTTATTTTGATTACTTTCGAAGTTTAGTCGTCTTTTCAGGTTACAGTTCAGAAACCCGCAGAATGGAGCTGTATGAGAAGAATTACCTAGGAGCCAGTGAAACTCTGCTGAATTTAGGCCGTTCACCCTCCACAGTATAGGAAATTGAATTACTAAGCCAACGGCGAAAGAACGAGGTCATTCTGATCTCGTATGAGGAAGTTATGGGCAAAGCCACATGGTGGCAAATTAGCTTGTGCTGCTAGCGCCCAGGCGCTAAGTTGGCTGAACCGTATGTGCTAATGTGCTAAGTGACGAGTTGGAGGTGCTAGAGTGGTTTGATGGGCTAGTGGCTAGCCTTGGTGGGGTAGTAGCTAGCTTGGGGAAGTCATATGGGATTAGGAAAGAATTTGGAGTTGATATATCTTGTTGGAGTGGAATAAGGAAACTTAGCACATTTCCTAATTCAACTAGGATTCTAAAGTGGCTAACTCTAGTTCTATAAGGAGAACTAAACTCTTCTCATGGCAAGTCTTTGGGTGAAGTTGGGACACAATATTGGAGGCCACATGGAGGAGATATTCTCTCAAGGAAGAAGAGCAATTTCATGTGCACAAGGACTTGGCTACTCACGTAAAAAAAGAGCTAGAAAATAGCACGTAAACAGGATTGCTGGACAGTTTCACGTTGTACGATTATTGGATATTCTCACATAAAAAAGGGAGTTTCCAGGACCTAACACACACATATAAAAGGGAAAAGAGGCTGCTGCACATTGGGTGTCCAGGAATTAAGCAAAGAACTAAAGGAAGAGGCGTAAAACAGACACAAAAGAGGGCTGGAGGCGTAATTGTGCTGCTGGCTACCACCATTGCTGCGTTCCGAAGCCATATCCATTCTTCGTACTCTTTCCGGGTTTGAGTAAAGTGTATTTTAATTAATTTCCATGGGTTTTGAGAAACCCATTATGAGCTAAACCTTCTATATTGGTTAGGGATGTAATCTGAAGTTTAAAGACATGTTTATTAATTGAATGGCGCATATCTCATGATTTCATGCTATTACTAATATCGTTCATGTTCTACTGATTATAATGCCCATGTATGATTGATTGTGTCTTTGTTTAAGTT
Source organism: Papaver californicum (assembly GCA_023531435.1). Classification (NCBI taxonomy): domain Eukaryota; kingdom Viridiplantae; phylum Streptophyta; class Magnoliopsida; order Ranunculales; family Papaveraceae; genus Papaver; species Papaver californicum. Next base: position 13,359,012 of record JAJJMC010019063.1, read on the forward strand.
GCAAATTGAATGAGCATGCACTGATATCTACAACTAAACTAGAGTTTTCGATCCGGAATTGTCGAAGGATTCTAGTTACAAGTAGTATAGCATATTTGTTAACAATACTTAAAATTGTCATGCAAGTATGTGTAGAAGCTTGACCTAGATTAAATCCGAGTTGCGCGATGCATCGGATTATTTAGAATAACCTCAACTCACAAAGGCCATTGCTTTCATTGGGTTAAACTTGGAGTTTACATCGAGTTATCCGGTGTTAAGAATTCGGAGAGTGGCGCGATACCCTTTCTGATGATATTAGGAGTTTTGCCGAAGTAGCCCTGCGATAGGATGCTTTAGGGTTATTGGTATCATTAATGCATGAATGTTGATTATGCTTTGATTGATAACATGTTGGATAACGGAAGACGGAATCTCTAACCAATGCTTTTTCTCCTTATTTCACATCCAATTTTACTTGCGTATTGCCTTAGTTTACTTAGTTTAATTTAGCTTATTAAAACAACTTGAAAACCCCTCTGTTTACTTATTTACGTGACTGAAAACAAGCATAATTTCTGCCTCCTTGTGGGAACGAACTTGTTCTTATCCTTATACTTCATTCTATTTTAGAGAGTAAGAACTCGATTATTTTGGTTGATTACGACACGACCACCAAACTCGATAAATTAAAGTAATTTTTAGATGTACGATCAAGCCTTCGTTTAAACTTTACAGAATTAGTAATCAGATTTATTTTTCTATAAATACCCATCTTCTAAACAGAAGATACAGTGAGGTTATGCGCATAATGATGGTCTTACCACTTCTTTCACTGTTGCTAGAGCTTCCATCATAGAAGCAGCAGAAAAAAGTGGCAATTAGGTTTCCAAAAGGTATCCACTTCATCAACCCCTCGCTTCCTAACCTGCGCCCATTAGGTCGAGCCAACAACCATATGATTCACACACCTAGCGATGCAACCATGCAAGCCAACCGTAGATATGAATCGTGGGGTTTTCCATCATCAACCCATTTTTTCAGCAATACCCCACCTCACACTCAACAACAAACATAGCACCGACGATAACACAATCAAAACTGCTATATGTCGATTGATATTGTCTATCCTCCAATTGCAACTTAAACAGTGTCTTTGGTGAATTTTTTTCTCTATTACCACGTCATTTAATCATCCATCTGAATTATTTTGTTGTTTGAATCCCCAAAATGATGGACATGACAACAAATACACCTGCCAAAATTTACCCATGACCAGTTAAAATGAAATGCAGTGTAGATGTTCATCAATTTGGACTCGAGCAAAACTAATAATCCTGTTGAGCAAAACTTAACCATGCAAGTAATATAGTTAAGAAGTCCACACCATACAATTTGTTGAGATCTTACACCCACTCAGAGGACATAGGAATTCACCATTCAAGACTCTACCAGTTACGTAGTAATAAGTATCTTAATCTACGCCAATCATACATGAGCTTAATCGCCCTTTATTAACCATTCAGTTGCATTCCTATTATCAGCATTTTTTAAACACAATCAACCTACCAAGTTTAGGTACATCAACACAGGAACTACATTTATTTCATCTTAGATTACACGATCAGTAATTATCGAGGACCACTTGCAAAATGCAGTCAAATGGAATCAATGCTCCATTATTACTAATAACAACAATTGTCTAGCGTGATAGTTATGATAAAATTAGTTAGCAAGATATAGCTTACCCGTAAGACACTCTGCTGCAGCCACGTCCATTTCCCTATATCAGCGAGGTCCAGCATTTTCTGAATCCATCCACAAAGAGTGATGAGACTTCCCAAGTATCTTGTGCTCAATCCAATGGCTATAAAGACCGAAAAGTGTGATATTTATGGTTAGAAAAACAACTCCAAACCAACCCATCAAGAATGAACCTAACTAGAATAAAGTAGAATATATAAAAAGTAGCTTCTCATAGTCAACTGACATTATACACATGGAAATTCTACACTAAATTTCACTGTTCTCACATTTTCACCAAAGGGATATTTGTTGTTTTGCTTTGCTACTTGAATCTCCAATTATACTTTGTAATAAACACAGTTTCATGAATAGAACCGTAGGTTAGTATAACCTCTAAAGAAGGTAAGATTCAACATTATATACAGAACAAATAAGTCACTAATCATTGTAATCAACAGTTACAAACATCAAAAAGATGAACAATGAAATATAGTTTATAAACACAAAAAATTTTCACCTCTTCTTTAGATCCCGTTCCATGAAAAGCCACAACCACATAACCAGTCCAGGAACATCAATCGGTTGACTTAAATCCCTAAGCTTCTCAACAGCCATGACTCTACCACAACAAAAATCAAATCTTCCTTTACTTTGCGAACTCTTCTTCAATATCCTAACACACTAAATCAAACTTTCGAAATCAAAACCCTAAAAAATTGATAAACCATAAAAATAACAATTGAAAAACACTAAATCAAGCTTTAATCTGTAATTGACCCATATTTCTTCTAATATCTTAAACTCCAAAAATGAACAAACCACACTAAAAACGAAATGGTAAAATAGGGTTTTGTTTTGGGTTCACCTCTGCAGTGAAGATTGAAATCTTTTACTAATCTGCATGCCAATTACAACTACATAGAGAGTATTAAATAATGAAACCCTAAAACTCACTACTACTATATAGAGGGAGAATCAATAGAACCCTAGGAATGAAAATGGTTTGAAATAAAAAAAGGGGGAAGTTGAAGAAGAAAGAAGGATTTGGGGTTTTAGGTTTCAAAAAAGAAGCCCAAATTTATTTCTGCAACGGAAGAGGGAATAATGACCACATAAAATCTGAACTGAGTCAAGATACCCAGATCTTATTAGTTGTTCCTCTACTTTAAAATTCTGCAACTTCAGATTGAGAAGCAGAAAGCACAAAATTCGTAAACCCTATTTCTCTTCTTAAGAATCAAAAATAACAAAAATCCAGAGATTCATGGAGTTTCTAATGGAGAAAAAAGAGGGAGAGCTTTAAAGCTAGATTTCTGTACACAAGAACAAAATTGAAGAACTCAGAGCAAGCGGGATTGATATTGAGTGATCGAGAGATAAGGATTGAAGCAAATGATAAACCCTAGATTAAAGTAAAAAAGAAAATCCCCTAAGAGAAAAAAACCATGAGAAGAGGGAGATGAGATCTGCTTGGCTAGCTCAGAATTGTTGAAAGAGATTAGGTTTTTCATCTTTGGAAATAGATAGAGATGGATGGTATTGAAAAATTGTGCTTAAGAGCTTCTTTTGCGGTTTTCAACAGAATTGAGAGGCGAAGGGGCGTCGAGAGAGACCCACTAACAAGACCACGACCAGTTTAGGACTCAACTATAACAACATCGTGCGTTTGAAATATGAGAGGCTATATGCACGGTAGCAGTTTCAATCAGAACTATCACTTAAAATGGAAGTGGCGGTGATTTAAAGAACTGTTACCTATAAGGTTACACTTCGATAACATTTTTTAGATAAAACAATTACAATATCCTGAGAATAGTAACATTTTATAACTGTTATTATACATCAATGTAAGGTAGCATTTTTCTACAAAAACTGTCATTGTATAATTGTTTAGTAGCAGTTGAAAAACTGTCACGATTGTTTTCCGCTATTGGTGTGAGTTTTAGTAAAAAACTGTTGCATATATCTCATAACCTATTCTTTTGTGACAGTTCACTTCCGGATTGTGAACTGTCACCAAAGCCCATATTTGTACTAGTGGAAGTTATTGATGAACTACACCAAACGATGGCAGTTCAAGACATGGCGTTCACTGTCCATCAAGTAGTTCTGGTAATTTCTCACTAAGCAAAGGTTCAAGACCTTATGGACACTTATTTCCTATAGTGGTATTTCTCTCTTTCTGATTTCTGATTTACATCGAGTTCTCATTCATGTGGGGGATTGTTTGAGAAAATAGGCTTAAAACTATTTTAATATTTTGTTCTTGGTCTTGGGTAAAATGGGCTTATGACCAAAGGGGTCACTAAGGAAAAAACTAGCACATTTTCACTTTTGTGAATGAACCTTTAGTCCCACATTGGAGAAACTAAAGATGTTTCCTCTCCATATTACTTAGAAATTTGCACCTAAGGGTGGCCCCTTAGGGGTTTAAACTCTTTTGTGGTTAGGAGAGGACTAAGGCTATGGGATAGTTGGTGCAACCATACTTTTCACACATGCGCGGTGCTTCGCGCCGAAGCCCGCACGCCGCCGTCCGTCCGGTCGGTCGGGTCGGGCTCGTGCTCGGGCTCGAGTACGGGTGCGCTTGCGTTTGCGCTTGCGGTTGCGGTTGCGGCTGTGGCTGTGGCTGCGAGTGCGGGTGTGGCTGCAGTTGCGGTTTCGTTGGGGTAACGGGTGCGGGCGTGGCTGCGTCTGCGGGCCAATCAAAACTTACCTTTTTGAACAGAATATATTTTAAATTATTTCCTTAAAGAATTTAAAACTAAATTAAATTTTGTTTTAATGTGGGGGGCGTATGACCCGACTAGAATTACTCTTGACCGTTTTAATTCCGTTTCAATTGCCATTAAAAATATTCTCTTTTTTTGCCTATAAAAAAAAAAACGAATTCTTCATTTCAACTTACTCCAGAAGCAGCTACTTCCTGTCTTCTTTTCCCCTCTTCTTGCTTTGTTTTGCGCACTGCTTGTTTATTTCCCTTCCATCTAAATTGTTGTTGAGTTCGTTTGAGGGTGACTAGTATTGTGCTTATATTAGTCACAACGGGCAGTTCTATCATGGAAATATCTCCCCTGTGGGGGTATAACATCTCTCATTTTTTAGGAGTACCCGCATACTAATGTGTTAAGGACAATTTGCTTAGCAGGTGGCTCTGTCGATTGTGTGATATCAATTCAGAGATTTCATTAACCTTAACATCTTCTTCTGTTTAGCATGTTTATTGTTGCAGATCCAACAACTATCTTCTCTCTGAAACAGAGCCTGACTTTCGATTAGAAAGCAAATATAATTTTCATTGATAACCAAACTCTTACAATCATTATCCTTAAATAGTTCACCTGAATTTACTCTTAATCAATAGCCTCTATTATATCAACCACATAGCTCGAGACTTAAGGAAATAGATCTAAAATTAATAACCATAATATTAAAGATCCTTGTCCTCAAGGATAAAATCTGGAAAATATGACTGAATGTGGGAAATATCCTCCCATGTAGCATTTTCTGGAGCAGAGTTAGACCATTTAATCAAAACTTGGTGAACTGGAATAATACCTCTGAGAGTAGTTCTGGATTGTAAGGAAGCCACTAGTTCTAAGTCCTTGGTGATCCACCAAAGGCAGCCGAGGTAGAGTTGAAGCCTGAAGTCCAATCTTTTTCTTCAACTGGGAGACATGAAAGACTGGATGAATTCTGGAACCAATGGGTAGTTTCAGCTTATAAGCTACAACACCTACTTTCTGGAGAATTTCAAATGGACCAAAATATTTGGCAGAAAGCTTAAAATTATTCCTTAGAGCTACTGAAGACTTCCTGTAGGGTTGTAATTTAAGAAACACCATGTCACCAATCTCAAAAAACCTGTTTGTTCTCTTTCTATCTGTAAACAACTCCATTTTGCTTTGAGCCTTAGTCAATTCTTTTTTGAGTTATTGCAGCATCACATCTTTGTCTTTCAAATAAGTCTCAACTGTAGCCACTGAAGTAAAAGGAGGGATGGGAAAGATCAAGTGAGGTGGTTGGTAGCCATATAAAGCCTGAAATGGGGACATCTTGAGGCTAATATGATAACTAGTGTTGAACCAATACTCAGCCAGAGCCAACCAATGTGCCCACTGCTTAGGATTTGAACTTGTCATACATCTAAGATATTGTTCCACACAAGCATTAGTGTGTTCAGTTTGACCATCAGTCTGAGGATGGTAAGCAGTACTCAACTTCAGTGTAGTACCCAAGGATTTGAACAAGGCCTTCCAGAACTGACTAACAAATTTTTTGTCCTTGTCACTGATGATAGAACTAGGAAAACCATGCAGCTTGAACACATTAGTAAGAAACTCCTTAGCCACATTAATGGCAGTGTAAGGATGACTAAGGGCAATAAAATTACTATACTTAGTCAACCTGTCAACTACAACCAAGATGACGTTCTTTCTATTGGACATAGGCAATCCCTCTATGAAATCCAAAGATATTTGTTTCCAAGCTCCCTTGGGTATAGGTAAGGGTTGAAATAGACCACCAAGAAAGGAATGATCCCACTTATTGTATTGACAAACATCACAAGTGGAAACAAACTCAATGATATCGTGTTTCATATCAGGCCAAAAGAATTGAGCTTTAACTCTGTTGTAAGTCCCACTTATGCCAGAATGGCCTCCTATAGCTGAAGAATGTAGAAAATGAATAACAAAAATTTTAATGCCATTACCTAAACCAACATATAGCCTTCCTTTATATCTCAGAATGCCATGCTGATAGGAAAAATGTTGATGCCCTGGTGTGATCAAAAGTTGAGCAATTTTTTGTTGAGCTATGTTGTCAGAATCATAGCTAGAGATGATATCATGTGTCCATTGTGGTTGAGTGATGGATAAATCATTGAATTCTGAAGTAACCATTGGTAATATGGATAAACCATCTGCAACCTTGTTATCCAAACTTTTTTTTTACTTAATGACATAATCAAAGCCCATAAGTTTAGTCAGCCACCTTTTGTTATAGAGTTGTAGACAATCTCTGCTCCATGAGGTACTTCAGGCTTTGGTGTTCTGTATGAATAATGAATTGGCTACTACTCAAGTAGTACTTCCATTTATGCACATCCATGACAATGGAAAAAAACTCCTTCTCATAGGTGGAAAGTGCTAGTGCTTTAGGACCCAAGGTTTTACTAAAAAAAGCAATGGGTTTTCATTCTTGCATAAGAACAACACCCACCCCTCTAGAGCATGCATAAGTCTCTAAGGTGAATGGCTTGGTGAAATCTGGCAGAGTAAGAACTGGAGCAGAGAGCATAACTGACTTGAGAGTGGTAAAGGCCACATGAGCATCAGCTGTCCAACGAATGACATCCTTCTTGAGCATGTCAGTAAGTGTTTTACCAATGGTGCCATAATCTTTTATAAATCTTCTGCAGTAGCCGGTGAGTCACAAAAACCCTCTCAGTTGCTTCAATGTTGTTGGTTGAGTCCAGGATTGCATGGCATCAAGTTTGCCAGGGTCAACAACCACACCTTCAGTTGTGACTAAGTGTCCCTGATCCAAAGTTGTTTGAGCAAAAGAGCACTTGGAACTCTTAGAAAATAAGGAGTGGGATCTTAATAAGGATAAGACCTGATATAGATGCACACGATGATCCTCAAGAGAATCATTATAGATTAAAATATCATCAAAGAAGACCAATACAAACTTTCTCAAAAATGGTTGAAAAACATCATTCATTAATGCCTGAAAGGTAGCAGGTGCATTAGTAAGACCAAATTACATGACTTTAAATTCAAAGTGGCCATGATGAGTTCTAAAAGATATTTTTGGAATGCCAGGGCCATAAACTCGTATTTGATGATAACTAGATCTTAAATCAATTTTGGAGAAAAGTTTGGCACCAGTCAATTCATCAAGTAACTCCTCAATCAAAGGGATAGGAAATTTATCTTTAATAGTCAGCTCATTGAGATTCCTATAATCTACACAAAACCTCCATAAGCCATCCTTCTTCTTAACAAGGTGAATAAGAGAAGTAAAGGGAATGTGACTAGTTTGTATCAACCCAGCTAACAACATTTCTTGCACTAGTTTTTCAACTATAGATTTATGAATATAAGGGCATCTATAGGGTCTTTGAGAAGTAGGGGCTAAGTTAGGCTTGAGAGGAATTTAGTGGTCTAAAGCTCTACTAGGTGGCAAGGAAGTTGGTTCAGCAAATACATCAACAAAAGAATCCAATAAGATGGATACTTGAGGAGGTATAGGGGTAACAGAAGTAGCAGTGATAGCAAAAAACTGGGCAATGAGGGTTGGAGTTTTACTTTTAATGAACTGCTTAAGAGATGAACCGCTAATGAAACCAAAAGAAGGTTTTGAAGAACTTCCCCGAAGAGTGATCTTAATGCCTTGGTGAATGAATAAGATTCTGCACTGAGAAAAGTTAAATAACATATCCCCAAGTTATCGCAGTCAATCATCTCCCAACACCATGTCACATCCTCCAAGTGGAAGAACACGTAAGTCAGCTGAAAATTGGTAGCCTTGCATTTCCCAGTGAAGATTCTGACACATGCCTTTACTAATAGTGATATCTCCATTTTCCACTGTAACAATCATATGACCAGTAGGAGAGACATGAAGACCAAGTTTATCAGTAATGTTAGAGTCAATGAAGCTATGCGTACTTCCTGTGTTAGTAAAAAGCATGACAGGATATTTATTAATGTGACCTGAAATACGAATAGTGTCATGAGCTATATTTTTATGAGAGCATGTAAGGAATTTCTATAGTGGTGTCACTAATAGAGGGAGAATCTGCTGGTACCTCCTCAGGTGATGAATCACTAAGGTCACTTGACTCATGTAACACCCCGAATTTTGGGTCTGGAATTTTGCCTCCAAAATCCAAAATGCCACAATATGCATCTAAAGTCCAAGCCCGATTTGTTCCATCCAAGTCCGTTAGATAGAAACCATTCATATATTTCACTACTGAAATTCATTTCAAGCATTTTAAATTAACTAAATATCAATGAAACATCATTAATGACCACACAAAATACCGGTGACAATCATTTATGGCAAATTAATGAGTAACTCGAATTATGGGTACAAAACCAAATGGTGCATCTTAATCACACATGCTACACCGTGACGCGGCTGCCTACGTACCCACAGGGTTCAAGCACGACCGTATTTCATCAACATAATAAAATAATGGATTCACGTTAACTTTGTGATAAAGAAAATATGCTCAAGTTGTATAAAACAAGACTTATAGAAAACCCCTGATCGTATGGATCCCATTGTGCAATAAAATTATATTGTTTGAAGGATAATTGGAAGAATAAAACCCATCATTAACAGAATTTAAACCCAACCTTTGAAAGCCAACATAAATTCCAAAAAATTTAGCGATAACTTAAACAAGATTACACGCACGAAACTACATCAACCTCTTTTCCTATCAGATTAACCAATCAATACTCGATGGGTGACAAAGATATTTTCACCATACAATCATAATCAAAATGTATACATTTCATATAAACTTCAAAGGAAAGTAACATCTAAATGTTGAATAATGGAATATTTCATATACTTATACAAGACAAATTTTCTACACACACAACTGTACACTCACCACGATTTGAAGTACTTATCTTGATCTTATTGTTATGAATTACACACTTAAACTTAGATAATTTTTTTATAACATATCCGAAATTTGGAGAAGAGGAACAATTATAGCTCCTTAAATAGAAGTCCTAGTAATGGTATTACGTTTTATGAAATCTGCAAAAAGATCCTTCTTAACTCGAAGTTTATGGACATTATAATGGTCTGATCATCTTCAAATTGTTACTGAGTATTACCAACACAAATATATATAACATATCCAAAATTCACATCAAACCAATGGCTCAAACATAACATATTGATTTTACAAGATCGTTCTAATAATTGGGAAGATTACATCATGTTGCCAAAATATTCATAGTTAATTCACAATAATATGAAACTAACCAAATCCAAAGCACAATGAAAGATAAGACACAAATATAAAAAAATTAGTACAAATCATTCTAATATCATCAAGACTTCCTAAAAGGGTCAAGATCATGACAGAGCGAAACTTTCCAGAAATTTCAGGAAACATCATCCAAGTTAAAAGATACATCTAACGGTGAACATATGGTGGATTATCCTCAAATTTTAACCAGAGATACCTAAGCATGTTATTTAGTTATAGAAGAAAGAGGATCATCGATCAATAACATAGAATTATATAAATAAATTACCAAAATTTATCTATACAAAATCAAACGAAAATTGCAATCAAGTATAAGAAAAATCACCCTAAAAGAAAGGGATTTAACATTATACATTTAATAGATGTAAACTCCAATTGATTCTCCCTAGGCTTCTTCCTCTCTAAAACCTAGCTCCATCTCCTTCCCATTCTCACTAATTTTTGGTTTTTTCCATTTCTCCCCCTTTTCTCCTTTTCTTTTCTTCTGCCTTTTCTTTTCTTCTTCTAGTGCCTCCCCCATTGTCTCCCCACTAACCCCTCATAAAAATAGGGGTTTTTTTAGTGGAAATTCATCTTAGACCAAATGTACCCGTAATGGGCCTAAAAATGGATTTTTGGGCCTACTATTGACATGTTTCACCATTTTGACCATATCTTGAGCTCTAAACCTCGGATTTAGGTGATTCAAAAGGATATGGGCTCGTTACAAAGCCCTTTATCATATGATTCAGAGTAAAAAACCAAATTAAGGTTCAAATTTTGGGATTCCTCTCATCCACAATAAGACTAAATGGATTGATATTCTTTTATGTACATCCAAGTTATTTTAGTTTAATGAATTTGACATAAATATGCAAATTTGAGGATTCTACAGAGTATCAAAAAGTAACTCTAATTAAACGAATTGACACAATTACCTCGTTAAAAGAATTATGAAAAAATCCGGAGGATAGAAAAAGATATAATTAACCTCAAATTTGGATGCGGGTATTACAACTCATCTTCAGCAACAATAAGCATAAACAATTGTTGAGAATTACACATGTGGCATGGTCTATAAAACTCATCACAATTATAACATAATCCCTTATCTCTTCTAGCATTTATATGCATAGGAGTGAGCTTCTTAATGGATGGTACATGAGTATCTGAAGAGACCTTGGTGGGAGTAGAATGGTGGGTAACAATGGGAGATGATGAAGACACAATGGTTTATGAAAAGGTTGAGATGGAGAGAAGAAGGGTTTGATAGCATAATGAGGGTGGGATACAGATAAAAGAGTAGGATAAAATGGTCTAGAACTGGATTTTAGAGGTTTAGGATTATGATTTAGTGAAGCTTGTTGCATTCGAGCCAAGTAAAAAGCCTTAGTAGTATTCTATGATTTGAACATTTGCACATTTATACGAATGTCCTCCTTTAACCCACTTACTGAGTGTATAAAAACTCACAGGGAGAGTAGGATTGTTAGCCACCATAAAATTTTTAAAATGTTCAAACTGATCATAATAATCTTCTACATAACCATTTTGTGCAAGTTTATTAAAACTGCCCACGTAATGTGCAATATCTTCAAACCGAGCATATAAATATACGACAAAGGTATATCATGAAATAAAATGTTTACCTTGTTGATAATTCATAAAACATGAATCCATTTTAGAATCAAAGTGAATCGTTGTCATATCCACTCGTCCTGAGTCAGGAAATTTGTGAAGGTACAAGTATCTTTCACATTTAAGAACCCATCCGCGAGGATGAGTACCATCAAATATCGGAAAGTCCAACTTAGGAGTTCGAGAAAACTTACCTGGTTCTTTGTTAGACATGTTCTTGAAGAAGCACGAAATCCATGAAAAGAATTACCCACATCTGTGTTAGAACCAGAAACTGAACCAGGATCAACTGGACCAGATGAAGGTTATGGGATGTTTTGATCCATTCCGAACTATTTACAGAGACCAGCAATATTACAATTGAGTAAAACATGAATCCAATTTGGTAAAACAAGATCTCAAATCAGTCATAGTTTCTATGTGTTGTTGAACAATGACGGCAAGATCTTCTAAGGTAGCAAGCTACCTTCTCTCTGAAACAGATCCTGACTTTCGATTAGAAATCAAATATAATTTTTATTGTTAACCAAAGCCTTACAATCATTATCTTTAAATAGTTCACCTGAATTTACTCTTAATGAATAGCCGCTATTACATCAACCACATAACTCGAGGCAATAGACCTAAAACTAATAACCATAATATTATTAAGTTACCCTTCTTAGCCCTTGGATCATGACATGGACAACCCTAAATTGCCAAATTTACATTCTTAATAAGGTATACACAACCTTTTCCTCCTTTAAAATTAGTGGTAGAAATCGTGTAGTAATAGGAAACTCAGGGTTCAATGAAGTTGAGCAAGCAAATCCTATAACCTACTGAAAGTGAAGGAAAATAATAATAAGAAGAAGAATAAACAAAAAAGAAATTGCAGCAACTAATTCTTAATGCCGAGTAGGAGCAACCAATGTCGAGCCTTCCAGAAGAAATCATCCTAGAAATTCTTCACAAGTTACCTGTCAAATATCTCTTGAAATGCATGTGTGTTTGTAAGACTTGGAACATCCTATTAAGAAACCCACACTTTTTCAACGGTAACAATAATATCCTAGACTCCTAGTAAAATATGGCAAAAACCTATGCTATTTAGATTATGATGATTCATCAGCATTATTATCGCATACACTCGGGAGAATTAGTTATCCACTTAAGTGTTTAATAGATGATAAAATGTTGGGTTGTATGGCGTGAAAAGCTAGTGAGGTGCCTAGGCAGTTCCCAAGGCGCACGAATCGTAAAGGGGGCGCCTCGCCAATAATGCACCCAAGGCGTGAACTACTGCACGTCTAGGCGTAAAAGGAGCGAGGAGACAAGCTTGTCGCCTCGCCTCGCCCCTCACACAACATAGATTGGGTTCTAATGGATTGGTGGGCTTAAGTCAATATGATGGCATAGTTTGGAACCCAACTACCAACGAATAAAGTAATAAAGTAATAACAAAATCAACTACTTTTTTTTTGAAGCACATAATCAACTACACCACTGCATTTCAATCCATGTTTTTTTATTTTGAAACAGAAAAGAAAATTTAGTGAGGAAAAGTTAATAAGTTACATGGGTCAAAGTCTTCCAATAATTATATATTAATATAACTGGGGGTAGAGTTAATCCATCTCAATCCATGTTTTTGTGGCAGATTCATTACCTTAATATATTATGGGTTTGGTTATGATGAATTAAGTCAAGATTACAAGTATGTAAAAAACGTGGGTCGTTTAAGTCACATGCAGTCTGCATTCGATGTCTATCAATTGAGATCAGATTCTAGGGGGAATCCAGTGTATACCTGTCTGTAACCTCTCTTTTTTTATGAACAAAGTTGGGGGTACTTGCAAAACCCTCCAACGCTCAAGTTAGCTAGAGTTTTCACAAGATATTTGTTGGCAATCAAGCATTTACACCGCTTGATTGCCAACAATCATGTTGTCAATGTTATCAGTGTCTTCCTGTGTTGGTGTAGTTACCCTTCCATCCCTACTAGCTTGTTCGAGAGTCAGAATGGAGTCAATCTCGAAAATGCTTAATAACTCCTGGAAATTTACTACGACGAAGCGAGTAACTTTCATGTCAACTGCTGAAGATAGATTTGGCAGGACATAAAAATGCCTATTTTCTAGCCTTGGTCGCTTCTCAACTGAAAAAATGGTAGAAACCGTTCACCAGATTCTTCATGTAGTCTAAATATGAGATCATTCTCTCATCTTTGGCCCTAGAGTCTGTTATCAGCTTTACGTTTTTCACCCCCTATTGTTTGACCGCTTTTAAACCAAATACGTCGTTAATTCCTAACACCATTCATTCACTCTACTCTCCATACAAGAGTTTAGTACGATTTTCGTAGTATCTCGATTTTTCTCTTCTCGATTTACTTGTTAACTGTATCTTTTGTTATAGTAGGTTTTTAATGTACTTGCTCTTGAAAGCTAGCATATAATGATCTTTCGATATGAATAAATTGGATGGTTCAATATTTACTTGTTTGAGTTGTCATCGATTTACTTGTTAAATTCGGTACAGTCAATAGGTAATAAAAACTTATTTTTAATATCAACCAACAGTACGCCATTTTGACCCTTTTGGGATGTTTATTTCCGTAACCAAAATTTTAGGCAACGTTAATGTAAGTTGCAAAAACGGTGTTGCACATAGCAGCATTATAAATGTTGATTAAATTAATTAAAGCAACTTTATATATGATGCTTAAACAGGAATTAAAGCAACGTTTGAATGAATTTAAGCAACATTTATTTCCGTTGCTAATCAAAAGTTGGATTAGATTTTTTTTCTTTTCCTTTTACGAATTTCCAATAATTAAAAAAGAAAAAATAATTTCCAATATTAAAATTTCTTAAACCTGCATATGTATAAATCATATACCATCCATAATCTAATACCAATAAACAAAATTTGCATTCCATAAATTCTCAATATTACTTTTTCTTTACCTGCATATATGATACTCGAGCACCACTCATTCTCGATTAGATTTTAGTTGTTGCAAGTAGAATCGAAACATAAAAAAAGTCATAAAATTTAGATAGAGAAAATAAATAATGAAACTTCAATTGCAGATAGACTACATAAGTCTGTTAACTTTGGAATCCTAATTAAGTCACTGGTCCATGAATCCTAATAATTGATACAGATGCTATATAAGACACAGTTTATCCAAGAAACAATACATATTTGAACAAGCACTTTCAGTTATCTTCATTTATTATCCAAGACACTTACTAGCACCTGAAAAGATACATTTCAACTTAGTGGTTCAAGTGAAAATTCCCACACAGCACAACTAAACCATTCACCATCAGAACGAACAAGATAATAAATCAATGAACTACATGATTTATTTAATTGAAGATTTACCTTCAGTTATCTTCATTTGGAATGTGCCAACTGAAGAAAAACATAATTATTTCCAGCTATTGTGCCAGAAAACCTTCTCTCCATATAATCTTTCGCTTCAAATGCATACCCACAAATAATCCATGTTTCAGAGAGTCTAAATACTTTTTCGGCCCAATAAATGAGTTTAAAAGTTACCCGAGAAACATAAATGTATCCCCTGCGACCAATCTTTTCGAATTATAAAGGTACTCCAACCAGTTGTACAACAGCTCTTTTAGTGGCTCTTGTTTTGGTTATAAATGCGAGGAAGCTTGTGAATAAGGAAGGAAGTACTCAGTACATGGAAAACATATTTCCACTTTATAGGCAAGTGAAAACATCAATGACTTTTTTCTCTCTTTCTTTTTCAACTCTTTTAAGTATTCGGTCTTTTCTGTATCGTCGTTTACTATGTCAGCGCATTACCCTGTTAAATGAATGATTTGTATAATTTTATTTCAGTTTATTTGCATATATCATCCTGCATATGCTCATGTATGCCGTGAAAATATACTTTTGGAGATGTTACCGAGTCAACTATCCGTTTATATTCGGTTTCAAGCAAGGGACTGAGTTGGGATACCGAGAAGTCTTTCTAATCAGTGCTGGTCTGACATTACTTTCACTGGCTGGTGTCCTTGCAAACCTGGACATGGAGATGGATCCACTCAGTCAAAGCTATCAGACAATCACCGAATTAGTTCCTTTGGGATTAGTTAAGTAGAAGACTCTCCTCTTAAAGCAAGAACTAGGGATTTGCAATTGATGACATAACCAATCACCTTTTCAATGTGTTTTATCTGCAGCTCGTACTTGGCATAGCATTTTGCCCCTTCGACATTGTATGTCGTTCAGTTCGTTTTTTCTTCATCAAATCAATATGGCGCTGTATTTGTGCTCCATTCTACAAGGTATGTAATCCATTAAAACAAAAACTGCAGGCTAAACCGATAGCTGAGATTGTTTTATAGTTTTTAAATTTCTGCTTTCTCAGGTTACGCTCATTGACTTTTTCTTGGCAGACCAACTTACTAGCCAGGTATTGATTATGTAAATCTTTGTTGCTGGATAGCAAAAAATATATTAAAAATTGCATTCCTTCCACAAACTAACTAGTGTGTAACAATCACATATCAGGTCCAGGCCTTCAGGAGTCTTGAGTTCTATATTTACTACTATGTATGGGGAGACTTTAGAAAGAGGCAGATCTTGTACGAAAAGTATTTGAATTTGTGGAACATTTAAGCGTTTGTAAAACTAGAATGGAAAAGTATAAAGAATACCAGGAGAAGGTGCTTAAGAAGAAAAGGAAGCAAGCAGGTACTCAATGTCAGATTTTGTCGAAGTTGGATTTTCTCTTAATTCGAGTTTGCTACTGAACTTTTCAAGTTTTGATTGCTTTAGCTATAGAAGATCCCAGTTATGAGGATATACGAAAAGCTATCTGGAAAGCCTTGAAGATAATTGGGAAACCTCAGAAAAAATTAGTACGTCGAGGCTTCTTTCCTCCTTTATTTTTTGTGTTGTTCCTCGCGTAACATTGTTGATTTTTATCTCTAATATAGATCGATTGTGCGACATAATTATTGAGAAGGAATTAGATGCTGATGCTGAAGAAGTGAAAAGGTCACTGAGGGATGTGTTAGAAAATTTTGATGGCAATACAAGAGAATGAAGGGTCCGATGTGGAGAGGCTGAAGAAGAAAATGGTACAGAGTGTAATAGCAATTGCTATTTGCTTCTGTCAGTCTTCAGTCTGTAGATAAAACTTACCTTAGTAAATATTTAGTAGTCTGTAAGCATTTCATGTGACAGCTGAGTCTATGGTGACTCAAATCGTTAATTTTGTGTCAGCAAATCATGGTTTGAAGGGGATAGCTAATAGTAATAATTGAGATTTTATCAAATTATATTCTCGTCGAAATGGTTCTCATGGATAGGATCAAGCGGTGGCATCATCCCCCCAATAGGACTTTGCTTGGTACTCCAAAATCATCCCAATAGGTGGCATTGTCCTGACCATAGATTCAACAGATGCCCCCACCATTTGGGGAGTAAGAAGCATTTTCGATTTTGCTGTGGTATGCTGCACCCGGAGATGTCAGAGACTCAGAATACACCATTTCTTTCTTATTTTAACAATGTCAATTGATTTCGAAACACCACAGTGGACCTTACTCCTGTATGTAGTGCTTTGAATGAGAAGTATTCCTACAGAATTGGTCTTGTAAGCCCTATTCACACGATAGGCAATTCTATGTGTGAAAGGAAAATTGAAGAAGCATCAGAAAAACTTGATTCCTATCTCATAGGAACCCATCGATTGTTTATTGGCCCAACCATAGTAATTTTTTTTGACAGGGCTATAAAGAAAACACACAAATACAGGGAACAAAATCATAACCGAAATGTAAATACTTCGAAGAGAAAAAGAAACTGGTATTTGACTAAAGTCATTCTTTCCGAAGATCAATTCCAGCTTTCTTAGCAACTGCATCCAAGCCATTCTTTTCGATTGTCTTCAATGCCTTAGTTGATAATCTAAGTTTGACATAACGGTTCCCTGCTTCCCACCACACCCTTTTGTACTGTAAGTTGACAAACTGCAGTTTCTTGGTTTTGTGGTTTGAAAATGAGACTTTGTTTGCCCTGTTTGCTTTCTTCCCGGTGAAAGGACATATACGGCCTGAAAGAAATGCAATTTACACACAAAATCTAATCACTCAACAGAAATAGACAATTATACAACTCCTTCGGTTGAACATATAAAATTCTATACTTTTATTCCTGTGCATAACCATCAGAATACGTAACTTACAGAAATGTAGTCTGACCAATAAACAAGATCAATGCAATTGGAAGGATCCAAATAAATACTTCAAGGTCAGTTGGATTGAAATTTGTCCCTCACATTTCTATATTGATTATGCAGAGTTTTTCTTAGATATACTATCATAATGTAACTGTAAACTAAATATTCATTTTACTCCCAAACTCAAGAATCATGGCGAGACGGATGGAAGAGGTATTTGGATGCTAAAGTAGTAAATATACTGATATCACACAAGAAGCCAAGAAATGAAATTGCAGCATTCTTCTAACCATGAAAGTATGCGCATCAAAATCACTTATCACACACCTCATAGAATACCTTGATTGCATAATTTGATAATACATTAACTTGACCATTTGAAATATCAGTCATTGACTTTCTATCAAGCTATTATCATAGCCAAGGCACAATGCTCAAACATTGGATACTAATCTTAAATGCATATTATCATTCATAAACTTCTAATATTCATTCTGTCAGAGTCATATACCTTGCCTACTAAAACTTTACAAGCATACTTCTCCCAACATGTTTTGATCGCACAGACCAAGATTATTCTATTCTGATTTTCTGGCTTTGTTTTCCATTGGATTATTAATATCTGACATGATGACCCTTATCTTCAGCACTTAAAGTTAACTAGGCAACAAACTTACAAGTAGTAATATTTCGAAATAGTGAAACAATGTCAAACACTAAGACTTTCTATTCTCCAATTACTCAATAAGCGCAAAACTTACAGTTTGCAATATGTTTTGTAGCATTACCCGATACATGATTCACTCCTATGTGCAGTATTGGTTTGGGTATGCAGCATACTAGCTTAAGATTTTATGATATGCTAGAAGTAAACCAATTAGATACTCTATTAGGGTACAAGATTGGATATTTATCTGATACCCTGCATAGTAGGGTAACTGTGATGTATCAAAGAAAGGCAAAAAGCATTAGAACCTAATATCTATCCTCGTAATTCAACAGATAACTTAAAAAACTCTCCACAAGTGGTTATGCTGATAACATTTTTATTACAGACTAAAGAAATTTGTATATTCTGATCTTATACCATGTTTTCTAATTACTCAAACTTTCTGGCTTCTATTCAGCAATTAAACGAAATCACCATAAAACCCACCATCAAATTGAATATCAAAATAGAATATAACAAGAGAAAGCACTAAGGACTACACAATCTAGTTGAATTCAGAAAAAAAAAGCCCATTTACAGAGAAGAGTAAGAAAATTGGAAGAAAAGAAAAGAGGGGACTTACGGGCAACGGGTTTAAGAGGAGCATAAGAAATGGAATTTGTAGAACTAAATTCAGCAGTGGAAAACTTAATGCCACTCAATTGAGATGTCAAGAATGTTAAGTCTGAAGAAACCCTAAGTTTCAGAGACCCAGATGTAGAAGAAGAAGAAGAAGAAGAGGTCTCTACTTTACTGAAGCGAAGACCGCTCAACATAAGGCCTGATGCTGCCGTTGCCATGGTTGTTTTTCTACTGATGCTCTCTCTTGCTCTCACTCTCTCTCTTATCCAAACTCTTTTGCATTTCTTTGTAAGCTTTTAGAGGAGGAGGATAATGTAAGTAGGTACCGCTATTCACACCCAATTTTCTTATAAACAGTTTTAGACCTGCGAATTTTACGGTGCACAGCACAAGAGTCGAACACAAGAGACGGGACCACAAGGGAGGGTAATAGGTTTTTGTTTGTTTGTTTTTTTTTTTTTTTTCCTGATTCACCAATTATCTGTTGTTGACTCATCTGGATCTGATTCAAAAAATTATTAAATAATAGAGTTATAGAAAACTTTTGAATCCAGTCAGATATACACCCATCGAATAAGGTATAAAATAATACTTAACTCCAATAGTTCCCAGTCAGATGTATGAACCGTGTCAGATCTCGAATCAGACATCAAAAAAATAAAAAACAAATATCTAACATCTACCTAGTGTTAAATCAGATGCCGAATCACACCCAAACAAACAAGACAGTATGCAAATTGTGCAACTAGCCAGACTATCTAGAAAATAAATACCTCCAAAACCGTTTTTTCTCAAAATAAGTCCTAAAAAAGAAGATTGGAAAATCTTCTGGGGATATGCTAAAAAGGTTGTATAAATAAAGGTTTTTTGAGTTATTTATTTTCAAAGTTTGTGATAAAGTTTATTTTAATTTTTTTTCAATATAGAAACCTGAACTTGATCAGGTGTATGACTAGCCCTAATAATTTTTTTAATGAAATTTGATTTATTTTTTTAATATCTGACTCGACTTATGCCTCTCGTTTTTTAGTTTTCTACGACCCTATTTAACAATTTTTATATCAGATGTAACACAAATCAGTTTGATTTAGAAAGAAAAACAAACACAACACACTGGTAGAGCTGGTTGAATTAGTAAAAATTGATAGTATTTAAATAATACAGTATAGTCTTAACTTTTACCTTTAGGACGTCTATAGTGCACCTTTAGAGAGTGAAAATAGTACGACAATAACACTTCAGATAGTTTACTTTTGACTTGTTATGGAAGGATGATATAGGGGCTCCAAATTTGAGTGAGGGGCTCCTAGTTGAGCCGAGGTGATCCATTTTTACGATAAGGGATGTTCTAGGGAGTTTTGTTAAATAACGATTTTACCCTTATACCAATTAAAACCTAAACTCTTTTAACAAAATTCATAACTTTTAAAAACTAAAACAAAAAAAACCTCTCAAAACCCAACCGTAATCACCCTCAATTCATCGCCGATTCGCAAAATTCATCGACGATTAAACTCAACTCAACAATTCGAGATGAAGAAGCATACTAAAGGCGTTCAAGGTAGTAGTGATGGCAATCAACCCTGCTCCTTTCAACCTAATCAAGAGATTCAACAAGAAATCGACAGTGACAAGCAAAATCAAGCACCGAAAAGTCCAACAATGGTGTATCTAAGGTATTGTAGAAAACCCATGTATTCTTAGAACTTGTAATTGATTTATTCGCACGTTTGATCATGATTTTGGGAAAAAAATGTTGCACATAGTTGATATTACGGTTGGGTCCGTGTCAAAACCCAACCGTAATATTTCATGTTCTTGAGTATTACGGTTGGGTTATTTTCAATACCCAACCGTAAATCAAAGGGAAGAAGATGAATAGTTTAGGATATTACGGTTGGGTTTCAAAAGATAACCCAACCGTAAATAATTTGCGCCATTTTTTAAAAACAACTTACGGTTGGGTTTTGAGAAAATCCCAACCGTAACAATAGCCTCCATAAAAATTTGGTTTGAATATTACGGTTGGGTTTTTTCTTAAAACCTAACCGTAACATATGGACCACCTTTTGTACTTAAATTGTTACGGTTGGGTTTTGAGAAAAACCCAACCGTAATTCATATGTAGCCTGATGTGCACATCAGCTACATGTGAGTTACGGTTGGGTTTGTGTTAAAACCTAACCGTAAAATATGGGAGAAAAATTACGGTTGGGTTTTGAGAAAAAATCCAACCGTAAATTTTCCTGTGTAGTGAATATTTTTTTTGTTGAAGTTGAATTGCTTTGAAATTATCTAACTTGTATTGGTTGTGTGTTGTAGGAAGAATAAGAGGGGTAATAATTTAACACCTATTTCTCACACTCCAACCACTCGCCACGGAAAGCATTTAGGGGTTCAGAAGAGAGGCGTGAGCAAGACCCATAATCCCTCTTTTGAGGTAGGTGGTGGTAGTGTTCCTCAAATTGCAGAAGAGGAATATAATGTGTTTCAAGGCTTGGGTGATCTACCAACACCCAGAGGTTCTCTTGTGATTAGAGAACCACCACAAGAGCAACAACACGAAGAAGAAGAGGGGGACAGAGAACAACATGTCCCTCAAGGCAAAGGTAAAGAAATTCGAAAAGAAAAGGCAAAGAAAAGGGTTGCCAAAGAAATTCCGAAAGAAAAGGCCGAACCTCAACTGTGGCCTAAGAAGAGGAATGAAGGACTATGGGTGAGGCCCCAGACAAATCTGCAATATTATTTGGTTATCCCCATTCATGGGCTGCCAAAGTTGCAGCGACCAAGGTATTATTCTAATCACTTCTCTTATTCTGTTAAATTTTGGTTTTTTAACTTTGCTAAGTAAAACAAATTTGTTTTTATTCTTTGTAGGATCATACACAGGTGATCAAGAAATTGGTTCGTCAAAGGGCTCAACATTGGCCCTTAACTGATGAATGTACGGCTGTACAAATTCTGGTAAATGCTACCGGGTTAGCTCCCGGAATTACACATTCAATGTGGGAGTATGACAGTGTCGTCTGCGCAGCCTTCAGGGAACGTTATTGGCCTGAAACCGATACATTTCATCTCCTATTCGGCGAGATGACAATAACGCCGGATGATGTCCAATCAATTCTTGGGCTGGAGGTGGAAGGTAAATCAGGGTTTGAGGGTTTTGACAACAACATGTTCTGGAGTGATATTTATGCACTTGTCAAAGAAACACTTGGATGGGAGAAGACCGAAGCTGAATCGGAATTTAAATTGGTGAGTGGAGATAAACCGGGGATGCCAAAGAAGAAAGGTCAATCCATGAGCAAGAAAATATTGTTGCGGTCACTACGGGAGAAGTTTGGAGGGACCGCAAAGTTGGAAATGGCTGGGGTCGTCATAGATGACACCAGAGCCATTCGAACATCCAGAGCTTATCTGCTATATATGCTCGACACCATCTTCTTTGGTGACAACTCGGGCAATTAGGGTCAACGTCCAGTATCTACAATGGTTTCAAGGTGATCTCGGGATGACCCATCAGTACTCGTGGGGAACTGCCACCCTGGCCTACCTACTTGCTAACCTTCGAAAAGCTTCGAGGGTCAGGGGAATGAGATTGCCGGTAATACCGGTCTGCTTCAGGTAATTTATTGTTTGAATTTCAATGTTCAATTTTAATTTATTTTTTTCTCATTTTCTTATATTAATATTAATTATCTTTATAGGCATGGGTATACGATCACTTTTCCAGACTGGCTCCTCAAACAAGCGTTGATGTTAATGGACCTACGGGAAAGAAATTCGTCTTCACCGGGACGCAGGCAAAATATAAAGAAGTGTTCATAGCAAAGATGAGAACAGAAATTGATGCTTTCACGGTTGATGATGTTGTTTTCGACCCTTATGTGAAGATTAGCATAGAGGGTGATAGACATGTTGAGGATTTACGTGAATTGTCGGACGTGGAAGGCTACAACGGCCCTTTGTATCATCCGTTTGGGTACATGATGTCCAACCCCCACCGAACTCTCCGGCAATATGGATACGTCCAAACAACGGTGACACGCGAAATGCTTAAATTGTGTGTGAATGGGTCGATGATCGAAGGGTCAAACATCGTGCTAAACTATGAGCCTACGCCTTCAGTTGCGGTTTGGAATAACCGCACTGATCCGAAATACTGATGTAATTTTAATAGTGGTAAATAAGGTGATCGTTTCTCGAACTTCTAAAGGTAATGATCTTAGAAAATAATGACTTAAATTAACTCTAGAAAATTCCAAGAGTATGAAAAAGACTAAATAACCTAAAGATGATTTTTGAATAATTTCAAAAGGACCAGGAATCAGGAATCAGGAAATTCTAACAACCTATGTGATTAATCAGATAATTCTTTTTAAATTAATTGAAGCGCAAGTAATTGCCGAAATTGGTTTGGTTATGCTAACAAACAGAGGTAAATCACAAGCATGG